>OX608083.1:48462445-48656563 GCA_951509765.1 Sphenella marginata
TTTTGCTCATATTTTCTAGCTTTCAGCCGGAGGCAACAACCAATTGTCGGGGCATTGAACCAGTCATGCAGACACATTTACATACATACATACATACATATGTATATGTATAAACAGACTTTAGTTGAATGTTGACGACAGCTTGTTGCAAGCAATATGCACCCACTCAAAGGCCAATTAAAATTTGAACTTCTGGTTACGAAATGAAAGAATGCATGGCCAAATGTTGACCAAATTATTTGTAGTTGCTTGTTTTGAAGTTGGTAAATTTACTTGTGTTTATTTAAAATTTGTAGAATATTCATTTGTTAAATGAAAATTACAATTAGTATATTCACAGTGGAAAAGCATGAAAATTTAGCAGCAGAAAGGAAAACAGTTGCTTCGAGCGTAATATTTTAAATAAACCAAAGGAAGCAAATGTGTATGTATATGTGGATATTAAACTTTGTCAGACATTAGGGTCTCTAAACAAGCGGTGCAAAAATTTCATTCGCATTCGATAACGTGGATTCTGACAAAAGGAAACTGAGCACCGGCGCAAGAGACATATGTACATATACATACATATATGTACTAGATGGACCCGTGCGCGCCTTGCGCAAAGAATTTCACCACTACCCTCAGCGACATCTACAACCCAGTAGATAAAGTCTCTAATTCACAATGGCGTTGCAGTACAAATTGATTATCTTGTGCATTCACAATGGTTTATTTAAACAAATTAATTTTTATAAAATACGCTTAAACAAAAGCACTGCTGTAATTAATATAGAGTTTCCCATGTAGAGGTAACCCACGCCTTTAAAACGATACCTTTTTTATTAATATTGGTTCGAAATGAGAGCAGAAAATTAGGAGCAAACACAAAAAGACCTTACAGAAATAATATATGTATATGATGATATCTGCCATTCCCCCCCCCCCCCCATCTCTTAATAAACATCCCACCATTCCAGTATATTGTATTGAGGATGTCAATATTCCACTGAGCCATACAACTTAGGATGATGTGACCCGTTGAAAAGCATATATGTATCGACTCTTACGAGTAAGCAGAACTTGGGCGGAAGAGTTCAAGCTTCCTGGTTAAAATAAGTATGCTGTACCCAGCCGGCAAAAGAAGTGATTTCTCAAACCATATTAGTTACGCGAAACCAATCTCCTTAGTATCACGTTGATGGCAGTATGCGGCATATCATCTTCGTGGACTAGCTGATTGAGCTCTATCTTTGCCTTGCCTTTAAAATTGGAGAGTTCCCAATATAGATGGAGAGGCACACAACATATCTTTGGCAAGGCTTCAGATTCGTATGATTTCTTCAAAAATTCGTCTCCTTTGTAGATGCTGTTCGGAGTCGGCAAAAACTGTCCCGTCAATTTGTACGCAACTTGTATAGCTTAAATATATTTTAATTCGAATTTATTTACTAAAAATAATCACAAAAAGTATCTTTATATTTCACATCGAAATGCGCCAATTTCCCATCAACCCACGCTCTCAACGCTGACACGTTCGCATAAACGCCAGGATAATTCTTTTGAGCACAACCCAAGCCCCAAGACGCAATGCCATAAAGCGTTGCAATGCCGCCTTTGTTCGCAACCAAAGGACCACCTGAATCACCCTGACACGAATCTTTACCGCCATCGCCATACCCAGCACAAAACATATCCGCCGTAACGGGCACAATATATTTATAATTCTGCACGCAAATCTCTTGTTGTATCACTTTCACGTCCACGTAGTTCAACAACGTCGTCAAATGGCCCGTTTCGCTGTCGACACCCCAACCGCTGATCAATAGTCTTGTTTGTGCAGATAAATTCTCATTCGTGTCTGCCAATTGTATTGGTTGTACCATTTCTGAATACGTCAGTGATTGCTCAAGTTGCAGTAATGCAATATCGTAGTTGTAGGTCGTGGAGGAGTAATCCTCATGGCGCAGAATCTGTTGTACATTGCGTAGTTGGCCGCCAGTGGAATAATGTGAACTGCCAGCGCGCACTTGGAATGCAGTCGCTGTCAACGATTTCTCAACACAGTGAGCTGCTGTGACGATGACGTGCGGACGTATGATGGCGCCGCCACAAATATGTTGGCCTTTGTATTGCAGCGACACTTGATATGGAAAATTGAGTATGGAGGTGGGCAAGCCACCGACGATGCGTCCATCATAGTTGAATGCAGTTTCAATGTTGTTGCTATTTTCTTGATGTTCATCGTCTTCCATTGTAATTGGAGACTCACTCTTTTCGTGCGATATCTGCGACAGTGGTAAAATGTGCCCGTAGCTGAGGAAGTGTGGACAAATATTGAAAATCAGAAATATTCCGAAAATCCACATTTTGTTTGTCTGCGAAAGCTTTTAATTGCAAAAGGAAGTAGCTGGTTTGTTGCTTGAAGAATGTGTGCACTCTTTTTCGAAATTCGCAGTGTTTTATACTCGCTCACACTTTGGGTTTCGTTTGGGATTTCTTATCGCTCTGCTGACTCGCTTATCTTTGCTCTGAATTCACACGCCTTGTTTGGCTGTTTATACATATATTTCCTAAGGCTGGTATAGGTGCAAGGCGTTGCATAATTCTGAACTTAGTAACAGGTCAGCTTAGTGGCCTTCCACACCGAAAGTTTAAGGGTCGAGTACAAGGTAAGTGGTATAAAAAGTTTTTTGAAACCCACCTAGCCTATTTCTGCCATAAAAATGTTTCTCAACAAAAAAGCATCGCATTTGGAGATTCTGTTCTGTAGGTCCCGCCAATTAGTGAAAAAAATTCAACCGGCATCCCTCTAATTGGTTACAAATATTCTTCGGAGGTTTATAATGAAGTTGTAAACTTTCATTCAAAATGTATTTTTGGGTATTTCGATTTTCCTCAAAACTACTATATCACTATGATTTGTTTAATTTTCAGTATTCTCGTGGTTAGAGCAGTTCTGCAAAATCTAGACGGTCGATGATAGAGCTCTAGAAATTAAAATCTGTAAATTTGTCCGCTATTCTGTGAGCAACAACAAAAGAAATTGAATTTAACGGGACCAGTGAAATGAACATATGTATGTATATATGTACATTAGGGTTTGTCGAAAATATAATAATTTTTATCTATATACCAAGAGGACCCGGCAGACGTTGTTCTGCCCAAATTTAGGGAAAAAATCGCACGATAAATAAAGAAGTTTGGAATATTACGGTCCCTGGTCCACTTCCCGGAATAATGAAAAATAGATAACGGCCGATTCTCAGACCTACTAAATACGCTGACAAAATTTCATGAGAAACGGTCAAGCCGTTTCGGAGGAGTATGAGAACGAAGACTGCACGGTGGCATGTTTGCCAAATTTGATCCATTCGTGATATCAAAAAGTAATAGTGGTTTAAATTTAAATATCTTGTATACAGAAATTTCGATAGAGCTAAATTTTTGTGGAGAGCCCCCAGAAAGAAAACTGCTAAGATTCTCATGGATCCCATGTGTGCTAAAAAAGTTATTCAGCGTCAACAGTCGAGAAAAATCCAAAAAATACCTAAAATATGGATCTTTGACCACGATTAACTTTATTTGCACAGGTGGGATCGATGGGTACTTTTGCAGTTTCCTTTCTGGGGGTCAACCTAAGCTCCCCACAAAAATTTAGCTCTATCGAAATTTCGTTATCCAAGATATCTACAAAAATAACTATTTTCATTGTCGATGAGAAGCTTCGTGACGAACAAACGGTAAATGAAAATTTTTCGATACATAGAACCGTTTTCGAGAAAAATCCGGAAAAGTCTATAAGTGGCATTTATGTTCATATAATGTATAGAATTAGATTTGCAATCGAGATATCTCAGAACTGGTGACTCGTAGATAAAAACTGTTCACACCGTAGAGAATTTTCAGGTCTACAACTTTGTCTCAGGTGGTTTTAAGATAAAGCTTAAAGTTTTCCAGAAAAATGCAAAAAATCTCAACATTTAGTATTTTACATTTTTAAAATTAGTTTTTTAAAATATAGCTCGGGGAAAAATCCTAAAAATTAACATATCATCTTATTTAATACATATTTGAGAATTCAAAAGAAAAAATTGAGGGACATTTACTTTCAATAAAACATGCTTAACACCCATCGTGACTATGCCAGGAGAATTTTATATATTAGATCAAACATGAGGTTTTAATATTTTTCCTCAAAAAAGTACGTTTATACTTCTCTCGTTAATGTGACCTACATATACAAAATTGTTTAAGGTCAACATTTGTTAACTTTTCAAATATATAAGGCTTTGTTAAAGGTTGGTTAGTTTAATAAGAATTTATTAGTCTTCATGTGTCCAAAGATTAAAAATTGGTAACGATCAAATCATATCTTAATATTTAGAAACAGCATTGAAAATACATCGCTTGTGGTTGAATAGTTTGTAATTTTCGATGTATGTTATACAAACTAAGATTCCCTTACCTTTTCATTTCGAATCACTTTCATTTGTTTATGCATCCAAAGTACTTCGTCACCTTCACTGGGCAGAAACTGTAATGAACTGTGACTCAATTTTAAAAATAATAAAACTGCTTTATCACCTTAGTGCAAATATTTGGCAAGCTCAAAAAACGTTTATTGTTGTTATAGCTTAATAACTTGCGTACAATTTTTGCTCAATGACCGTGAATTTAGTTGGAAAGTTCAAGTTAATACAATAACTTTTATTTGCATATTTACATTGATTATACTATATGCAAATCTTACATAACAACAACTGAGGAAAAGAGATGGCATTAACTTTGTTATTAAAAAAATAATTCCTATCATCTACTGACATTACAGTACAACAAGAAAGAAGATCTAAGCAGCCGAACATTAAATGCACAGCTGTAGTTGTGAGGTTAAGGACTGGTAGGTAATAGAATATGTTGAAATGTATATCACAGTACATGTTAAGAATCTGCATATATCTTTTTCCCAGAATGAGTTAACGTTTTTGATGACTTTCCAAAATAAAAAACTGAAATCAGAAAAACCGATTAATCTTTAAAACTTGACTACTTTTGAGCGGCACACCTGACGAAAATTTTCATTCACAACATTCTTGTGGAAAATTGAATTTTCTTCAATATTTTGGCAGATTTAAATCAAGAATGAGGGCAGTCTCGCAAGCAACGAAACTTTTGCAGCATTTCTGGATCCCTAAGAAAAGCTTTGGTGGCCGTCTCTAAAATTTCCCTTCTCTGTTCAATTAAAAACTTATTATAACTAATCAAACTATTAAAAATTTAAACTATTATAACTTTCATTAAAAAATATAATTTTTTATTGGTCGTAGCTCAAAGTCTGCCATACTTATTCTGTAAAAAAAATAACAAATTAATTTCCACAAAAAACAATAACTTTTTACCGAGTCTAGTAAACAAACCAGTCCCAAATAGACAAAACCAATATTAATTCAGTTATGACACGTAAAGATGTGGACACCCTATCATTCACCAAAGCTTAAGGTTTTGAATAGTCTAACCAGCCTCGTATTTTACCTCTCACAAGAAATAGATGTCTATCCTGTTTCATCTGCAAGCGACTTATACAAACATATGAAATCTAGCGGCATTGTACCAGCATATGGCTGACATGTACTGCCAAAATTCAACAGAAACCAAAAAGTATTACAGCTTATCTAAAATTCATCTTAATTTGTTCAACTGGGAGAAATCTTAATTGTATTCTTTATCTCAATCAACTAACCAGCATATCTTTAATTGTTTAATATTTCCGCCTCACTCCTGGCTTAGTTGATAAAACTAATGAAATAATGAAAATGAAGACGTACGCTTCAATCTGCATGAGAAATATTGTAGAGTCAAGTGAGATATTAAGGTAAATAATGAATTTAAATATCTACACATTTAAATATGTATAGTCTTACAAATGCATATGGAAGTACTAACAACAGTTCGACTAATTTTTACAATAAATTTAAAAAAGTATTTAAATGATAAAGGTAACCAAGTGATTGCTCTAAAGCAAAGTTAGAGTGATCTGATAAAAATTAAACAAAGGCAAAACGCATTTCATCTGACTTTATACTTGAAAAAATTCGGTTAGGTGGCGGTAGCCCCGCAAAATATTATAAATGTTATTTTAGAATGCAACAAAAAGCATACCTGTATGATTTTACTGAAATGTGTCAAATATGTGTGGCCACCTTATTCAAAAATATATTCTTTGAAGAAAACCATAATATACCTTTCCTTTTACGTTGCCATATCTCAATTAATTTAAAAAAAAAAAAAAAATATTTGATTAGTTACAACTCTGCAAAAACATGCTCAGCGGCAACACCTAGATATAAGGACATAGGATGAAAGTTCGAGATGTATTTCTTCCAGGTACACACCATCCTTTTAACTGTTCAACTGAGTAGACTCGTTTGAAAACAAACTCAAAATGATCTAACAAAATTTAAACTTCCAGTGCGTTCCGATTAGAAGAGAGTGTAGTACACTTTTAGGATGACGGGCTGAAAGGCATGTGTGGCTACTACAACAACAAAAAGTTAGCATATATATTTTCAAGAAGATTAATATAGCATACTTCAAATCAAAAATTAATAAAGAAATCGTCTGAGCATGTCCAGTCGTCCGACTGCCCGTACGGCTGATAACTACTTTAGTAGAAGAAGACATCTAGTCACGTCACCGAACTTTTGTGCGTCTCTACGTTTTGTCCATGACGAGCAATTTATTTATCAAACACTACAGCAAGGAAGCTTTTCTATTTGGATTTTACATGGAATTCGAGTTTAGTTCTTTGTCGGTTCTTGTCAGAAGTTTTTGAAGTAGTTATTACCATATGTTTGCAAGCATTACGAAAGATACAATCAGCATTTACAGGATGTTGCACATTAAGCTTTAGTAGTATTTAGTTATTTGTGTTCAACAACACAAAATTGCAACAACCGGAAAAACTAAATAATAACAAGATGCTAGTTAAAGATTATTGCCATAGAAATAAAATAGTTGCATTTCAATCTCCAAAAAATTGAGTTGAGGGCCAAAAATCCCATTTTCATAGGTTAAGGCATCGTTTGCATCGTAATTACTACATTTAAGCTTGTTTTATCTGTCCACTTATTCTCATATGAAATTTTAAAATTTTGCAATATCTGTTTACGTAGATATCCTTTGAGCTAAACTTCGAACATAGTTAAGAAAAAAGAAAACGGGTCATGCAGAATGAATTTCCTAAAAAGCTCTCTGTAAGCTCTCGATGTGACCCTACAAAGTAAGTAGCCTAAGATACTAAAGCTCTCTTTCCACTTCGCCGGCTTTGATTGCTCTGCAACTTACTTTTATTTTGTATCTAAATTAAGGGCCTAAGGCCCTACTGACATCAAGTATGCTCGTTGTATGTTCTTCGATTAAGCCCATAGGATTGACTAGAAAATACCGACGAATTTGAGGGCAACGTTTTTTGGAACCAAGCAAATCTCTGTAGCAACAAATTCGCAAATACATACATAAGCACTGAAGGCATGCTCTCATTTTCTTTCGTATAAAACTCATCAACTATTGGTTATACCACAACATTGAGTAGACCCTATACAAAGATTTGTCGCACTTAAATGTCCGTTTGATCATTGTTTGCTACTTATTGAAGTTCAGGATTTGCTTTTAAGATACTTCCTGTCAACGTGTAGCCATTTTTTTCTACATTAAGCTTGGAAGTAACATATTACTTATTCATGCTTCGCTCTTTTAAAAATACCAAAATAATCCATCACTAAACTGTAGAGAAAAACATCTTGCACAAGACTGGTGTAAAGCTTTTGCTTTCAGAACCACTAATGGTTTGTTATAAATCTCTTCTGCATGCATTGAACTAGTGAATTTTATCCGATGCGCTAGTGAGTGGACATTTATTTTCCTACAGTTTGAAACTAGCCAAAAATAAAGCGATTCAATCGAATGTCGAAAAGCTCGCGAGACTTCGAGATACGAGACTCTGGTGAGCAGCGGATACTCGCAAGAATTTTTTCCTGGAACAAATACAAGAATAGGTAAGCTGTTATTTTTAATTCTCACTATAGCACTAGTTCTGAACTAGAAACGGTGGTTTCCCGTTATTGACTTCTCAGCAATGTATGTATGTATGAACGTCTCCCAAGTACTTTAATCCCATGACGCATACGCTTTTGTGTTGCTTTGTAGTTGTTTGTGTGGTTTTAGTTGTTTTGCTAAGCTTTCTCAAATGCACCCATTGCTTTTGTCACTTGTCACCTTAGGAGTATTTACCTGTCGCTGTTACTTTGTGTTTGGTATGAGTAACTTAGACTTTGCACCGCATAAAATGTTCACAACCTTTAAGATATTTATAAAAATAAAAGCAAAGGAGATGAATGCACAGCACCCTGAATGTATCTACTTGTGGAGCTTTGCTATTTGAAGCTCGTAAATCTTAAATTCACAATAGTGTTGAGAGAGGTCAGAGGTTTTCTAAATATTTGGACAACGTCTGACGTAAAAATAATAAATAAATTTGTATTCGTTAAGGAGGGGTTTACTGGGGGCTAGTTGATTTAATCGGAACCATTTATAAACTGCTTCGGGGATCTTTTTTGACTTATCGAGGACCATTTAGAGCATATTTCGGAGTCATATCAGTCAATTTCGGGATCATCTTATTGAATTCCTGAGTGGTAAGACGCTCTTTAAACGCATATCTCCATACAATTTTTTTGACGATTTACTACGGAGTTTTAAGCTTAATGTTTTATTTCAACATTTATATATCGCCAAAAGCTCAACATTATTTCTAAAATAATTGTGAAATGGTCTTGAAATAGTTCCGAAATAACCCCGAAAATAACCAAGTTGTCCGTCCGTACAAAAAAGCGAGTTAGTCACATCCGCTTGGCACAGGGACGGTTTATAAAATGGAAGAGAGAAAAAGGTTACTCAGATCTCAGTTATTATTTTTAGAAAGAATAGCAATTACTCGATATCTAATTACATAATTACATTAATCAAAGTTAATCAGCAAAATAATTAATTAAAAATTTGTTTTATCGATTAATGGAGCATCCCTAAATTATACCTGATTGGCATATCGAGATATCTATTCCAAATCTTAGGTAGTTTTTAAAAAAAGTTTGCGGAAATATATAAAATTTGTTTTTATCTAGTAAGAGGAGTGGTACCGCCTACTTCTCTGGACCCAGTAAACTAAAAATTAGTTGAGCTTTTTATAAGACTATACAAAATAATTAAGCTTAGTCTTCACTGCAGTTTCCATTGATAAAAAACTTCATTTCGAAGTGATTACGTCTCTGAAAATCCACATGCTTGCTTCCTCCGATAACAAGACTTGCCATATCAGAGCACAGAATATCCATAAACAGCTCGAATACTTATTTAAAGTATTTCGCACTAACTCTTACTGGGTAGTGCTAGTACATGCTAGCGGCTTGATTGACAAAACCAACTCACATACACACAGCCAGAATCACTATTTGCCCTTTTTCTGCACAGGTGCAACACTGTCGCCATGTGTCAAGTGCGCTTGAGGCGTATCAACACAGGGGAAGCAAATAAAAAAAGAGCCTACAAGGAGTACATTGTTTGTTGCAATTGGTGACGCCGTTGCGCTGATTGCATCGTTTGACAAACTTCACAGCACCCAAACCTTGCTTCCAGCTGCAACAAACAATATTTGCCATGCTTGCCGCTTGCATTAATGCCTGCCACTTGCAGCCGACAGTGGCGTAAAAAGTGCTTTCTATTGCGCTTTTTTAATTCTTTAAAAGCCCACGTGCACTTGTTCCGGCTTTTTTAGCTCCTTACGTATACAGCTATGAGTACAACAACAAATTTTGTGTATGGATAATGTATGGCGACACAATGTTGCCTGCATAAAGCATGCACTTTACTTAGAAATGCCCTTTTGCAACATGTGGCATGTGGCATGTAGCAAGTGAGCACATTCATTTCTGTCTAACGGTATGTGCAAAGTGGCATTCTAAATGTGCTTTGCCATGTGAAAACATGATGGTGTAATCCTTCAGCTTTGTTTCTATCTCTGTACTAGTTGCTGTTGTTGTTGTTGTTGTTGTTGTTGTTTATTGTCAATGAGCGCTCGCTAAGTGCAATGCTTACACTTACTTTGGCGAATACTAAACATTTATTCTTTTGAATTCCTACATTCACTGCTTTTTTTCTAGAGAGCTTTTTTAGTAACTTAACTAACTGTTTGCTATATTTATGCATAATCTTTAATGGAGTTGCATGCTATTAAATTTAAAAAAAAAAATATTTAATACCATCCCTTTCCTTCTAACCTGAGGGAACTTCGCTGAGCTTTAATCTTTTTGGAAATATTAAACTTTTAGCTTTTGCAGGTTTTGTGCTTTTATTATACATCTTAAGAAAGCCTTTGCAAATCCCAAGTGTTAGCCAGCTGGTATAAACCTAATGTTACCTTAAGAGGGCAATGCATTAGAATGGATTTTTATCCGGGAAGAAGAGACAAAAGCACTCAAAAAGCAGCTTCACGAATTAGGCTCAAAATTTAAAAGTTGTTTAAATGCCTGTTTTATTTTACAGTTAAGTCGGTGTAACTGAGCTAAATTGTGTATAGTTTTTTTAAATTTTAGGAGCTTGTAGAGCTTAACAATCAAAAAAAATGTTAACAATCCTCAAAAGCTCCACACAAAGCTCAAATGGGTTTTGAAATAATTTGGTAAATAAAAAAATCAGTTAATGAGGTTTAAAAAAAATACTTGAAGATTTGCTTAAATTTTATCTTTAAAGGTTGCTGCTTTACAACAAAATTTCCGTGCAATACTTAATGTATTGAGTTTCTTTTAAAACACTTTAGAGTGAGTAGAAGTATTTTTTTTTTAAATCTTAGAGTTTTACAGCTTAGTACATGTTTCATTTGAAAAATATTGTAAGGTTTCAGCATACTAAAAATGTTTGAAGTAGCTTAAGGTCAATTAAAGTGCACAGCCCCATCATTGAGCTTTTTAAAGCTTTCCCTTTTGAGAGGTCTGTAGCAAGTCAACAAATTTTTCAAACATTTTATGGTAAATAAAATCTTTGAGCTTTTCCTCAGCATCATTGAAGTGCTCTAGATATGTTAAGGTCAAAGCTTTTCAGCTTTTCAAAGCTTTCACTAGCGAGGTTTATAACATATTAAAAAGGTTTCAAACATTTCATGGTAAATAAAAGCTCAAATCCTTTCTTCAGCATACTAAAAATGTTCCAGATATTTTATTGTCAGGAAAAGTTCAAAGCTTCTTCAAAATGTGAGCTTTTTAAAGCTTTCACTTTCACTTTCACTTTCACTTGGGAGGTCTATAACAAATTAAAAAGGTTCAAACATTTGAGGGTAAAGAAAAGCTCAAAGCTTTAAATCTTGATAAGTTCAATCCCCATTTCAAAAGTCGTCTTACATTCCAATTTCTTAAGTCCTTAAGCAAAGAGCAGTTAGCAGGCATAGCAAAATCAAAATTCTATAAATGAAATCCGCAAAACCCATTTAACGTTATGCCTATAAGCTTCAATGAATATTCTAAAACTTTAAGAATAAAAAAAAATAATTAAAATTAGTTTTAAATACTTACGAAGGCCACTGCAAATCTCCCAGGGACACAACTTAAAAACAGCAAATTTTCAACTAATGACCTCAATTGGAACACGGCTTTTGCATACTAAAAGCAACCTGAAGCAAAGTTGTAACTAAGAAAAATAAGAAGCACGCTGTTAATATCCCAATACTCTGTTGCAGCTAAACGAATGGCTTTCGCAAAGCAACAAAGGATTTCTGTAAAAGGATCCTTCACACTCGTCAACTTTCATACGACCACAAATACATGCTTATGAAAACTTTTAGCCATAATGTATAGACAGCAACAACAGCACGAAAAAAATGTATAGCCAAGTCAAAGTTGTTCTTCTAAGAAATCCATAATTACTTATGCAGGTCACGTAGATTTAATTGTCAGGAGACTGTTTGTACTTCTGTATTTTGTTACTTTTGGGTTTAGCCAAATGGCTCACTAAATATGAAAGCAGCAATGAGCAAAGAGCTGTAACAGGACTAGGAATGGAAGTTCCAAGAATATTGCAGAATTATTGAAGCAAAGAGGGGGGAAAAACGAAAAAAAAACGTACTAAATGAATGCAACCAGCAGTAGGACAGCCGTCAGCTGTTGAAAGGACGAGTGTTGGCATCTACGCTTATTAGAATTGAACTTTGACTTCTTAGCATTTAATCCCTGTGTTAATGTGTAAGTATTTAAGCGATTTATCTAAGAAACATAACAAAGGCACCGACGCAATCGGAGGTGACGGATGTTGAGTATCTCTCAAAATATTTACTTTATGAGATGTCCGATGTGGCGCAAGACAGCGCAGTTGGGAATTCGTGTTTGAAGTGGTGACTGAATTCAATGGACATTAATTGCATATTTCGGAATTAATAAATTTTGTCACTTTAAAATTTAACTATTGTACTTTATATTCTAACTTACTTCTTTTAATTTTTACTGATTTTGTGGCCACATTATGCAGAACGCAATATAGTTTTGTTCTTCGCAAAATACTATGGAATTTGTCCTGACTGGTGGAAATAAATTTGTTTTATTATTATAAACAATGCTGCTCTGCATCAAAGAACTAATAATCGACTAAGTTCGATTTTAATGATTATCTCGGAAGCCCGTTGAGCCACTTAATATTTTTCTAACATAATTTGGCTTACCCTGGTCCACATTTTGGTCGGTAACTACGAAACCGGTTGAGGTATCGAAATAGGAAAAGCTTTAAATTTTAAGTTAGACGTCTATGATTGAAAACAGGGGAGGTTCATTCAAATCAATTGAGCAGCTTTGGAGTGATGTGCGACCAAACATACAGACAGACAAATCAAAATGTGAAAAACTGTTGTTTTGGACTCTTTCGGCTTAATAATGATTCTTATATGAGGTTTTTCTTGAATATCTGCAATGTTTAGACATCCAAAATCCTTTATTACCACCTATCAGCTAATGCACTAGTGGGTTTTTATAAATTTTACTTCGTATATTTTTGTTCTACCGGAACTTTCCGGGTCCATTTCGTAATTGGTTTTGGGCTCATTGTGAGACTTTTTTGGAATCATCTTGGAACATTTTCGGGTCAGTTTTCGAAATTGTTCGCTATAATTGGCCCGGGGTTGGCCTAGGAATCAGTACAGAATGGTTTTCGGAACACTTTCGGTATTACTTTCGGGACTATTTGGGAGTGTCTTCGGAACAAGTGTTAAGGTAGCAGCTTTGCACAAGGGAAAGTTTAGCAGTTTATTCTCAAAGTGTTTTACTTCCAGAGGAGAAGTGCTGAAACTTTGGAAATTTTGGAATAGGTATGGGTATCTAACTCGTTTTTAAAAGTTGGTGTGTCTACCTCATTTTATTTGGTCATAGGTTTGGAAGGTTGTTTTTTTGGAACTTATCATATTTTCAATTAGTTAATATTTAATAGTAATAAGAGGCTTTTATACATTTTGCAAAGCCGAAGCCTTTGGGTTAGGGGCTTAAAATTCCTCTTAACCTGTGGTGGATTCCAATCAAGTTCCAACTATTAACACAAAAAGGGGATAGATCTCTAACTTTAGTGGTTCGTGCAATACATCAATATAGATTAATGACTTCGCATTGTACTACTCCCGACAAAGAAGTTTAAAGGCTCTCAATATCAATTTAAAAGCCACACACTCAACCTTTCACAGCCGTACAAAGTAAATAAAGTCCTAAGTAAATTGTGCTAGGCATGCGGAGTTCGGCTATATAAGACTCACATCAAATGAATGCGACGGTGCGTATGAGTAACATGAAATAAACCAAAAAAAAAACAACAACAAATAAGTCAATGAGTTTACACTTGCGTCACGTACTCCACGCCGCCACTTTTGTTGTTGCTATTTTCGCTGGCAATAGTGCTTTTTTTTTTTTTTTTTTTTTTTGTTCATCACTCAACGTTCTATGCACGTCCTGCATGGACAGCAGCAAATGTCAATAATACGACAAGTCCCCAAGGGAGTTGTTAACGTAACAAAATATGAAAAATAAAAAAGCAAAAAGCAAAACCAAAGAGCACGCAAGTAAAGCAAAAAAAATAAAAAAAAATTAAGCAAACAGGCTGTGGTTCAAAAGCAACCAAATGCTACAAAAAATAAAATCAGCAACTTTTTATTACTTGTTGTTGTAGCTATTTATTGAAAGCGAAGCCAAAGTTGAGCTATGGTTGTTGTCACATTTATTGACAGACACCACCACCAAACAAACATAGCAATCTACGGCGAAAAAAGAAAACAACTAGCTCAAGCAAAACCAATTGAAATGACAGCAATAACAGGAATCAGCGAGTATAGCAGCAACAACAATGAAACAGCAGCGGGTGTAGTATGCTAGGATATTACTAGTTAGGCTGCGTTAATGTGCTGATACCCAATATAACTGTGGTGTTTGTGTAACTGTAAGGGGGAGGGATCAAAAAAATTTGGAAGAGTCCATAATTTTCAATTTTTAAAGAAAGTACTTGGGCCGTTATGCACACACTATTTGTAAACAACTCTTAACTCTTAAACTCTTGTCTGTAGGAATGGTGATTGCGACACATGTTTGCCAGTGGCTTAGATGGATGGAATTGAAGGTTTATGTCAGGAGCTCGATGATAGCCCCAAGTTCAAGTTGTGTGGTGAGGCTAACTCAACGCAATGCATTACGATTTCAATGCAGCGCATAGAAAAGTACGCCGTTAGCCAGGGCAAACCCATGTTTATGCGTCAAGTTGTACATTTTATCGTTTTTCATCTGTCAAGACAGCTGATGTTGTGTGGTTGTCAATATTTCAGTTTCCACACGCTTTACATTAAAAAATTCAATACGTTTTAGGAATTAATAATTATGCTTACTTTGACTGTTTTCATTTGAAAATCAATCGAGAGAGGAGCATGGGTTGATACAATATATTCTAATATTTAGCAGTTTCAATGAGCAATGAGTAGAATTCAGTTCAAAAATTTATATTTCTGTTGACAAATCGCATACACACACACGCGTAAAGCGAACGTAAAGTGCTATTTGCTTTAACTAAATTTTTTTTATATAGCTAAGTTCATTCATTTATTGTCCTTACACTCAGTTTTGATATTTTGTTATTAAATAAATTGTCATCAATCTCTTCGAGTCAAATACCTACGTTGACAAAGGCAGGATGAGCAAAATACAGAGATCAGCGGTGGAGCTTATAATGGAAGCACTTACTCAACGCCCACAAGAGATTTGGAAGGTCGCTAAACCAACCACCGGTTCACCATATCCAGAAATGCGAAGGTAGTGGACTATACCACACTGAACTTCTATGATTCAGACAACAATCTGTCCACAAGAAAGCCTGAGAGGTACGAATAGTTCTACATACATATACTAAACCAGACCTGGGTAATATCAAGTACCAGTACGACTTGTGACAAGTGCATTTTAAAGGTACTGCTACTGGCATTCCCAAAATTTTCAAGTACAAGTACAAGTAATTGTAAAATAATTGAAGTTTTAGGAAATACTTCAAAGTATTGGTACGTAATAGTCCAATTACTACTACACCCACAGTCTTCACGGATAACGATAAGCTTAGCGGCAAGATGCCACAACAGTCGGAATGAGTGAGATTATAGAAACTTAAAAAGTTCAATGAGTAGGTATATTTACATAGAACGCAGAAGACCTTTGATGATCTATCTATATCTAGCCCAGTAGAGTAACCACTGAATTCCACCTATTGAAGCGTCTCTGACTCTGACGAATCAGATGCGTAGACCTTCAAAATAGGAATGAATAGCTATTACCTATTCCATTAAAAAATGAAATATAATAGTTCGAGCAAATCCATCTCTTTGGGTGTTTAAAATAACCCAAGAATTGTTATGCGCTCCTTTTCCCCACGAAAATAAAAATGCTGTAAATAAAAAGCTCTCAGTGTAATGTAAATTAGTTACAAAAGAAATATGCTGTTATGCGTACAATCTCTTGTCTAATAAATGATGTTCTACATTGGCAGACGTTTAGCGATTTTATCGCCAATTTCTCGCCGCCAATGCACTATCAAGCTCCAAGCATCTTTTCTTTACTACATATTTAGAATGTTTTAGTGAAATTTTCTTATTTCTTTTTTTTTTTTTCTTTTTTGTTTTTTTCATGGAATTCCAACACTTTTATGAAATACCGCAGTTTTAGTGGCCGCAATCGAATGGCGTTGGTAGTAGACGTGTCGGCGCTTTGGCGTGACTGTTTAACGCACCAGTTCGGTACGTTTGTGCTTGGTGTGATTTCAATTTA
This sequence comes from Sphenella marginata, assembly GCA_951509765.1. NCBI lineage: Eukaryota > Metazoa > Arthropoda > Insecta > Diptera > Tephritidae > Sphenella > Sphenella marginata. The sequence continues at coordinate 48,478,795 of OX608083.1, forward strand.
TTTTTACAATGGCAACACTTTGACAGGGAGTCATAATTTGTTTTGGCTTGCTACCAAACCGCAGAAAAAAAAAGCTGTAGAAAATATGCGATTAGAAAGAAGTCAGTGTGCTATGAGTGATATAAAAGAGGAAGAGCAAAAACAAAAGAAGGATACTAGCCGAACTCTACGATGCAGAGCAGACTGCAAATGTACCTTTGAATTTGTACGCGCCAAAGAAAAGCTCTTTTATGTGATGCCTTGAGCATTCATCGGCTTAAAGTGCTTGGTCAATAACCCTTCACCTTTGTGACAATTTGTGATGCTGACACAAAGGGTAGTGCGCCTCGATGGCTTCATAATCAATCTTTGTCTTGTCTTTAGATGGCCTTTTCAAAGACACCTGTGTAGTTGCGTAAGCTCGGTATTTGCAAAAAAATCAATTACATTACAATTACAATTACGTTCCTCAGTAATTGGAGCAAAGTAATTGATTACATTTCAATTCCTCAAAAAAAAAGTACCAAAAGTAATGTTCTTTTTTTAAGGCTCAATTAAAAGGAATAGAAAAAATTTCTTTGTGGAATTGTAATTTCAAAAGAAATGGGATTTGAAAGGAATGACAAATTTTCAATTACATTACAAGGAATGGAAAATGTAATTTAGAATTTCCCAATTACAACGAATTGAAAAAAATTACTTTGTGGAATTGTAATTTCAAAAGTAATGGGCTTTGAAAGGAATTGAAAATGTAATTGAAAATTTTTCAATTACATTACAAGGAATGGAAAATGTAATTTAGAATTTCCAATAACAATTCCTCAAAGGAATCGCCAAAGTAATTGAAATGCCAAAAGAAAATTTGTGTATAAAACGTATTACGATTGAAATGGGTGGACTTTTCCGGGCCATAATTTCATTAGGCATTGCTTTTAGCGATGACTAGTGACTATTGGAAAATGTAAGGTATATGGTAATCCTTCTGAAAACTGGTATAAATTCTACGGAATCTGGTCAGCCATGGCAACGTCGTGCGTGATGTCCCAGCTTTGGACATTCCCATATTCTCCAAAACATTGGAAATATGCCAATAATCTCTTATCCCTGCTTATACATGTAAATTGTTTTAATAATCTGCAGTATTTCGGGGTAGTGCTTGATAAATATGCTTTAAACTAATCGCCAGTTGGTATAAGGCTATTCAAGAAGACCCCGAACTGATTTCTAAAAGATTCTGTAATCCCTTCCAATAAGTGATACCCCAACCCGTCATAGCAACAGCATGTCGTTGCATATACCTCACATACCCTACCGCTTTTTCTGTCAGACCAGTGCTTGACAACAAGAGCCAAGGCTCATAAGGTAACAGCAACGTAAACAGCTCAGTCGATGAAGCCTGAAAACAGATTAGTATGATCGCTTGCCATCCATTTAGCCCGACGGCCCCGGCTGTAGATTGGTGCTAGGAGGCTTTCCAGAAGGCATTAGGACAAATTTTCCAGAAGCCATGAGGTGTGTGAACCAGAAGCAAAATCACACATACATAGCATAACTGTCTGCGAGTGGAAATATCGGACGTCACATGTACGCTCTCTCAAACCTAACCTAAACTTAGCCACACATAGTCACTCTTTTAATCGCAAACAAAATTTATACGTGCCTGAACCTTCGTTTTTCAATTACTTTTTTCAATTCCCTTGAGGAATGGGCAATTTCCTTGTAATGTAATTGGAAATTTTTCAATTACATTTTCAATTCCTTTCAAAGCCCATTACTTTTGAAATTACAATTCCACAAAGTAATTTTTTTCAATTCCTTGTAATCAATTCCTTGTAATTGAGCCTCAAATGAAGAGCATTACTTTCGGTAATTTTTTTTGAGGAATTGAATAGAATCAATTTCTTTTCTGTGGAGCAAAGTAATTGATTCCTTTTCCCAATAACATGTAATGGGGAATTGAGGGTAATTTAATTCCTAAAGTAATCATTACTACCCAGCTCTGGGTATTTGCTATATCCCATTATCATCAAATCTTGTTTGGATACGTTACTACTGAATTCAGAACTAAGTATCTGGGATAACAAAAGCGATAGGAGTGCCGAAGTTTATATTTTTTCCAGTTCAGGCAAAATGGAGTTTGTTGTTCAACTGCTGTAGGGTAGACATATTCTTCTAGCCAAGTACAGTTCCAAAATATTCGGTTGAACTTTGTTGCTTTTGAAGTATATATGGCTAATTGAATGGTTTAAAAAGGATTAATTACGTAAACGCGCTCTTATTAAGAATATTATTTGCAGTGTACGTTGGCAGTTTACGGTTTCCCCTTTTGTGGTCAACGAGCCATAAATAACGGCACATCTCGATTGCAAATCTGTTTACCTATATTGAAAAGAATTTCCCTTATTTTTCCAAAATAACACCGCTTATTTCGTTTCCCAATCGCTTGTTGTAATGACAACAAAAATTACAAAAACTTAATTCCATCACCTTTCGTGCCGAGCATTTATTTATTCGATCTTTTCCTTTTTTGGGGTTTTGTCAGTTCTTATTTTTAAGCCATTTATGCACCTGAAATTTGGTCGGATTTCCTTTGGCATACACAGCACACAAAAAAAAAATAAGAAAAAGAGCAAAAAAAAGATGTGAACCAATGAACCGACAGCCAAACAACAACATTACGCTGAGCTTATGTATGTATGTGTGGGTGTGTATTTGTGTTGAAAGTTTGAAGGGCGCTTGTCTTCGACACTGGGTTTTCAGGCGACTTTGCTGATCTGCTCTCGCTTTTTTTTTCTTCTCTCTTAGGTGCCACTCAGATTTTCGCATTTTTGGTTGTTTGCATATCACATGCTTGTTTACATACCATCACACGTGCACAAGCACTCACGCCATTACACACACTTCATTCATACATACATATATGTATATATAAAGCGGATATAAAAAATTACAAACTCATATCCACAGCAGACACTTCCCACCAAAGCACTGCTTGCCGCTGGATAGCAGGGAGCGTATTAGCCCAACCGTTTGTTTGCATTTCGATTTAAGTTGAAATGTAAATAGGCTTGTAAATTGAACAGCGGATGGCGCTGGTGTGGTGCAAGATACGGATGTGATGTGATCTATGTCTGTACCGATTTTCACCTGCATTGGCAGGGATTTAATTTTTGTTTGGTATTCTTATTTTCAAAGTTGGCTAATAATACTGTATTAAAAGAAATTAAAAAGATATTTAAGACAAAAGGTTAGATAGACCTTTTTTGGATAAATTACAGCTCGAAGTTTGGTTAATAATAAATTAGATTTGTTTAATACAAACAATTTTGGCACTCAGCTTTAGCATTTTATTGACTAGATACTTTCGGTTTTGTTGTTGTAGCAGCACAATATTCCCCGACATTTGGGGAGTCTTACGGATGATGAAAGTGGTTTGCAAGAATGAAACCTTTACTCGATAATTTTAATAATAAATGGACTACCAAACTAATACCAACTTGACGGCAAAATGAAATGGATACTAACGTATCGCGCTCTAGTCCGGCTGGAAGGAACAAAATTAAACGAGCAATTAAGTAAAATTGGGAATAGTGCAAATATCACACGCATTAAACAGCACACCTCAGAATGGGCTAAACGTAATTTACACTAAGAACAGTTAAACTGAAGGAATCCAACATGTGAAACTCAGACTAATATTTGCACTTAACGATATTAGATGATAAGTCAAAGGAACTCAAAAGTGTCAACAGAGAATCATTGGTAGAGCACTCTACATAGATGGCTCAAAAACGAAAGCTTACAAATTTTAAATTGAAATGGCGTTTGGTTTGGCTTACAGGTTTTACAAGCCATGAGTCAAATCGTAGGGACTGAGCAGACCGAAAAATTGTGCTTAAGACGTCACAACATCAAGCCTTCGAGTCAAAATTTTACAAGGGTTAAAGAAAAATCGTTCCAATTTGCATGAACTTTTCAACCTGCTGGAACAAAATAAAAGTCAAAGAAAGACGAGCTCGTATTGACATTATTAGCCCCTCCACCTTTTTTGAAAGCTTATGCGGGAATTTTTTTTTTTTTTTGTATATATATGTACATAGATATATGATATGTTTGAATATGGTACCTTCTATTGATAGAATTACTGAATCTGATGAAAAATTTCTTCACTTGATTTTTCAAGGAAGACCCTAGATAATATACATAAATCATACGGGTATTTATTTTAAATTTATCTGATTGTAATATTTTTTATTCAATACCTAGTTTCTACCAACAGAGAACAAAAGTCGGAGATATCTAGAGTGAGTAGAACTTTCAATTTCATCTTGATGGGAGCCAAAAAATTATCCATTATGACCCGACGCCTGGGCTAGTTTCGGTAAAAATATATAATAATTACAATCGGCACTTCATACTTCTTTTTTAGTTTATATTTTGAAAGTTCGTTTTTAAATACAAAAAATTGCAATTGAAGTTCAGAAAATCACTCAGGTATTTCATTGTAACATTCAACAGATTGAATTCGTATTTTTGAATGAAAATTAAAATTCTGGCCTGAGTAGAAGATCACACTAATTCAAAATTTTTTTAAAACTCCCTATCTCAGAATTCAACAATCCCTATCTGAGAATTTGATTCAAAAACACTTTATTTTAGCTACAAATTTTTGGAATTTCAGTTCAGATAGGGCCTTTTTGAAACTCATTCTAAGATAGGCCGTTCGTAAAAGGCATATATGGCTTAGGGTACGTACTATTTTAAAATATTTTACAACCAGTTGGTTTGACCGCCCGGTGCCATATATATATATGTACATATGTATTAAAGTATACACAGCTAAAAGTTTGTATTTAAAGTTTAAATGATTCAAAGGTCTTGCACATTTTTTAAACTTGTTTGCCTTTTTAAAGATGTATCTATTTGTATCGTTATTCTATTGTTTTTAAAAATTGTAGAAGCTTGATAAAAATACAAAAATTTACATATATCTTCTTATTTAAATGTTTACTTAATCTATACTACAATAAAACTCTACAAAATGCGTGTCTGTACATACATACATTGAAAAAAGACTGGGGATGACTTGGGGAATGTTTAGGCAGAGCTAAGGAGTCAAATGGAAGGGAGATGACAAAATGTCTAAGTTAGACTTTTTAAAAACGCCTTTACTTTAGTTGATTACCGTAGACATAAACGGGATATAAAGTGGGAAAATAAATATTTTTCTTAACCTTCTCAGCCTGTAAATTGTCTTCGCAATTGAGGGTAGCAGGAATTCATGAACTACTTACATCCAGAGCAACGCCGGGTACCCCGCTAGTATGTAAAACAAAATTTAGCTTGAAAAACTTATCTTCAAATATAAAAATCTTCAGTGCGTTCGTTGTAACTAAACTCATTTTAGAAGCCTTCACCAATTTTGATGGAATTTTTTTTGGTGACTCAAATGGCTCCGAGAATGGTTTAGATTGGATGCTGCAAACTTGGCACCTCCCATCCAAATAAGATTTTCCGTACTTCATATCTCTGGAATAATTCATGCTACCATGAAAATTTGGAAAATTGTTAAATGAGGCCAATCTCTGACATCTCCAGACTAGGGGAAGAAGTGAGAAATGGGCGTGATGGATTGTTAAAACATGACTCAGAGTAATATGATGTTAATCTCTATAGCTTCAAGTAAAAAGTTGGATTAGGGAAGAGGCATGACACCTTTTGATATGATCTAAATTAATATTACTCTGCAAGTATTTCTACCAGCTTTATATAGGAGATGGGTGTGGGATAGGGTAGGAAAAGTGATAGGCATTAACAGTTTTTCTAGATAGAAGAAACTAACTTTGGCGCACTTTAGTCTTAGTACTACCTAATCACGCAATTGGTAAATAATATCTGGTTTAAAATTGAAATTAGATTTGCTCCATATTTAGGCTCACATTTTTAACCGTGTATGAGTTTATATGAATATCCTAGAAAAAATAATTGTTGTGTGAGTTAGCAGTTGGCGGCTTGGTTGTTGTATGATGGCATTTCAAGGTTTTAAAACTTTTCAAAAGTTTCTGCAGAGAAACACATTCAACCCTTTCGCTCCACTAAAATACGCTTGATCTCGATAAGTTTCGTTTTGAATCTGCGTGTAAAAGGATTTACAACAAAATGAAAAGCAGTCAATAAGGGGCGGAGACAACAGCTAATCTTATCCTGTCAATGCAAATACCAATATCTTGTTGCTGTCATGTCCAATATATTAAATGGAAGAAATATGTGTTTGCCAGGTTAAAAATCGACTTCTGTGCAGCTGGCAGAAAAGGATTTTTGTTTATGGGTGGGTGAGCGCCTTTGTCGTTAACCCGTTTGGGATCACTGTCTGTTTTTTTTTTTTTTGGTATTGTAGTAAACAAGTTTGTGCTGCTTGAAATATTTTTGTTACATAAAACAATGGATATATTTATGTGATGTCAATATTCTAATGGAATTACATTGAATAATGTTGAGTAGTGGTTCACAGTCTAATCTGGCTTTGGGCTCTGAGGAGCCTTTTGTGTTGACCTCGAGGCTCGGCTTGGTCATACCAAGGCTTTCAAACGGCGGTTGAGCTTTTAACTAAAACTGCAGTCCTTTCTTAATGTCTTCACAAATATTTTCCCACTTATAATTGCTGCTGCTTCTGCCATCGTCGGAGCATCGGTGCCCCAGAAAAGTGCGCTATGATGATACCCGTAATCAGTCTTGCTGTAGACTTTTTGGGTTGTGAGAAATTTTCGTTATTTTTTGATTCAAAATTATTTATTCTAACGTCGTGTTATTCCAATTATCGAGTTAGGTCAATGGTAAGACCTCAGAACCAGAAATATTAAGCTTAAGTGATACACTCTTTCCAGATATTGGTTCTCTACTCACATTATATTAGTCAGCTTGTGATTCAAATAGTTTACCCAAAGTTTTTCCCTTTAACCACTCACTTTAACTTTAATCCTTTCTCATTCGAATACGCATTGCGTAGGTCTATCTGACATAATTTCGCACTCGATTACAAAAGTGTCAAAACAGTTAAATTGGAAAACTCTTGAATTTGTATAGATATTTATGTAAAAATAATTCACGTTACAAATCATAGATAACAACAAAATTGTGTAGTTGAGGGGAGAATACAGATATAAAAAGTTTGGATCTTTTAAAAATGTTACAAAAACAAAAGTAAGAAAGTCGAAGCTCGAAAGAACACTGATAGTATATACTTAACTGCCGAATTGAGCTAAAGATCCAAGATCTGCTTCCCAATTTTGAACATACTATTGCCGTTAATGGGCATGTTGGGCAAGTAGTTCGAGTTGCATGGCCATGAGCGATGCCATTTGTAGGGCCGTCATTCATGCAATCTGGTCAACTTGAAGTAACTAGAAGAATATGGATGAAGGGTGGAACTTGTGATTCCTAGGGTGCTGAGAAATCTCTTTATTGTGGGCTCATGATAAGTACCAGGAATATCCGGACCTTTTAACGGTGCTTAATGTCCTCAGATCAGTAACAGAAGGAAGTCGGTTAGAGTAAATGGGAGATTTCGACACAGATATGCAGACAACTGGCAGTAGGTGACTTTGCCTACCTTGATGTTTTCAGTTTTAATCGTTTAACGCCAAAAAGGGATTTAAGGCAGGCTTTAAAACATGACGGCCAAAGTCACCTAGGCTGTAATAAGCCAATGAATTATGATTAACTATGACCCTTCTAAGAGCAAATTCATTGTGGTCCCAGTTTCCTAGGGCTGACATAAGAGTGATGTCAATTCCTAGAAGGGTTGCGCCAATAAGGTAGATCAAAGTACTACGAACAACAACAACTAAACACATAATAAAGTGAACAAAGTTATTATATAACCCGCATGAATGCATCTGGGTATAATAATGTAAGATTTAGAAATGTAAATATTTACACAAAAACGCTTAGGAATTGATGTGTTAGCGTTGAACTTCTGTAATATGCCTTCAAGTTAAACTAGTCAGAAAACAAACAGAAAGTACTTACTAACTTATCTCAAACTACATAGGTTAAAAACAACAAATCCCAAGAATTGGAATAATCTCAGTGTTCTTAGCCACCACCAGGACTTAGCCAAATTATTATCTCTTCCAACGGCAGCTCTATGAAACGGACATTTTCAATGGAGTGTACCAAGGTGAAATTAATGTTCGAAGAGTTGGGCCTATAAAACTATGGTTGGTATTTATTTTATTTATTCATTTATAAGATATCAAACACAACAACTATAAGTTTTATTTAAAGTGTTTGATAAATATGAGCTAATACATACATAATAACTCTAAATATAAAAATAATTTTAGACAATATTGAGAAAGTTAAATGAGGCAATAGTTAGGTGAGAAAGATAAAGAAAAGTTGGAGTAGGAAGTGTAGAAGTATAGAATATTACAATCTTAGGTTTCTAAATTTACTTAATAAAGTAATGCAAAAGTTCTCTTTTAAAAGGCAATATGCCGCTGATACTTCGGATATCTATCGGTAATATGTTCCAAAGACGAACTGTCGAAACAAAGAATTATTTTAATCGGTGTGAAGTGCTGAGTGGCCCACCGTACTCTTAGCTTTCCATAGACTTTGCCTATTGATGTAAAAATATGATTGCTCCACGTCAATGTGTAAATGTATTGAAAGTAACGCCGGTTCACGGTGTTAACAAATTTTATATCAGTGTTGTATTATGGAGGGTCACCCCCCCCCCCCTATTCTCGGAAAATATCCAGCACATCCGTGTACACTCTTCAAAAGCAAGAGCTTAAATATTTATTTATTAAATATTTAATTATTATAGTATTCGACCACTCAGAAAATAGCGATAGTTATTTTCAGATCAGGATAGAGACAATATGGGCAAAATCGGTACTAAAGGCCTTTGACAGAGTCAATCATGTACCGGCCTGCTTTCTGTTTCTTTTCTAGTTCAAACCGCCTTTTATCGGAGTTTTTGTGTTCTTGTATGGTAGTTAACAACAAGTTGGTTTGACAGCTGGGATATTCCAAATATGTCATGTTTCATTATTTTCAATGGCGTAGGTACATATCAATATATTTACATACATACATACAAACATACATACATGAACCTATGACTCAATGCCTCTTCATACATATTTATAACTCATATTGAATATCTGCATAAATAAATATCTATATCCCTATTCAAATACTAATCTCGATTTGGTAATAATCCAAGCACAAAAAACCGATAAATTATAGCTAGATGGCATAAGAAAGGCAAGCAAAGCCGACGTGGGTCGCCTTGAGTGGCGTAAAACAAGTGTGAAATCATGGTAAACAACACATAATCATTGGAAAAACGCCTATGCCATCGAAAAGCGACCACGATGTTCACACTTTTCCAAATTATAATTTGACACGCTAACATAGCCGAACACCCCCAAGGAAAAACTCTATGTAGTTCTAAGCTGGTGGGCTTCTAATGCATTCGGAACCACTACTAGTTAGTCGTGAATCTCTTTTACATACACCTAATGGTGGGTTTAACATGATGATGATGTCCTAAGTGGCGGAATTAGTCCCCGCTGCATAACCTTTTCTATTTTTCCGAACTAGTGAGATATTCTAAAGTTTAGATCGATTTCGTTTGATGGCACTATTTCTTACTATTACTATTTCTTTGATTCCGAAGTAGAGCAAAATTCAAAAGCAAATATTAGACTAAGATTGTATTTAGTCACTATATCTTCCGTGAGCAGTTGAGATACGAAACTTGATCACAGCACAAATAAGCGCCTTTCGTGCGGCTCACGAGCTACTGAGTTCCCTGCAGGGTGTGAATTTACCTACAACACATATCACGGTCACACACTCTTTCCTTGACAAATTATGTAAGCGTGGGTAAAGTTCGTGACTTTTGTGCAAAAATAGCAATAAATACGAATAAACGTCAAAATGCGAATGTCAAAACTTGTACAAAAACCCATCCCAACAAATCAGTTGAAAAAAAAAACAAATGGAAGATATCAAATACTATGCACGTGAGTAATCGAAAACAAAGAAATAACCGTTATAATGTATTAACATAATAATAATGAGTATCAAGAGTAAATAATACGAGTGAGTACGGAACAAAAACAGTAATGAGAATCGAAAGGCGTACGAGGATGTTTTGCAAGTTTTAGAATTTCATGATTAATCAAGTAATACAGGAATGTGGGTTTTGTGAGCACTTTTCTACTGTGTCTCAAATAGCCAGTGAAGGTAGATAGATAACTTAGAGTTGCTTTGAGTTGATAAGGTAGCCCACTGCAGTACACTTTGGATGATGCAGGAGAGAATAGAAGTCCTTCCACCTGCAGTGACGTACTAACTGTTTCATTAGCCCGACTGCAGCGGAGCAAGCGTTCGGATCGTGGATTTCACTCGCCACGACAGGCTTATTAACTACTTTAAACCCCTATCCCGCTGTGGCAATTTGACTATTTCATCAACTCGATGTGCAAGCAATTAGAATGTGATATCAGATGTTGCAAGAAAAGCCTTAAGAGTATGGATGAAATAAATAGTGAAGCAGGTGGCAATATTTTTTACGGTAGCAAAATATTTGAAAGTATTGAAAATGTATTTGTGGTTTAATTTAAGCTTAAGAAAAAAAGTTTATAAAAAGCTTTCTTTGAAACTTTTTGGAAAGCTTACATTAAAAAGTTTATTATAAACGTGCCGTTTCAATTAAAAAAACGGGTTATAAATGAAAAATTAGAAATTTTGTAAGTTTAATATTTATTTCGGAAAGCTTTTTAAACATTTATTTTAAGTATACTTTGCTTGTTGGGAATTAATCAAAATTGTAATTCGGTTAAATGTTTTTATCCCAGATATTGTTTTAAGTAAATAATAATACATTTTTCGTAATGAAATCGTTTCACGAACAAAATTCTATTATTTTCTTAATCTATTATTGAGTAACTAACTTTGCCGACTCGAGCTCACATCAATACTAAAAGCTCTAACGTCTGTTTTATGCTCGGAAGACACAATAGAGAAAAACGTCATTTCGCCTAACTAGTAAAAGTTGAATAGCTCAGAGTTAAACGGCAGCTTAAAGCAGAAGACCATGAACTATCTTTTAACAAAATCAAATATTCACTAACATTTCACATTACTCGTTTGAGTTTGTTTACTTTCCAAGCAAAGAGGTTAATGTAGTGGAATAACCTCTGCGACGAGTTACTTATCTTTGCCACATAACTTGTTACAATAGATTAGAACTTTAATTTAGTTGAAAGGCCACTTTTGCTCACATTCATTTGTCGCTTTTAATAAGGCAGATTTGTAGGCGGTACACACCTGAAGGCCGTCCAAGCACAATTTCAACTAAGCGTCCTCAGTTGCATGTGCAATTGCATTACAAGGTAATATGCAAATTTTTTGAGAGCAAATATGCACAAATAAATGGATACATGCATTGAGTGTTTGGAGACTGGCTGAGGTGCCAGTTTTGTACCAGCTTAATTCTTATTTGTGTTGTTGTTTTTACAGTTATTTGTGTGAAATTCCAGCAGCTGATGCTGGAGGCGTTTTAGCGTCAAAACAAAACTACAAAGAGAATTGTACGAGTGCAAACACAAATCGTGAAAAGCGCCCTACAAATCCAAGTCATAAAGGCCAAGCACATGATACAGAGGCTCAAAGCAACATGCCCACAATGTCCACCAACTGCTTTTACAAAGTTGTGAACGCCCTCGGCGCCACATTCAGGGTAGCAAGTAAGTGTGGCAAGTGTCTGAAATTCAAGGCATATAAGCATCCTCACTGGGGGAGGCGGTGTAAGCGAAGCTTGGAGCTGCACTTTTTGGAACATTGGCGTAAGTGTCGCTGGTACAGGGTGACGCTTAATGAGCTGCTACTTAGATTCTACTTTCGTAAAGTTTGCAGATTTTGCAGGACTGCATTCACATCCTACAAGAATCCATAGCTACTTTTATTTGATGCTAAGAAAGTTTCAGAGGTTTAGTTTAAAGGGTAAGCTAACCTTTAATATCGGAGCTGTAATAGTATCCGCGGTAGGAGCTTCACTGATCAACCAGGTTGTCCACGATGGCATTAGTCTTTCGCGCAGCTCTCTAGATAGAACATTACATACGATATTAAGGAGTTTTATGCCGTGGTCGCGGTATGTCTTTCCCACCAACACCCAAACTTCGCTAATCTACCTACTGTAGTAGACCTCGCAAGGGCCCGTTTTTTCAAACCTAACCCTGCCCTACGGCGATGTGCAAAACATGATGAACAGATGAGCTCAAGCTTACCTAACAAGTCGGTCAAAAAAGCTTCCGTCAGTACTTCCTTATGCTTCTCTCACACACTTACAGAGTTGCTCATGAGACTCGTTATGACCCAATTCTTTGCGTTCTCAGGCTTGGCAGACAGTTCAAATGTGTCACCCTTTATATGCATTGCTTGCAGCGCCCAGGTATATTGTTGACGCAACTTGCAGGAGCACTCTCAAGTAGTGGCGTAAATATCACTGGTATATTGCCGCATAGGTGAGGTAGTAAAAAGACGAAACGAAACTTACCATGTATAAACAACTGCAGAAGCTAAGAACAGCACTTCGCAGTGCTACCTGCCACTTATTATCTTCTCGGTTAACCCAGTTAAGTGACTGCACAAGGCGGACGGGGGGAGGGGGACTTCGCAGTGTTTGTTATATGTTTGGGTATGACTTGTGAGTAAGTGCGAGTTGATGTGGCAACAGGCAAGTACTTTGCTGCAAGTTATCGAAAGATGTCTCTGACTTGGTTGCCATAAACTAAGAATGTTGTAGTAACAATGAGCTGTGCAGTTGACTCATCCCTTAGTCCACGTAAATAAATTTCTCGAGTATCTACTTGCTACGGTTACAACATGCAACTTATAGATAGTATGTGGAGCATTATCAACACGTGCCACTATTTTTCAAGCTTCTTGCCTTTTGGTCTTTGTTGTTATCGAAACTTTGTTATTATTGTTGGTTATTGTTGTTGTGGCAAGATTGTTTCACATGGCTCTGTGTCCAATTGTTTAGCGCTCGTATTGCGTTCGTTTGTGTTGCCAAGATGTAACTTAAAACATTAATTACTAAACAATAAACAGCAACAAAAGCTGCAGAAGCAACAAGAACAAGCACAAAGTTGTAAAGGGCATACTTGTAACTAGAAAAACTTCTATATTATCTCAACAAAAAAAAATGTTGTGCAAGGTGGTTTTAAAAGTTTATGTTGCTCCTAACGATTTAATTATCACATAATGCTCTGGGAGTGCAAGAAAGTATTGCGCTACGTTGCTAAGATCAACTTGTTGGGCTTTTGGACGAGACGGTGGTGATGGTATTTCCTTCTATTGTTATTATTGGCGAACGAAATAGTATGGGGCAATTTGGAAAGAGCTGGTAGATAGAAGCTAGATAGCTCGAATAAAAAGTTCATGAAAGCTTAATTATTTGCAAATATTTACTCACATATGAGAAAAATCGAACTTATTTTTAAAACAGAATTTGTTACAAAATTTAAATTAATATATATATAAATTAATATTCTTTCGAAGGTCTTGTATATTAACCGTTGTCGTCAAACATTTCAATTCAAAAAGTCAGATAAAACAAGTAAGGAAGTCTAAGTTCGGGTGAACCGAACATTAAATACCTAGTTAGTTAGTTTTCATGTAAATTTTTGTGATTTTCTATATAGAAAAAGGGGGCGTGGTTGTCATCCGATTTCGCCCATTTTCAGTAGCAACCTACCTTGGCCAGACAGTAACCTGTATGCAATTTCATGCAAATATCTCAATTTTGACGCAAGTTATGTCAATTTATGTGATTTTCGAAATTTTCGATATCGAAAAAGGGGCGTGGTCATCATCAGATTTCGCCCATTTTAAACAGCAACCTGCTTTGGCAAAATTTCATGCAAATATCTCAATTTTTACTCAAGTTATCGTGTACACGGACGGACAGACCGACAGACGGACAGACGGACATGCCTTAATCAATTCCTCTTTTCAACCTAAGAACTTTCATATATGGAACTCTATATCTAACTCTATTATTTTGCGCCGTTACGTAGTACCGTTATGTGGACAAAATTATAATACCCTTGTACTAGTACTAGTACGCTGGGTATAAAAAGTGATTTATTTTAAATTTAAATGCATCAAAGTAATACATACCTTACGAGGCAGAGCATATTTATCTCAAATTACTTTTTTTTTGTGATTTCTGTAAAAAAAAGTAAAAAATAATTGTTAAGAAAGATTTTTATTACAAAAGTCAAGAATAACGATAAAAATTTAGCTTTTACTATAAAGGGCAAATATAAATTTTTTTGAGTTTGGTCATTTATGCTTTTTTATCCGGATGAATTTTATTATTTTACTAGGGTGATTTGTTTTCCATAAAAAATTATTCATACCTAATGAACATATTATATTATTCCCATACTACTACTGCTTTCCGGTATAAAAGCTTTACATAGCTATGTAGTTAGAAATACACAATTTTGCAGGTTTAATAATTTTATATAGGAACGTATAAATCCACCAATTTGCGCTAAATTTTCATGATATTTCTTTCCAAGTTATAGCTTAGTAGAAAAGAGAATAAAAAAGTTGATTTGACTTTAATTTTTACCTTTTATTACAAAAGTAAAATTTTAACCGTTATTTTTGACTTACAAAAAGAAGTAATTTTTAACCGTTAGTTTTGATTTCTATAATAAAAATCATTTCAACCGTTATTTTTTGATTTATTTAATAAAAGTAAATTTTAACCGTTATTTTTTAACTCTTATTATAAAAATCAAAAAAGTGGTAACCGTTACGATCCCTGATTTAAATTAATTTGGGTAGTATGGCTCACAACGGTGAAACTAAAATATGTGTTGTATATTTTTTCGAAATTCGAATCCCGGGATGGACCAGTCTAATTTTGCTTAGTTGGCGCATAGTGAAAATCGATCGATGAAAAATTTACCAGGCCTAAGCTGTACTGATAACAAAATAATCATGATACAATTTATTAATACGATTTCATAAGTTTTTACACCCGAAAATCCAAAAGTTATCGTTCAGCCTGAATATTGCTATTTTTTATCCAGTGAAGTATTTTGTTACATTGGGTAACACCAAAGCGCACATTTGTTCGCCACGTAATTGTTGTTTGCCTTCTATACAATACTTGAACCATTTTCGTGAGCAACAACTCCATTGTCAGTGTTTGCCAAACACAACTTACATGACTCATCGCTTACAAAAGAAGTGACTTGCCCCAATGTCAACTGCACGTTCATTTCTTAGAGCATTAAAATGAATAGAGCGCAGGGAGCTGGCTCCAAACCTCCAAAAACTGGTAATCAGTGCTGCCGTTGAATATTTTTAAAACTGAACTAAATTTCTAGGCTTCGTTTTTGCTCTGAGTTCCTAACCTATTTGAATTTAAAAACTTTCAATATTTTGCTGTCATATGTAGGCCCTGTGCCAATTCGTTAAAAATTGTAAATTTCGACAGAGTGAAAGAAAATTCTGACATTTATCACGGCGAATATGAACGTCATAATTCACCATAGCCCAATGTGCCACCACGTTATTAAAAATAATTTATATATAATTTTAGGCATAAAATACAAGATATCATTAAATTTCAAATTCATCCACAGATGTCAGAATTTACCATTTATTTTGGCACACCAAAATTTAAAATATTTTTACACCATAATATATTTGTTCACCTCATTTTTTCTCTGAATAAAATGTTTCCTGTCAGCACACGGCCTTAATTCTACAAATGTTGTAAATTTAAAAATCCCCAAAATTAGGTCGAGTATTGTGATGAAATAGAACGCCTATGGAAAATCTGACCTTAACTTAACAACAAAACTTTATACACCAATTAAATATAAAATGTATTGGAGAAACGAAATTAAATTTGTTGAGAATATTAAAAATATTTATGAATGCAACAACTTAAATAATTTATCAACTTTGTTTTTTATTACGAAGCTGGCAACACTGATTACGGAGTGCAATATATGCGCAGGCATACAGCGCATTAGGGTGGCGTGTTTACGTAGATTGCATTTGTATGCCTCTGGCTTGAAAAATCTGTTATTATTTATAATGGAGCCGGAATAGGCGAGGAAGGGACTCTCTTGTTTTCGAGTCCGTATAGGGTATCAAAACGGGCCCACTAGTGGCCTAAGTGTCGGGCCGTAACCTTGTGTTTCGGTCTAACCCTCGTAACCCAACCTAATCTAACCTATAATGGAGCCGAAAGTTTTCTGATATACCTTCTTATAGTATGAACACTAATAATCTATAAAGAGATTAGCTAATAGGTAATTACTAGAGACAACCACCGGTTACTACACCATGTCGAAAAAAGCATCACAAGACGTGTTTTAACCATAGATCATCTCTGGTTTTGACTTCAGTAACTATAATCCGATTGCGAAATTTCGATTTTTTCCTGTTCCGAGAGATATTTGCAAGTAAAGTAATCTGTAGTTTTTATGTGTTTGTTGTAGACACAGATAAAGGGTGTTCAGAAACGTCTTTTTTAAGCGCGATCAAGAGCCGTTTACCCAGAAAGGTGTTTTGCCAACAATGACTTTGGCTCAGACCGCGAATTGGGATCGGGCCTGGGTCGTTTCGTGGTGACTTCTTGTACTTCAACTACTTTTAATGTTCCTCTAAAACTCGAGCCTACCTAATGTAAATGTGAGCTTATTGATGTATAGGTGTTAATGCAGCTTGTAAACGGAGAGAGTACAAAAACAAAAATACACAGTTCATCTTTCAACCTGCAAGAGAATTCATCCACCAAACGAACAAAAAGCGATGAACGTACAACTGGCTCAAATTCATTTCACTATAATCGTAGTTATTTTCGCGCACGTATATTTTCACTAAAAAACTACAACCTAGATTTATTTATATCTATTTTTCTTGTGCAAATTGTGTTGCCTTGAATTGTGCTATGATGGGCGTTGTATCAGACTTTGGTCAAATAGCCACTAAATGGGATTTAAAGAACTTGGAAATTCGTACAATGACCGTGGAGAAAACATTAGAGCCGCTTGTGTTGCAAGTGACCACTTTAGTGAATACAACCGAACCAAGTAAAAAGAAGAAAGGAAAATCGAAACGTGCCAGCGCTCTTGTTGCATCCATAGAAAAGGCCACTGAAAATTTTGTGATTAAAGGTGAACAAATTGCTTATGAAAATCCAGATATAACGCAGGAAATGTTGACGGCTGTGGAAGAAGTGCGTAAGACAGGCGATGCTATGAGTATGGCTGCACGAGAATTTGCCGCAGATCCGTGCTCCTCCTTGAAACGCGGCAACATGGTGAGAGCCGCACGCAATCTTCTCTCAGCTGTCACCAGGTTGTTGATATTGGCAGATATGGTGGATGTGCATTTGTTATTAAAATCACTGCATGTCGTGGAAGATGATCTAAATAAGCTGAAGAATGCATGTAGCCAAGATGAACTATTAAGTAACATTGAACAGTTTGGTGAAAATGCTGGTGAACTAATTAAGCAAGCTGCTAAACGCCAACAAGAACTAAAAGATCCCCAGCTGCGTGATGATTTAGCTGCAGCGCGTGCAATGCTGAAGAAGCATTCAACTATGTTGTTCACCGCTTCGAAGGTATATGTACGTCACCCAGAGTTGGATTTAGCAAAATTGAATCGTGATTTCATATTGAAGGAAGTATGTGCCGCAGTGAATACCATCAGTGATGTGGCGCAAGGTAAGTCATCACAACCGACAGAGATTTATAGTGGCGCTGGTGAATTGGCAGCAGCGTTAGACGACTTTGATGAAGGCATCATTATGGATACATTGACTTACAGTGAGGAGCATTCGCGTCAGTTGTTGGAGGAACGCTTGGAAAGCATTATTAGTGCAGCAGCATTAATGGCTGATGCGGATTGTACTCGTGATGAACGACGTGAACGTATCGTTGCAGAATGTAATGCTGTGCGACAAGCTTTACAGGATCTACTTTCAGAATATATGTCGAATATGGGTCAAAAGGATCATACACCCGGTCTGGATAGGGCCATCGATCAAATGTGTCGTAAAACACGCGATCTGCGCCGACAACTACGTAAAGCTGTGGTGGATCACGTATCCGATTCCTTTTTGGAAACATCTGTTCCACTTATTGATCTAATCGAGTGTGCAAAGACTGGTAATGAGGCAAAACTACGTGAGAAAGCGGATATATTTACAAGACATGCAGAAAAGTTGGTCGAAGTGGCAAATCTAGTATGCAGCATGTCCAACAATGAGGATGGCGTGAAAATGGTACGCTTTGCAGCTGCGCAAATAGAAAGCCTTTGCCCACAAGTTATCAACGCCGCATCAATTCTCTGTGTACGCCCAAATTCTAAGGTAGCACAAGAGAATATGTCTGCCTATCGACAGGCATGGGAGGCACAAGTACGTATTTTGACCGAAGCTGTTGATGATATTACCACGATTGATGATTTCCTAGCAGTTTCCGAGAATCACATATTAGAGGATGTCAACAAGTGTGTAATGTCGTTGCAAATGGGGGCGCCACAAGAGTTACGTACTACAGCAGGTGCAATACAGGGGCGATCGGCACGCATTTGTGATGTTGTCGAAGCCGAAATGGACAACTATGAACCATGTGTGTATACAAAGCGCGTCATGGATGCAGTACGCGTGCTAAAGGAACAGGTCATGGCTAATTTTGCACAACGCGTCGATACAGCTGTAGATGCATTGGTAAACAATTGTAGCCGGGATGTAGATGAAAATGATTTTATAGATGCTTCACGTTTGGTATATGACGGTGTACGTGAAATACGGCGCGCTGTACTAATGAACAGAAACTCAGACGAACTCGATACCGACACTGAATTTGAACCGGCTGAGAATACCATGTCGGAAACACGCAGTAAATCCAGCGCGCAAGAAGGTGGCCCAACCGTTGATGAGTATCCCGAGATCAGTGGTATATGTACAGCACGCGAAGCTATGCGCAAGATGACCGAAGAGGATAAACAAAAAATTGCACAACAAGTCGAACTGTTTCGTCGTGAGAAGCTTACCTTCGATTCAGAAGTCGCTAAATGGGACGATGCAGGCAATGATATTATCTTCCTCGCTAAACATATGTGCATGATTATGATGGAAATGACAGATTTTACGCGTGGACGTGGTCCCTTGAAGACAACCATGGATGTTATAAATGCTGCAAAGAAAATCTCCGAAGCTGGCACTAAACTTGATAAGCTAACCCGCGAAATAGCAGAGCAATGCCCAGAGAGTAGCACCAAGAAAGATTTATTAGCTTACTTGCAACGCATAGCGCTCTATTGTCACCAGATTCAAATCACATCAAAAGTTAAAGCAGATGTGCAGAATATAAGTGGCGAGTTGATTGTATCCGGCTTAGACAGTGCTACTTCTTTGATACAAGCAGCTAAGAATCTCATGAATGCTGTGGTATTAACAGTGAAATACTCATATGTGGCATCAACTAAATACACTAGACAAGGTACTGTAACCTCACCAATTGTTGTATGGAAAATGAAGGCGCCTGAAAAGAAACCACTGGTTCGTCCAGAGAAGCCGGAAGAGGTGCGCGCCAAAGTACGCAAGGGTTCACAAAAGAAAGTGCAAAATCCAATACACGCCCTGTCGGAATTTCAAAGTCCAGATGGCGCAGTTTAGATAAGAACATTCATTTACATAAATATTTATATAATTTAAGTAATTACATATGTATATTCCATACTATTCATGTCCTCTTGCAAAGTATGACTGAATAAATATTATAGTGGAAAATATTTATGAAAACAAGTTTCATCGATGGAAATGAAAATTAGTGAAGATAGTTAACTTTGATCAACTACTAAGGTCAAGTTCGTATTCATGTATGTAAGTATGAAATATACGGCCTTATTTTGTACAGGGAAAAAATAAGTCAACCGAAATCGTGAACTTTGTTGCTACTGGGGTTTGTATTCCATAAATGAATGTACAAACGTAAGTACTGAGGTACCAGCATCTATGCAAGGTTGAAAAACAGAAGGTTGTATTGATTGAAATATGTTTTGTCTTTGTTGCTTTTGGTTAAGTAATCGATGTTGGGGGTGGTTTGCATATGTCCATTTATACCTGCATATGCATTCAGATATCAAATTGATACATACAAATACCTACAAGTTATCTGTTCGTATGCTTTTCAAACATGCAAATTGTGTAGATAGTCAGCCATAATTCTAGTAAAGTAATACATTTCTTTTTTTTTAGCAAAATGTGCATATGTACTTGGATATATTTGTATACAATTGCAGCGGACACCGACATATGTATATGTACATATGTATGTACAATTGTTCGTTGGGTTTACTACGAGTGATATGTTTGTTTCATTCATGGTTTACCAAGTAGGCAGCAGAGAATAATAAAATGAACTCTTGTGGAGAGACGATGAATCCAAGAGCGAGAGAAATAAATGGAGTTATGGTGCTGCCATATCTGTTAATTTTGATTTCAATACAAATTTATTCATTGATGTTGACAGTGTGGCCGACAGACGCCCGTTCTACTGAGTTTTCAAGTTACCACAAACGACATTTTTGGAAGATTATGTTGCAGTAGCGCAGGCGATAAGTGTCTGGATCAAGGGATTGTTCAAAAAAAAACAACAGGCAATAATAAAAAAATATTCAATTTAAAAAACATATACTTTGGATGAATAAAAAATATTAGAAGAAATAAACAAAATATTGAACTTAAAAAAATATACTTTAAATGAATAAAAAAAATAATAAAATTTTTTTTAAAGAAATAAACAAAATATTGAACTTAAAAAATATACCTAAAAAAATAAAAATAAAAAAAAATACAAATAAACAAAGGATTGAATTAAAAAGAAAATACACCTAAACGTGATAATAAAAAAATATAATAATATAGTAAATAATAATATAATTTAGGTAAAACCATTCATACACAATACCATGAACTTATAAAATTGCATAAGATGTAAAAATTAACAGAATTTTGCAAAAATTTACCTAAAGCAATTTTATGAGAACATCCCTAATGTTCTGCCACAAGCAAAACCAACACTTACATACACACACTGACACACACGCTTATTTCGCACATATTTCAATCACTTATGTATTATATAATTTCTACTTACCAGAATCCTTTGTAACTTCTAAAAATTGGACAGCTCCGTTCCGTAGACGGCTGTTCTTCTTGCCGAAATACATACATACATAAGTATTGTATGCAGGCAAGTGGGCATCAGCCGGAATGGCCAGGCTGTCGCGCCACTTAGCCTGCATAACTTCGGCCCTTGGCTATTTAAAAAATGCAACTGCATCGCTCGTACTAGCGCATGCAGCTGCACAACATTTTCGAACGCGCGACATCCCGATTAAATCACTATATTTAATTTTTCACAAAAAGAAACTCGAACGCACACGATCACCCGCACTTTTTCACAAGAACTAATGGCACTTGTCAAATTATTGCCCAATTTGGCGCAATCACCCATTGACCGAATTAAACCAATTAAACAAAGCTCAAATGTCATCGTTTGATTGATTTGTTTGGGTCAAAGAAGAAAACAAAAGAAAGAAAAAATCAGACCACAAGCACCATTTGAACTCGCAACAGCACAAAAATTAAGTTTAAATCACTACGCTAGCAACTACACCAAATCTTATATAGTAAAATATTGTCTTATTCGGCACTTAACCAAAGAGCATATATTAATAAGAGGCACCAGTCCTCTCACTGATAAATTTCATTTCATTGCATCGTTCGCTTGCAGACATGACAAATATGTGCATACATATATTAGATGGCATCATGCGAATGGATATGTATTGATGACATTTGTACGAATATTTTGTATTTACACAAATTATGTGATTATCCACATTTCCTTATCAATCTGATAAGGAAAGAATTTTATGTTTTGTAGGTATGTATGTATATAGGGTAGGATTAATTGATGTAGTTTTTGATTAGTAGTGTAATTACAAATAATAATAGGTTATGGTAGGTATGAATTTTTTAGAAAAAATTCTAAGTAGGTACGAAAATATAGATTATTTAATTTAAAAAAATTCAAGAATAATAATAAAATATTTTTGCTAATATAAATACGTGCATAGGTATGTAAATAGATTTTTCTTCGTATCAAACGGTGATACAATTGCATAAAAATTGCAAATTGTAATTGCCGTCGGCAAAACGGCAATACGTTTCATACAAATGTGTGGGCGAAGGGCATTTTATTACTGCGTGAAACATTTATTCCATACATGTAGAAGTTGTAAATTTATTTTTAAATGTTGGAAATAATTTTTAAATAAATTGTGTTATTTAAAAATTTTTTCTAACACTTATCCATTTTTGTTAATAGTTCACACATTTCAATATTTACTAAGCATATTTAGATTCTTTCTTTTATTTAAAATAGGTATTAATAAGGTAATTTGGAAATATTTCAATACTTGAAGTAGTAAAACATCAAAGTACGTGTAATACACGTCGTGTATACATTTGGTTATTTTCATAATGCAATCAAGCAATAAACGTTTGCCTTTTTGGGTGTCCCACTGGTATATTGTTAAGTGCCGAATAAGACAATATTTTGCTATATCACATTTGGTGTAGTTGCTAGCGTAGTGATTTGAACTTGCTTTTTGTGCTGTTGCGAGTTCAAATCGTGCTGTGGTCTGATTTTTTCTTTCGTTTGTTTTCTTCTTTGACCCAAACAAATCAATGAAACGATGACATTTGAGCTTTGTTTAATTGGTTTAATTGGGTCAATGGGTGATTGCGCCAAATTGGGCAATAATTTGACAAGTGCCATTAGTTCTTGTGAAAAAGTGCGGGTGATCGTGTACGTTCGAGTTTCTTTTTGTGAAAAATTAAAAATAGTGATTTAATCGGGATGTCGCGCGTTCGAAAATGTTGTGTAGCTGCATGCGCTAGTACGAGCGATGCAGTTGCATATTTTAAATGGCCAAGGGCCGAAGTTATGCAGGCTAAGTGGCGCGACAGCCTGGCCATTCCGGCTGATGCCCACTTGCCTGCATACAATACTTATGTACGCAGATTTCGGCAAGAAGAACAGCCGTCTACGGAACGGAGCTGTTTCATTTTTAGAAGTTACAAAGGATTCTGGTAAGTAGAAATTATATAATACATAAGTGATTGAAATATGTGCGAAATAAGCGTGTGTGTATGTAAGTGTTGGTTTTGCTTGTGGCAGAACATTAGGGATGTTCTCATAAAATTGCTTTAGGTAAATTTTTGCAAAATTCTGTTAATTTTTACATCTTATGCAATTTTATAAGTTCATGGTATTGTGTATGAATGGTTTTACCTAAATTATATTATTATGTATATATATAAAAATGTAGGGGGTTTTTTTGTAATCAATTGGCTCAAAAACTACTAAACGGATTGTTATAAAATTTTGACAGTTTGTGCCATGGATATGTCTAACCAATAATAGATATATTCTTTTCCGCTAAATGGCGCGGGAGTCACTATATTTACAAACTCCGCATTTATGGTCCGATTTTATTCATATTTGGCACATATGTTTAATATATAATCAACAACTCTGTTAAAAAAAAATTCCCCGATAGGTGGCGCTAGAGTCTAGATATTGAGAAAATCTTAATTTATGGTCCGTTTTTGGTACTTTTTACCACGTGTCTAGGAAATCTCTTAGTTTGTATTCCGAAACATACATATGACCACTGAAATGAGGAATGTTCCGCAAACAAAGTTGCGGGCATCTGCTAGTTTATTTTATTATTATATTTTTTTATTATCACGTTTAGGTGTATTTTCTTTTTAATTCAATCCTTTGTTTATTTGAATTTTTTTTTTATTTTTATTTTTTTAGGTATATGTTTTAAGTCAAATATTTTGTTTATTTCTTTAAAATTTTTTTTTATTATTTTTTTTATTCATTTAAAGTATATTTTTTTAATTTCAATATTTTGTTTATTTCTTCTAATTTTTTTTTATTCATCCAAAGTATATTTTTTTTAAATTGAATATTTTTTTATTATTGCCTGTTGTTTTTTTTTGAACAATCCCTTGTTTATTTTTTTTATTAATTTTTTTGAACCCTTGTTTATTTTAGAATGCGAGCCCGCCAGTACCCGCACTCGCCCGAAGATGTATAGGAAGTGCTGCGTGCCAGACTGTCCGCGGGATGACAGCACAAAGAAATTCTCCTTCCCCAAGGAGGAGGCTGCTTTCAACTCGTGGGCAACGGCATGCCATTTAAATGTCTCTTTTAATGAAGCCAAACGTTTGTTAATTTGCGATCGTCACTTTGACGAAAATCATATACATACATACATATCTAATGGTCGTCTTCTGAAAGATGCTTTTCCTAAGCTTCATTCGTGGTGAATCAACGATAATTGTTTCGTGGGAATGGATTCTATTCACAATAACAAAAAAGTACGCCTTCTCATTATTTACAAGTTCTCTGACACAACCTTAGCATCAATTGGCCATGACATCAATTGTACTGGTACAAATTAGGGACGTGCGATGAACCGATTAAATCATATTTTGATTAGTCATAATTCTGATTCATCAAAATCTAATTAATCAGGTCCGGAATAGTACTGTATACAGTACTTATTAATTGAATACGCTACACAACTTTGTAATTTCGGAAAGCTCCAAGTGCAATTCAAAGTGCCGGACTTATGTATTGGCCAACCTTATTCTTTGCAACTTTCACCAATTTCATCTTCCGTAAAATTATTTTAACTAATTTTGTCAAAAATTGCAACTTAGATTTGTCAATGGGTTTTAACCCCAAAACCTTCAGGGAGTGTTTGAGTTGTTAAAACAACAACAACAACAGGGATACAAGTTGGGGGGCACGGACCAGCCTTTTCCAGAAGCAAATTTCTACGAACTTTGCGAGACCTGAAGTAGATATAATTGCGAGAGATTTCCTTGTAGTCCGAGGGAGAGATTTCCTTATGGCTGTGAACTTAGCGTCAATTCCGAAATATTGTAACTTGTCTAATACACTAAACGGTATAAAATCTCACTGTGAATTCTCTTGACCCTTACTCTTCAACTCTTGAATAACACTAAGCGGCCATCGATCTTTTGACCAGATGGCCAAGCATGAAAAATAGCGCCACGTGCCGGCTACTGTTAAACGAAGACTCTCAAGGTGCCGGATATTCAAAAAGAGATCTCAAGAGATCTCGTCATGTATACAACCTAAGAAGAATTGGCATCTGCAGGTTAGTAGGAGTACTAACTGGGCATTGTCTTATTGGGGTCATGTAAAGTAGCTACATAGGTGTGTCCTAACGTCTTTGCTGTAGGCGTTGCAAAGGTGACGAAGAGGAAGAAAATGTGAGACACCTCATCTGTAACTGACCCTAATCGATGCCATAAAGCTGAATCTGAAGAGTTGATGCCCTTCATCTGGTCTTCCAAATGATTCGAGGAGGAGCAGTAACGACGTCTTTACGTGGTATCACTAGAGGTCTTCTGATAACGATTGGCCCAGGAACATCGGAAAATGATAAGTATTAAATTTAGCTGAAGAATCATTCTAAAACATTGATAGCTCGTTGTACTAAAGTAGCTAAAGACTTCAAGAGCGTCAGCGCAAACCGGGGGCATATGAGCAATTGATATTCAAAAACGGTGCGAACGAATGAGAAATGCATTGCAATTGCCAGTGAAATTCTGCATTAAATATGCAAAGCTCAGCGGATTGATATGCAACCCAGACTCCAAACAGCGCATGCAACGTGCAACATGAGAGTAATGCGCCCAGTCCACATTCAGCGCCCTTTTAACAACCGGCGGCAATAAACAAACCAAAACGAAATTCACTCGTTAAACAAAAGGGCAGAAAGCGAAAATTAAAATGGAAGCTACGCCAAAACACCTTCAACCAAAGCGGCAACAACAACATCAACATTTAAATGCTGCTCGTGGCAGCAATAATTTCAACTTTGCGTGGCAGCACTAACAGCACAAAACAATTCAACCAATTACAACAACAACAAAAGCGAAGAACAACTTTAGTGGTTAAATGACAGCGGCGCGACCTTTGCCACCAACACGTTCATTCACATTATTGCAGCTCAACTAGCGGAGCGCATTTTTGTTGTTATTGCAATTTGTTCGCACTAATATTACAAATACCCGCACGCAAATTGCACTACTTTGGTGGCAATTGGAAATGTTGAAATGTGCGCGCTGCAAGCTCCAAAGCGTTGCCAGTTGGGTTTGGTGGAAGGTGGCATTAGCAAATGCTTCAAACGATTCATTCGTTTGTTAAATTCGGAATGTCGGCTATTTGTCGCCGTCGGCTAACACCATGCCGCCACCCATCTTTGCAACGTGCAACATGCACCTCTATTATGCGGTGCAAATCATGTAGGTCGTGTTGCGACTTCAAAGTGGCAGGTGAAATGGTGTACACACATACACACATAGACACATACACAAGCACTTGCACTCATCGCACTCATGTAAAACGAACAAAATTTGACATCACGTTGCAATTTACTTTAATGAAGCGCCACACTTGTGGGTGAGGTTGGAGCGGGAGGGGTGAGGGTACAATGCGCGATGCAAATGAATGAATGACAAATGTAGACACACAACTACTCATACATACATATGTACATACATTTTGTAAAATGAGTTAAGGCATCTAACTGCGGGGTCCCGAAAACCGATAAGCCGAGATCCCGGAAGCTTTGTCATAGCTCTGCCAGCATGCAAAATCTCGATTTTTGAGTTGATCATTTCATACACTCTTAACAACGCGAGTAGAATAGTTGCACCGTGAGCTAAGTAGTTAGGGGTTTGGAATGAGCCCGAAATAATAATACCAATTCCACTTTGTTCCAACGCATGGGAAATGCTCGGTAAAGAATTTGTGGATTAGGTAGGACGAAATGTAGTTACAGAAACAATCTGAAGGTTCCATGGAATGAAACAAATCCTTCTCGGGCATTCGGACTAGTGCCAGAAGGTGCTCAACCTGCGTCACTCTAGACAGGGAAATCTTCAATGAAAATATTTAAACAAACAAATTAAAAATATAATAATCAACGCCAATGAGGACGCATTGCCCAAAACCCTTACTAATAGTAGGAAGATGCGAGGTTTTTCACTTCGGGATTAACAGCCCTAGAATGCATGTGTGAGTGTAGTTTTGGCCTACCCCACTTTTGCTGACAAAGCTAACCAAATATTTTATGTACTTTGTTTCTTTTGTTATTGCAATTTTGTCTATTTACTTTGAAAGGTTCAATGAAGTCGCTTACGTGAAAATTACCTTGCAGTCGTTTTCGTTTTGATAATAAATTTACGTAATTTCGGGTTAACCTTGGACCATTAATTTGCCAATGCAATGAATTTCGGAATTAGGATGTCACACGTATCGTGCGAAAGACGAGTATTCCTCTTATTTTGTGACTCATTTAAGGCAAGGATGACTTTTTACATGGGAGAAAATTCAGCCTAGTTCCGTTCACTACTGTAACTGTGTTCTGTTGACGGTTAATGTCGAGGAACTTGGGAAAGAAAGCACCAGGCCCAGAGGCCCTTTGAAGTAGAATAAAGAAATCCGAGCAGAAATTAGTCGTCAATATTATAGGTCATCTCAATGAAGCATGGACAATGACAGCCGCAGATGAGTCGGCCCTTGAAGTATTCGAGAGAAAGGTCCTCGGCGTGTACCGATGAAGATGGAAGATCAAAAACGTTGAGACGGTTAAACAGCAGAGATGTAAAAGAATGCATTCTTTGGCGAATAATTATTCATTTAATTTATCGCAAAATGATTGCAGCCATTTTTTGAATTCTTTGACTGGGACTTAAAAAATAAAGTCAACATTCAGACTTCATTCTGCGACTTAGAATTCTTTTTTTCATTCATTTTTTGGTTATTCATGAATTGCATTCATTGAATAAAAAGTCTCACTGAAGTGATTTGAAGTCAATTTACTTGTGGCATACGAGACATGATCGTAAACTATTTTTGTTGCAAATAGTTAGTGACGTCACTCAAAAAATGAAGTCAGTAAGTGACTTCTCTAAATGACTTCAAAGTCGTGACTGAAAAAAACTTTGGACTTCATTTTTTCATTCTTTAGTCAAAAAGCGCGTCAATGAGTGCATTCGAAAATTGAAGTCATCGAATAAGACTTCAACTGATTGCATGCGCATATGAATGCATTCTTTTACAACCCTGTTAAACAGTAAGTAAGAAGTAGAACGGAGAATCACTCTCATTAACAAGAGAGGTAAAATCCGATTTCGACGGATAAAGACCACGCTCCGTAAGTCTCTC
This sequence comes from Sphenella marginata, assembly GCA_951509765.1. Taxonomy (NCBI): domain Eukaryota; kingdom Metazoa; phylum Arthropoda; class Insecta; order Diptera; family Tephritidae; genus Sphenella; species Sphenella marginata. The sequence continues at coordinate 48,507,201 of OX608083.1, forward strand.
ATCATACCTATCTTTAAGTACGGCTCGGAATCATAATGGCCAGTGTCGAAAGGAGATGAGATGACCCTTGGAGTATTCGAGAGACAAGTTATCATAGTAAATGTGAATAAAAGACCAAAGACCCCAAATGAGTGTAGGAAATCGAGCCAGGCTTCAAGTAAATTCTTAACTCGTGTTTCGTAATCTTTCAGACCATTTTTGTATCGGCATTAGATAGCTCAAGCATCAATGCTTATTCAATAGCTTAAAAGAACAAGTTCGATGAAGCACATCTTGTCGGAATTTCTTTATCTCGTTAGCGGCCACTGATTATTTCCGCGACATGTCGATTGTGGTTTGACTGAATGACAACCCCCAATGGGAGTAGCCATACAATTTCTATTAAATTACTGTTGAATGTCGTTGTTTACCAAAAAATATGAACCCTGCAAGTTGAATGTACAAATTTCTAACCATTCAATTTATTCCAAATGTTTAATTCAAAGATTGAAACTCATCAATAATGCGAGGTCGGTGAAGTAAGACAAAAACAAATCTGAAATATAGACTATAGTCATAACTAGCAATACGAGTATCGCCCAAATGCGACGTAGACAATTCTTTGTCTAATCTATAATTTATGAGACGTCAACAAGTATGAGCTAAAACCAACCGTTATGTGCAACATCACCATTTCCACCCAATTGAGTTTTGCAATTCCGCGCCAATGCATTCGGCTTACGAGTACATCGTACGTCTTTGCTCATACGCTACTGGGGGAGCTTTTGTGCACGCTTTTCTTTTTTTAGGGGAGTGCAAAATATTGTTTATTTTTTTTTATTTTACTTTGTCACATATTCTCTTCTCTATTACCGCTACACGAAGTAACAGTTATTATTACTTTCATTACAATTCAATACCTTTTCGTTTAACGCTCGAATAATTTTTCTAGAAAGTGAATTTGTGATATTTTTTCACATGCTTTTTTTACTGTTAATCAATCGATGAAATTACTCATAAATAAAAAGATGATAAGAATGTTGTTTGAGTCTACGTTTATATAAATATACCATAGCGCAGGCGATAAGCATCTCGACTACTACACGAACGGTCGCAAGTTCGAACGCATATATTTTTTAAATTTTTTTTAAAATTAAAACTTAGTTTGTTTAATACATAAACAATTCTTATCTAACAAATTTTTTTATGTTGACTTTTTCCAATTTTTTACCAAGCATTTTGCAATTATTTTTCTTTCCCAAAAATTGTTTCTTGATAAAAAATTCCTAATTTTTTTATTATAATCGTGAGAAAGTATATTTGTGTGGATTTTCGATTTCTAAATTGTCGTCGAATATAATTTTATAATGTTCGACCATTTTGACATTTGTCTTCGAAATAGTGAATACCAAATTTTCTACAATCGAAAGACGGATACATTTACATCCAAATCAAACAGAATGGAAGTCAAACGACGAAGGTTCTACTCGAAAATGTCTCACAGAGTGCAAATCACTCGAAAGCGAATCAAATTCCCTTCGAATAGAACTACAGAGTAAGGCATCAGATCAACTATGTTTTGTTAGACACACGGCATGTCTTTATCGTATTCCACTAGAACGGTCATCTTTAAATGTTTGTAGCGAGCTTACACCTATCTGTACTTAATTATTAATCTCGAGAGGATCGACGACTCCAATGAGAGCTTGCACATACTGGATTGACCACGTCAACCCAAAGCCGTCAATGAAAGTGTTTTCGGAGACGTACTCTAAATATCTACCATCCATGGTAATCCAACTATGTTGTAACTTGATATTTGATCATCAGTAGCGCCAGAGCCCAAATTAAAAATATTCACCATCCGGGATGGTTGGACGTTGTCTCCACTTTATGTAGGGAGTAAGGCGGCCACCGTGGTGTGGAGGTAGTGTTGTCGGCCTACCACACCAAAGGTCCGGGTTCGAGCCCTGGTACAGGTTACATCAAAAAGTAGGTTGAAAAAGTTTTTTCAAAACGGGGTCGACCCTCCGCAGTGGTTTGGCAAACTCTCCGAGTGTATGTCTGCCATGAAAGGCTTCTCAGCAAAAATTCATCTGCTTTGTAGATGCCGTTCGGAGTCGGCGAAAAACCGTAGGTCCCGCCAATTTGTAGGAAAAATTTCAAAGCGGCACACCACAAATTGGAAGAGAAGCTCGGCGCAAAAATCTCCTAGGAGGTTGATGATATAACTGTTGTATATCGCGCCATATATATATATACATATATATAAGGTGAGTAGTGAGAATAGCCAAAAACTAAGTGAAAATATGCAATTTTAACGAACTTCGTATGTTGGAAGAGACGCATTAATCCCAAAAACGGCACCTATAAACTAAGTGAAGGCCAGGAAAAATTCCTTAGGCACAAAAGGAGCGATAAGGTAACCGTAAACGAAGCGACGAATAACTTCTCCTCATTTCTATATAGTGAACGGGGTGATGTGTTATATAGCCCAATAGAGGATGAAGGGATTGCTACTCAAGCCTGCTTATCTCTTTCTTCCCTTTTCACTCTTCACTTTACGACTACGTTTAACTTAAATGTATTCTAAACTCGTGCTCCAAAACAGGGCCATATACGCTTTTAAATACTTAATACATGTTTACATTACAAATTTCAACATGAAAATATTTTAATGCCATTCATGCGTGCCGACAACATTTGAGCTTGCATCCATACTTTCATAGCCAAGCACATCCTTTGAGGAAGATAAGAACAAAATTTGTAGTCACCGACGCTGGTAATAAAAACTCGATATGTTTATTAACCGTGTTAGAACATTACAGAAGAATTATAAGGAAATATCTAAGAGGATACTGGAATGTTTATTGCGCTAATTGTGGGAAGATAAAAACGTTGCGAATTGTGCAAATGAAAAAACAAAAATTTCAGAATAACGCTTGAAAAGTTGTATGAAAGGGAAAAAATAAATAAATAACTTTTGGATTCACTGAAGGGTATAATCTTTAAATAATTTATGCAAATAGAAATAATAGCATCTTTCCGCTTCCGTTCTGTGACGTTGTACCGCGAATATGAATAGGTCCTAAAATAATTTTTATTTTTAAAAGTGCACTAGCAGGGTTTAAACCCACGTTACTAGATGTGCAAGTGTGGGAATCGTTTCTTTTTTTAAAGAGCTAAACACAACTTCGCGAACCTGCTGACCCTATTCCGTAAGAGTAACGTACATATTCTCTGCCTCCATAGTAGAGGCAGTTCGGGGTCTCGACCTTGCCCATTCTGTAAAGTTGTTCGTCAAAAATGCCGTTAGATAGAATTAAATCTCAAATCGCTGCTGGAACAATGGCTCCAGTTCCGGAATTACTTCCCTAGCCCACCTTCTTGTCCTTCTGCTGCCCCAAGTACTTCTGCGTGGAGGCAGGTCTGTATGGGCCAATCCCAAATGCTCTATAAAGACAGTAAAAGGTGTTTTAACCAAACCAAATGATTGGAGCAATGGAAATCCATTAAAGTGGTCCATCAGCTAATGGTCTAAGTGTTAGGTGCATTGTTATTGTACATCATAACTCGACTATCCTGCATCAAAACCAAACCTTAAGAATATACTTTTTATAGAAAAAATACATGGGCATGAGCTTTGACTTTATTAATATCAAGACAGCTGTGGCGCGGGTCGGATGCTTACTTCATCACACTTGTGCTAGCTAGGCAGTACCCTGCTGGTTAGAAGATTTAGAACCCTAAGAGCTCCTCCTGTCAGGTGTCGCGGTCGTTCTACCTCAAAACTTGATCTTGACTGAACACTGCTCGCTAAGACTCCATATTCAATCCAATTATTAAAAGTGGTAATACTTACCATGGAACGTCAACTGTTAAAGGCGCGTTTTGACCTCTGTATCAATAATCCGAAAATCCTTTTTTTCCGGTCAAGAGATATTGAATTCACAATTTTCTGTCATTTTCATGTGGTTTTTGTAATCACAGATTAGGCCGTCCGAAAAAAATGGAAAAGTGTGTTCGACGCAGAAATACTGGGGATCGCGTAGCCGGTGTTGAACCGGCTGAGGGTTATTTTTTTTAGCACGTGGCGGAAATGTGTTCTGCACATAAAAAACATGGATCCAAATCAGGATTTTACCCGGGTCATTTTTCACTACAACAAAATATTTATTTCCCCCTTCGGATTTTTTTACTGAGGTAGAAGCGCGTCTTTTGATACCTCTCCCGATATTTTTAGACGTCTATTAACAGTTGACATTTGATGGTAAGTTTTACCTTAAAAGCTCTATATAGTGCGTGTAGTTCAGTTTCTTCGCGCATTCAAAATAGTATACTACCCGTTCAACTATCAGAACAATGTATTTTGAAACCCTGAAAATATTAAAAAACAAGTTTACGAATCAATACGTCATTCATTGTGTTGTCTCCCGCTGAGCAATGAAGAAATAAAAAATATGTATATGAAGACATTTTTTTATATAATTTTTTTTTTACAATAATTTCACCGAAAATTCTTATTAAATAAACACTGCCTGCACAGAATCCGAAAACGCAAGTCCCAATTAAAAAACAAAATCATGGCTGCAAAGGACTGTCACGTGAAAGATATTCGCTTTGTCTCTGAAAAGCTAAATTTACCAATGCTACTAAACTCGCGTGAGTATTTATTATAGTGCTGGGGTACAATGAGAGAACTGCGAAATCCGACAAAATTATTTGAGACCGGGATGAACATTCAATTGGCCGATCCATTTCCGCACCTCCTGAAAACTACGTAGTTGGGTGCAAATCAGATGACGGTTGGCAGTAACTATTATAAAGGGTCATACTAACTGAAATGTAATTGCATTTTGGTGTCGTAGTAGATCGTTAGTTCTCAAGTTGATTCTATAAAAAAGTTATTTAGATTAAATCACTAAGAGATTATTACATTGCAGGAAACCGTATCAAATTTGATCCATTTCATACCGTTCCCAATTATATAAAGAAAAAGCGGCATTTCTACACGCAGGATTGCTATTCGGGTATTTATTTTCAATATTTTAGGTTATGTTAGCAGAGTACGGAATAAATTTAACTTTTTCCACAGAAGAACTTAAGACTAACAAGAATAGAGAAGTATTTAAAAGATTGATGAACAAAAATGCTGCAAAGGACGATTCTTGTCATAAATCGGTAAATTCGAAACGTCAGCCTTTATACAAATCAGAGAATAACCCACCGCCTAATATCTACAACACCATGTATGAGCCCTATAGCAGTCGACGTGGGCTGGGTGGCGCTTTCTGGAAAAAATTGAAAGAGAATATAATACTCAATGAAAAACAGCTTAAAGCTAAAAGACTAGCAGCTGCATCAAAACCTAAGGACATATGGAAGTTTTACGATGTTACAAATAGTGTTGATCGTCTTTTATCAGCAAGTAACAAACATAGAGGAAAATTTCTGTCTAGTGAGTGATCTGTTTTAAAGTTACAAAGTTGTAAGCCACACCTTTGAATTGCACCTGAAACGATGATATTTCCATACTTATAGGTTAAATTATATAGTTCATAGTTAATTGGCATTGGCTTGGCTCCGAAGAGGGCAACGGCTCTCATCAAATTGGGGTCCAAGGTCCAACGGCTGTCTTAGTCGCCATAATATTAATATAAATGGGATAGGGATGTTATTATTCGCCACAGTATTGAAATAACTCTGGTACAATTAATCGATAACATTGCATCAGTCTGAATGTGATAGATAACTAGCCTTGATTGAATCGTTAGTCACAATATGAAAGCTTTGATCTAACATTCTAAATTCTAAATTACGACTTCCAGACTAAATTCCCGATCGACTGTTAAGGACTGGGTGTTTGTTAAAGACGGAATTTTGCTCCGGCCTTCGAAAGACTTACATGCTTATGAGCTATATTGTGGACGATGTGATGCAGGAAATTTCGGCTCTGCAACAATTTGAATAAATATTTCACTCAGCCGATACTAGAAACCATCGAGCGTGATCTATGTTGACCCAAGTCATGATTCCATCAGCCTAATAAGCTGCCTGGAATTGCAAATGTTTACGTTCATGGCATTTCTTTCCTTCCTCTATAAGAGGTCTTCTATAAAATGTCTCTGAAAATGTTGCACAGTGTAATTTCAAGTGATACGTCCACTTGTTTAGCGTTCGCCCAAACTACATTTATTGTTGTTCTCAGTTTAAGATTGAAAGTTGAAACTTTAGGTTAACTCATGATCTCACCAACAGATCCACGCAAGCGACCAGCTACAACTCGTTGCATGGTCACTGATCCGTGTCTAATACATCGCAGTCCAAAGGAACCCTCACCAGCACAATACAATGTTAAACTGCATACCATTGCCTATAACCTGTAAGTAGGCCCTATAACCCGCAAAGCTATTCAAAGCCTAACATAAAACTTAAATGCTTTACATCACACAGAGCTCCCCGACGTCGTCATAAAGCAGACAACCCGCACTTGTTTCCACGTGGATCCTGTGTACCAGAGTACCCAAGTAAATTAATACCACGCCATTTGAGTTTTTTACCAGCTGTGGGACGTTACGAGATTCGATATCCGAAGCATTGTCCATGTGGCAGAAAAATATTCACACCCGGTCTTGGATTAATTGTTGCAGACGAAAAACGTAAACAATTACGTCATCTACCATACGAAAGAATTAAATTAAATTTACACTGCGATCCTGATTGGGATCATGTAATTGGCCGCGGACACAAACACATCTTTCGTCTACCCAATGCGAAAGTACGCCAAACAAAACCAGCCGAATTTAAAAGAGAGTTTCAAAAGTTCTTGCATAAGTTTCCTGATTTGAAATATATACAAATGATGACAGCACCGAATAGGCCATCTATAACGACCAACTATTCATTTAGCGTCCTAGAGCCACGTGTACGTTTCAGTTGCATCTTCAAACACTCCGAACGTCGCGTTATGCGCATTGATCGGAAAGTGGGTTTTGGTGGTGCTGCGAAACGTTTCTCTGAATTTTTTCCAACCATACTCACCCATGATAAGTTGAAAAAATTAATAGAGAATTTACCAACCGAACGAAAACTTCAGAATCAACCCGTCACACGTGCGTCCATAACAAATATTCAACCACGCATTGCAGATATTCCACAACATATGAAAGCAAATTACACACCAAATTTACGTAAAACCTTCTTCAAATTTCCGCCATTGCCAAAACCCAAGTTATTGGTGAGCAAAGTTGATTTATTACCCGATTTGGCTCCTAATGAGGTTTACAAAACACCGCGCGCTTTTAATACTCCGATTGATCTTAACGATTTTATAGACCAAATACCGGATAAAGCGCAATCAATCGTAGATTTGGAACAAACCAGTGATGTTGGTGCAGATTAGACTTTTCCTATGTGTGCTATCCTTGGAACTCTGAATAAATTGTCATGACTACAACTGCATAGGGTTTACTTCTTTTATGACTAGGCTCAGTAGACCATCTCTTCTTTAATTAATCTTATAATCGAACGCTTTTCCGATTGTTGTTGTTGTTGTTATTTTAGCAACAAAATCACTCCCCGAAGTTTTTGGGGGAGTGTTGTCGAAATAACAATCCTTGGCCGGATATGAATCGGTACGCTCCGGTACTCCCTTGCGGTACTACCCGACTGTCGTGGTACCGATTTCGTATGACCAGCGTAACCTTCTAGGTCATGTCATTCCTCCTTCCGAAAGGAAAGAGAAGATGGGTAATGAGAGGTGAGCGGCATCATATCCGTAGATCCACCATCGAGTTGTACTTCATTACCTTTGTGCATATTAGTCGCCTCTTACGACCGGCATGCCTACCAATTGTACCTACGCTGCAAAAAATGCGATTAGTTTAGGATCAATCCGGCGAGAAGCGCAAAGGAGGCTGCGACTAATGGCTGTTCTGATCACTTTTTATGGGCTGAACTGTTCACATTTGTCTGAGCATGTCCTATGTGTTTCGGGTACGAAAAGGACTAATCCACTTTGCACGAAAATGGGTTTTAACTCCTATAAGTATGCTACAAACCCTTAAATTGACTTACACACTCCTATGAGCGTGCTACACAAATTGAATTATTGCCAACTGTAGGGTAAAGGGATCGATCCCGCATCGCTCTCTAATAACTCCTATAAGTATGTTACATAAATTAAAATTGACTTACTCCCTATGAGTATGCTACACAAATACAAATTTAGGGATGTAAATTTAAAAATAGCTAACTGTAGACTATTTTTTTTTTGCTGGGGAGGTATAAAAGAAATTTATATTAATTAAGGTGAGGTTTGTTAAAGAATTCGCATCGGTCGAAAAATGCCAGCAATCAAAGTAAATGCTAAGTAAATTTTTGGGAAGTTTAATAAAATTAAGAAGATTAAGCAATAAGTAAAGGAAAAAAGTGGAGGCTCTGCCTCTCGAAAGAATAAGAAGTTACGAATTAAGAAGAGGATAGGGAGCAATTTTACGGGCAGCACAACATCTGGGATCCGCAATTTCGGTATAATATTTACTTAAAATCACACAAGATTTAGTAAAAACGAATGCCGTTCTATCAAACATATTGTAGCCTATATCAGTAAGCGATATACAAAGCTCGGTTTCATCCTAATTTAGACTGCCTTACTTGTTTTGTAATCTACTCGATTTGCTCGAACATTCTTGAATGCCTCAATTAAAACAAAATTTCTCTTGCAAAATGTTCTGTTTTTGTTGTTAATATATTTCAATATTCTTTTATTTATTACCACATCCTCGTAATGAAACAGTATAGCCATGCCATGCCATAACTTCTTTCAATTTCAAACTTTAGAAACAATTTTCCACATTTCAGCCACTTTTCGAATTTAGTACAAGTATGTTTATTACATACTCATACATACTTACTTGCTAAGTTAACAAAGAAAATGAAGATGTTGGACGTGCTGTTGCGCCCAAAGGCTCAAATTGCATTGCATGCACTAAATCTTCCATTAACAGCAAATAAATAAATGTTGTAAGCATTCACACACACACACACATACAAAGCTGCAATGGTTTAGTTTTTTTAGCAAGAAATCGTAGAACTAATCTATAAAAAGAGTGGCGCGCGACTAGTGCCTTACACCTACCAAGGTGTATAAGCGACATAAGCTACGGTTATTTCGTTCGTTTATTTCATTAGCATTGCAAGCTGTTGTAATTCGCAATCAGTTTATGAAATATTTCGAAGATATAGTTTATGTTTTGGAAAGCCAAAAGGTGGTTTTCCAAGCGAAAATGAGGAAGCCAATCGCGCCATGCCTCAGAGCCAACAGTGCTCGCCACCAGTAATACATACATACCCTCTCGTTCTCCAAAGAACAATTTTGAACATTTAGGCAAACATGGTAGTCAGAACCTGAGCCAAATGAATAAATCCAATTTGAGCAAAACGGTCCCATAGCACCTGAGCCAAATAATAAAATAAAATAAAAAATAATAATAACTTAAAAAACAACTCGCCTTCTCTAAAGCTTAGACACAAGGGACTAAAATTGATCACAACTTAGTGCCTTATTAGCAGAGGTGGCATGATGATGAAAGGTAAGAGGTGAGGGTAAAAGGAGATGTCCGACGGTATCTTCACTGGTACCAGTTCGCCTACACTTGGGAACAGTTCAACCCATATTATTTGAAGAAAACTGCAATGAGTCGCATGGTCTTTTGCAATTCATCGCGTAAGCACACCAGACTAAACGTAATTTTTGCAGGGTACAGAAGGAGGTTTAAGTCTTTGTATCATGTTTGTATGTTTTCATGATTGCAGCAACTATTGGATTGGCCGTCCGATTGAAAATTACAACAAACGCAACTATTTTATGGAGCGGCGAGTATTTATGTATTAATCGTATTGAATTATTGGATTAAATGTACAGTGCAACAGTACAACAAATTTAGCTCTTTCTTTGCAACAGAATTAACAAGCGGACTTTGTACAGTTCGCTGTTGCTGGAGGTACTACTAAAGGTTTTTCTAAAGCTCTTTGGACCACATTACAAATTCTTGAAAAGTTACAATTTTGAAGACACAGAAAATATTTGTCGATTTTCTTTTTTTTTTTTTTGTTTCGACTTGGTGGCAAGTTCGTAAATAACTTAACGTTGTTCAAAGAATGACACTGAAGATGGCATGGTGTATCAACTGGCCTGTGTAGCAGTTCTTCTTGTATAAAATGCGGCCGCCAATCCTTCTTATATCTACTCAGTTTCACGCCAGGGAGAATGTATGATGCCTCTCTCCTCTCCTTATCCATTATAGTAGGAGGGATGGCATGATCTAGAATGTCGCACTGGTCATACCAAATATTTCCCATGACAATTGGGATAGTACCGCAAGGTGTTAGTACCACCAGAGAGTACCAGGTCGAGGACTTTCAGTTAGTGTTCTTGTCGCTAGTCAAAACAAGCAAGCAAATGGCTACTCACCGAAGGAGGTGAGGGGTGCCAAAGCTTCTGGGGCTATTTATACCAAAAAAGTTAAGCAGATATCGAAGGAAAAAAGAGGCGCTCTTTATAAAGGTCATACAACCTAGAATGCTTTTACGTCGAATCTAATTCGGCAGCAGATGAATCGCGTTTCCACTAAGAAAGAGAAATGTTTATTGTTCGTGTTTCGTGGTCCTAGCAGTCGGTCGACTTTGCCTTTGGGATAATCGGGTTGGATGTACATGTGTGCATTGTTCAGCACTTACTGACGGATGTAAGCAAAAATTCAACAAAAACTTGTCGCCAACACCTTTGCTAAGAGCGAGGGTGTACATATGTACATACATATGTAAAGGGTGGTGGCAATGTTGATGTGCTCGGTGAAAAAAATAATATTTGCATAATTCGCATAATCTCCACTCCGCACTGCAGCATTTGCCGTGCACCCACCTCACTTTATGCTGTCAACAAGCTTGCGCTACGAATTCTTAATAAAGATGAAACAGAATTCGTGATGTGCCTTTTATATTTTCGCAATTAACATAATATTTTTTCACCGAAGGTAGGGTAAAAAACAAAAAAAAAACGCTCACATATTTGCATAAAGAGTGACTTTGCGGCTATGCTGAACTTGGTGAAAAAAACTTGGACAAAAAATTGATGTAAAATTAAAGCACTGTAACGGTTTTTGTTTTAATTTCTCTATTATGTCCGCGTGTGAGTACAATTGCATACATACATACTATAGTTACTCATAATGCGCATTTGGCTTAACGGTTATGAATATGTTAATGCCGGTTTTTATGCAACAAAATTCATCGCATTACTTTTATATTTTTCACATTCAAATCACTTTTTTTTGTATAAATGGCTGGATGCCCTTGGCTGTAGAAGGCTTCGCCACGCCCCTATATAAAAGTATATATGTCATCATATTCGATAAATTATTTTATTGTTATCAAGTGAATTACAACATCACTCGTTATAGATATTAAAACGGCTCTCGATAGAACGAAAAGGCGCCCTCTATATGCCGTTTTATCTGGATTTGGTTTGCCTCCAAAACTAAGACGGTTGTGGGAAATGACGTGGAGCAAAAAAAAACAGAGCCATGAAGAACCTCTTCTAGCAATTTCTTCAATGAAATGCTGGAGAAAATAATAGATGCATCAGCCGTAACTTCTGGCTATTCCAAATTGGAGAAAGCAGCAAAAAAAAAGTGGGTTTGGCAGCGTATAAGGATAAAGCGAGGTAGCTTCTGTCACTGCGCAAAGATTCAGGCAGCTACTTTTCCCGCTTACAAAAACTGGTTTGAAATCGACAAAGGGGTACAATTAAGGATACAATCTTCTGGATGGAGTTAAGGCATACCGGGAAAAAAAATCACGTTTGTGATAAATGGAAAGTGATTGTGTTTGATGAAAAATCTGTCCACTGCATTTCAAATATTTCAATATAGACATCACTAAGATTCGAAGGTATTTGTCACAAGATTTAGTACAATTTTCAATACGGAAGTGCCTTCTAACTTAATCCTACTGAAAACGCTTTCAACGCAACTTTTAATATTTCCGCGTAGCTCCGAATGATAATCGTTGTACTGCATGTTTTTGTTGTTGTTGTTGTTGTTGTTGTTGTTGTACAGCGAAACTGAAATGAGCATTACTTAAAAGCGGCGAAAAAAATTATTTGCAGGAACACCGAACAAAATGTTTTAATTTACTCGCTTCCCCTCCCCCCCCACACACACAAGCATCCTTTTTAAATCTGTTTTAGCCTTCATGCTCCTTTGACCCATTTTGTGCAGAAAACAACAGCGGGAAACTGTAAAAACATATAAACAACAATAATAACAACAGGAAAGACAACGAATGAAAAATAATGCCCAGATGTTGATGTTGACAATGCGAACGAACGACGCGTGAGTCGGTTGTTGCATGCAGAAATAATGAGCGACAACAATGTTGTAAGGATTATATGCAACGCCGGCAACAATGAGGGTAACAACAACAACAACAAAAGCTGTTGCTGACAACGAACAACGCAGCGAGCAGTACAAATGAAGCGAGAACAGAATAATATGCGATTACAATTTTTATTTTTTTTTTTATTTTTTGTAAAACCAAAATGAAAGAGCAATAACAAATAGTTGCAGAACAAAGCAGGTCGAGCGGCTTGAAGCGGGAGCCATGTTGAGATGTACGCATATTGCTTGGAATTGCATGTAACTATTGCGTGGAACAGGGATGAGAAATCGGAACGGAAATGTCTATAAACAATGTGCGAATCGCTGTTGCAACATGCTGCACCTAATAAGAGCACAACTTGCAGCTTGACAACAGCGCAAGTGAATATAGAAACAAATAATGAATTCTAGTTTCGTATGAAGCCAAATATTATATACCTAGTTGTCAAATATTGCTGCATACGGAGAAATACACATGGTTTTTATAAATTGTATGCTTGATGTGATATCTCTCGTTGATGTGACTTCGGTAGCTTATGTGGCTTCCGTAGTTGATGTGATTCCGATCATTAGTGTGACTTTGGTAGTTGATATGACATCTGCCGTTGATGTGACTTCGGTAGCTTATGTGTCTTCCGTAGTTGATGTGACTCCGATCATTAGTGTGACTTTGATAGTTGATATGACATCTGCCGTTGATGTGACTTTGGTAGCTTATGTGGCTTCCGTAGTTGATGTGACTCCGATCATTAGTGTGACTTTGATAGTTGATATGACATCTCTCGTTGATATGACATCTGTCGTTGATGTGACTTCGGTAGCTTATGTGGCTTCCGTAGTTGATGTGATTCCGATCATTAGTGTGACTTTGGTAGTTGATATGACATCTGTCGTTGATGTGACTTCGGTAGCTTATGTGTCTTCCGTAGTTGATGTGACTCCGATCATTAGTGTGACTTTGATAGTTGATATGACATCTGCCGTTGATGTGACTTTGGTAGCTTATGTGGCTTCCGTAGTTGATGTGACTCCGATCATTAGTGTGACTTTGATAGTTGATATGACATCTGTCGTTGATGTGACTTCGGTAGCTTATGTGGCTTCCGTAGTTGATGTGATTCCGATCATTAGTGTGACTTTGGTAGTTGATATGACATCTGTCGTTGATGTGACTTCGGTAGCTTATGTGTCTTCCGTAGTTGATGTGACTCCGATCATTAGTGTGACTTTGATAGTTGATATGACATCTGCCGTTGATGTGACTTTGGTAGCTTATGTGGCTTCCGTAGTTGATGTGACTCCGATCATTAGTGTGACTTTGATAGTTGATATGACATCTCTCGTTGATATGACATCTGTCGTTGATGTGACTTCGGTAGCTTATGTGGCTTCCGTAGTTGATGTGATTCCGATCATTAGTGTGACTTTGGTAGTTGATATGACATCTGTCGTTGATGTGATTTTGGTAGTTGATATGACATCTGCCGTTGATGTGACTTCGGTAGCTTATGTGTCTTCCGTAGTTGATGTGACTCCGATCATTAGTGTGACTTTGATAGTTGATATGACATCTCTCGTTGATATGACATCTGTCGTTGATGTGACTTCGGTAGCTTATGTGGCTTCCGTAGTTGATGTGATTCCGATCATTAGTGTGACTTTGGTAGTTGATATGACATCTGTCGTTGATGTGACTTCGGTAGCTTATGTGTCTTCCGTAGTTGATGTGACTCCGATCATTAGTGTGACTTTGATAGTTGATATGACATCTGTCGTTGATATGACATCTGTCGTTGATGTGACTTTGGTAGTTGATATGACATCTGCCGTTGATGTGACTTCGGTAGCTTATGTGTCTTCCGTAGTTGATGTGACTCCGATCATTAGTGTGACTTTGATAGTTGATATGACATCTGCCGTTGATGTGACTTTGGTAGCTTATGTGGCTTCCGTAGTTGATGTGACTCCGATCATTAGTGTGACTTTGATAGTTGATATGACATCTGTCGTTGATGTGACTTTGGTAGTTGATATGACATCTGCCGTTGATGTGACTTTGGTAGCTTATGTGGCTTCCGTAGTTGATGTGACTCCGATCATTAGTGTGACTTTGATAGTTGATATGACATCTGTCGTTGATATGACATCTGTCGTTGATGTGACTTTGGTAGTTGATATGACATCTGCCGTTGATGTGACTTCGGTAGCTTATGTGTCTTCCGTAGTTGATGTGACTCCGATCATTAGTGTGACTTTGATAGTTGATATGACATCTGCCGTTGATGTGACTTCGGTAGCTTATGTGGCTTCCGTAGTTGATGTGATTCCGATCATTAGTGTGACTTTGGTAGTTGATATGACATCTGCCGTTGATGTGACTTCGGTAGCTTATGTGTCTTCCGTAGTTGATGTGACTCCGATCATTAGTGTGACTTTGATAGTTGATATGACATCTGCCGTTGATGTGACTTTGGTAGCTTATGTGGCTTCCGTAGTTGATGTGACTCCGATCATTAGTGTGACTTTGATAGTTGATATGACATCTGTCGTTGATGTGATTTTGGTAGTTGATATGACATCTGCCGTTGATGTGACTTCGGTAGCTTATGTGTCTTCCGTAGTTGATGTGACTCCGATCATTAGTGTGACTTTGATAGTTGATATGACATCTCTCGTTGATATGACATCTGTCGTTGATGTGACTTCGGTAGCTTATGTGGCTTCCGTAGTTGATGTGATTCCGATCATTAGTGTGACTTTGGTAGTTGATATGACATCTGTCGTTGATGTGACTTCGGTAGCTTATGTGTCTTCCGTAGTTGATGTGACTCCGATCATTAGTGTGACTTTGATAGTTGATATGACATCTCTCGTTGATATGACATCTGTCGTTGATGTGACTTCGGTAGCTTATGTGGCTTCCGTAGTTGATGTGATTCCGATCATTAGTGTGACTTTGGTAGTTGATATGACATCTGTCGTTGATGTGACTTCGGTAGCTTATGTGTCTTCCGTAGTTGATGTGACTCCGATCATTAGTGTGACTTTGATAGTTGATATGACATCTGTCGTTGATATGACATCTGTCGTTGATGTGACTTTGGTAGTTGATATGACATCTGCCGTTGATGTGACTTCGGTAGCTTATGTGTCTTCCGTAGTTGATGTGACTCCGATCATTAGTGTGACTTTGATAGTTGATATGACATCTGCCGTTGATGTGACTTTGGTAGCTTATGTGGCTTCCGTAGTTGATGTGACTCCGATCATTAGTGTGACTTTGATAGTTGATATGACATCTGTCGTTGATGTGACTTTGGTAGTTGATATGACATCTGCCGTTGATGTGACTTTGGTAGCTTATGTGGCTTCCGTAGCTGATGTGACTCCGATCATTAGTGTGACTTTGTAATTGATGTGACATTCTCGTTGAAGTGACACTTGTCGTTGATGCGGCATCGGTAGTTGATTTTACATCTGTTGTTGTTATGTCTTAGGTAGTTTCTGTGTTTTCGGTAATTTATGTGACGTCGGTAGTTGGGATAAAAGTTATAGCTGAAGAGATATCGGGCGTAAATGGAACATCTTCGGCTGATGTGACATCGGTCTTTATTTGTGATAATCGCGATTATCTACTCAGTTGATGCGACAAAGGTCGTTAACATCGGTTTCTGATGTGATATGGGGTGTTGATATGACATCTCTTTTGTTTGAGATCTTTAGTTGATGTGACATTGTTAATTGGTTGAGAAATCGGTTGTCGGTATGACTTCATTGTCTTGCTGCAGTTATTAATTTACCTAATTTTTTCTGTTTCCGAAAATTTCGATACAGAAAAATGGGCAAGGTGTTAGTCCGATTTCAAAAATTTCAAAACCATTCTAGATGTAGATAAGATATTTAAAATATTCTCTAGTTATACTATGATGAGGTAGACTTGCTTCATTTTATATGTTTTCTTAATAAACGGTTGTAATAATCTATCTTGTAGTAAGCACAACTTGGTATAACCGAAGAATATGCAATTTAACTACACATTGCGGCTAGAAAAAAGGTAAAAGTTCAAGCACCCAAATGGATACGTTTATTAGAGTTGATGTGATGTATACATTTGCATTACTTACTTATGATTGCATTTCAAAGCATGATTTGTCAAACAACTTCCGCTGTTAAATGAAAACTTCTTTGCATCCTTAGCTGTCTAGACTATTTGACTGGATGCTAACTTCGTACAGCAGTATTTTTGAGTGGCTTTAACCAGAACACAGTCTTCGAAGGTTTTGGGAAGTCATAGATCCTTTTGAGATATGAATCTAGTATGGTCAGCTTTAAGGGATTAACAGTGGATTTGGCCCCCTGATTTTCACTACGAATTGCAAGAGCATATAGGGCCAATGGAATAGGCAAAAGAAAAGTAAAAAATGTTTAAGTTGCATACAGAGATTTTGAACAGAAAATACTTCAGGAACTTAAACACCGCTCCGTATTTTCAACGTCTAGTACTGCATCCCTTATGATTTCTTTGACTTTTCGACTTGTTGTAAGCCTATTTTGCAAAGAAATCTCCAAGCTGCCTGACCTGCCACACTTTCGATTTAGGTCCAGTTAGGCCCGACGGTTCCCACTTAGTTGTAAATACCACATCTAATTAAGACCATCAACTCCTTATCAATTGGAGGACGAGCATGTTGGATTTGTACCCAAGCTAGGATGCTAAGAGTTATATAGAAATTCTACTTCAAACATACAACTTTCCAGCAATGATTAGTTGCATTAAACTTCATCATGCCACATGCGGCTGCTACAATTTTTATTTTTGCTTCCACAAAAGAGAATTGTTTGAAAATTCATGAGCAAAGCTGATACACTCCGCAGTCGCCGCTAATAAACCAAACAATAATAATGTAAAGCCAATGGTAGCTGCAGCATGCCACAAACCATTATAAATACAAACAAAAATTCGCATAAACAAAAACAAATATGAACTACTCTCGCTGTGAAATATGGCATACAGTGGCAGAATGGCAGTCAACGGCACAGTTGGTGGCATTCATAGTTTTCTTGGCTGACGTTTGAGCTCCTCCACAGATAGCATAACGAAATCTCAACAGGAAGCGGAAATGCATTGTCGTATGGCAAAAGTCAAACACACTCACACACACACACACACACACCTACACCTACGGAAATGCCACTACTCATGTAAATTACACACGCAGTATTGCAAGGTATTTTTTGTTTTTTTTTTGTGAGAGTAAGAATCATTGAGGTTTGTAGCATGCAACAACTGTGGCTTCTTGATATTAAACTATTGTACGTGTTGGACTAAAAAGAAAGAATTCTTTCAGAGCACAAAGGCGAACAAACTACAAAAGATTGGCTGAAAGAGAGTCGCACCGTAATCATGTAATAATAAACACTTGGCCCCAGGAGATTATGGCCGAGCTTCTTTTCAAATTTGTTTGAGTTGCTTTTGCTTTGTTTTTTCCTATAAATTGCCAGAATCCGCCGGTTCTGAACAGCAACTGCCAAGGCAGATTAACTTTAACTGGGAATATTTTTTATGGCAGAAATAGCCTCGCTGGACGGCCACTGAAAAGTGCGATGAGTTTTTAGAAAGTTTCATTTAATCATTTCGATGTTACCTCTTTCGGCCCTTGAACCTGGAACATTTTGCTATATCCGGTCAGCACACTGCCACTTTGGCATGAAAAAGGTAAAGCGCAATTGCAGAGTTCCTGCTGCGTAGCTGCCACGGCAAAGCTGTGAGTCAAATTGTGAAAGAATGGCTTCCTTAAAGGCCACGCATAGTAGGGCAAAGTGCAACGTGTAAGCTTCATATAATGAAATGCGACTACCGAACATTACTAAGATGACTTTTGGGACCCTTGTAGCCGGAATTGGAACACTAAACCTCATGTTGTTAATGTAACTTTGGGAGCAAGCCAGAATCAGTGGGCATCAGACCAACAAATCAACCTTACATAAAATTGTATTTGTTATGAAAAGAGTTCCACTGTTGCACAATGCCCAACTATGAGGCCACGCAATCAATAATACATTTTTTTATACTCAACTGAGCCTAGGTATATACATTTTTAGCTTAACGGTAAAGTGTAACGGTATATACGAAAGGAAATAGAGATGGTCTTATGTTTATCAAAGTGCTTTCTTACGCGGCACTAATATCCCGTCGCTATTTAAAAGCTTGAAAATCCGATCATGGCTACGCCCTATTTTTCTAATAAGCTTCCAAATTGTTCTCGAAAGAAAGACCTATAAAATATGATTTTTTGAAAATGGGCGGGAGGGGGGGGCCTCTTAAAACACTACCCACCAAAGCTTCACTTTGTAGCAAACGTTTATAGAAGCAGCACAAAACTAGAAGCAAAGCACGGTATATCGCGCCACCAAGCAGGGTGGGCTAGCAAAAATGAGTGACTTAGTTTTGAAATGAGACCCTCTCAGTTCAGTATATAGTGCTCGGGTATTAAAGAATGTGGGTTTGTATGTACATATATGCGAACTTAGACCCTCTTATTGTTACAATCTAAGCTTCCTCGTGTAACCTTTGCATGACCCATTTCTCTCACAGCCAACTCAATTTTTGCACAAACTTTCTTTGTTCTTCTTGGAGTTCGTTTATTTCTACAAATTTTTTTCACTTTTCTCATTTCCTTTTTTGTTGTTGCCAAACAAATATAACCCTTTACCAACAACTCTGCCTAAGATTCAACTATTTTATACAGTTTCATGTTTCGGAACCTTTGCTAACAGAGTTTTTGTTGTAAGTCAATGTAATGACCGCCGCCACTGGTTAAAAAGGGTTTTAAGAGCTAAATCCAAATTTTACGAAGCTTTCTGGTGGACTTAAAAACGGGGAAATAGCAGAATCACGGTACTACAATGGACCCCTAATACTCGGTATAGCATAACACGTTGTGGGCCGCTTAGCCCCACACAAGTCTCAAGCATAAGGCATCACTCCAATCCTTCACAAAAGGTCTGTCTTATATTTTGCGAAGGACAAATGTGGCTATGACGGGTGTTTCGCTCCGGGAACGTAGACTTTTCTATAAGCTTGACGATAGTGTCGAATTATCGTTCCAAGTTGCAAATTTTAAAAGGACCCTACTAGGTCCTACTAGCAGTCGCCTTACTCATTCCTATACATGTACTCCCATTATGTAGGCCTTTCAACTCAGTTGTACAAAAATTTTGATTGCAATTACCTTTTGGTGTTATCTACATACTCGATGTGATGGTTTTTAAAACCCATTTATGCCCAACACAAACTTCTAAACGCAGACAAGCACCCATAAAGCCAAGTAGTGAATCAGGCTAAATGCAGGGCTCTACCTAAATACATACATATGTATGTACGTGCATACCAGTCTTAGTTCATTTCAGCTGAATTTTGTTGTTGCCTTCGTTGTTTGTATTTTTCTGTGGCTTAAGAGTTTTGGGTTGGATGCTTGTGAAGATTGCCAAGTACAACATTTATGCGTTATTGATGAACTCCAAACCAAAATTGATGGCCAGAGCCGATGTTAGCAGCTGCTGAATGCCACAACGAATCGAACAAATAACTATGTATGTATGTGTGTGTATTTAACCAACTACGAGTCAACTTGGGACACAACAATGCTCGCTTTGATACGATATCGTGGTCGTTACTTGTTCATGTTTCATGCTCGACTTATTCCCATTTCCCCCGAAATACTCGTCCTTACCACTTTGTACTTGTAAGTCTGTAGAGTCAAGTTTTATATGCAAATTGAAGCAGTGCTTTTACAGTTCGAGTCATACATATATACAGTTATAAATGGATATTAGATAGTGCCAACCCGGGGAACTCGATATTTCCCCGAAGTACTCAAGCATATTCGTTTATTAAATGAGAGAGTAAATCATTTATGCTTCTCAATTAGCCCAGTCTTTTTATCTCAGAGTGACAGGAGTAGGCTGATTAAATAGATTATTCGACGTTCTGCACGGTGGACGTAGATGGCCCCCTTAAGAGTAGCAGTATATTGAAGGAGCTCGCCTGATCTCAAGGTCTCATAAACTGTGTTGACTGCCGACCGATGTTATCTCTTGCTTCGGATCATTTACCAATTACGCTCTCTATCGGTCGGCTCGCCTCGGATCACCTCGTATTGTATTCGTGTTGTAAGAGGGTCTCTCACATGCCGGAAATGTTCTAGTTTGGTTTGTATAAATGAGAGTTTTATCTATTAGATTATCCTGTCCCAAATTGGACTATAGGGTGAATCGCGTCTCTTTAGGAAGGCCGCGTTCTACTCCAGCTCTTGAAGGTAAGACCAGCTTAATTAAACATTTTTGTTATTCAATACGGCCTAATGTACATACAACAGTTTACCAACTTCGCTACCTCCTTTACTATTTTTTGTACGATCGTCAATTTAAATGAAAAGCTTGGCATTGCAAATACAAAATGGGGTTAATGTACCCCATATCTACACTATGTAACCCACTTTTAGTGCTGAGGTCAAAATTTGAATTGGAAAAATTGCACCATTCGAGTGTAGTGTTGTATGGCGAGCATTGGACGCATTGTGGGAACATAAATGAATCCATAATTCCACACATTTGCCAACTTCCACATTATCGGTGATACGGCAAAACTTTCTATGTCAATTTTGAATTTTTCTGTTCGTTGCTCTAGTAATTGTCTCTTTCTAAGCTATTAAGTCCATTGAAAGGAAAACGTGTTCAGTCGTACTCACTGGGTCATTTGAGTTCAACAAATAATAGTGAGATGCAACAAGAAAGCCAAAAACAAATATGAAATTTCAGATCTCGCATTTGAATTGGCGAAACACTCCGAACGTACTAAATAAAACGAATTGCGAATCCAAGAAACATTCAAGACAAAGAACGACAACACCCCTACTAAGCTCATTTTATTTCCCATGGCTCGCATATCAATAAGTTGACAGACAATGGAGCCTCCATATGAATAGTGGACTTCAAAGTGAGGGGTAGGTATACCCTGAAGGAAGTAGTTGTTGTAATTAAACAAAAAAAGCCTTTTCGCGCTGTGTGGTACTTCGTCTATTTGGGAACTAAAGCAAAATTGCTCCTTATACATTTTTCAATATACCTATCCTCGTATAAGATTTGGAATCATGGAAAGTTTCGAAAAAAAATGGGCGGCCTTTGGAGTATTCCAGGAAAAGTTGTACGCAGATATAAGCGTAGTTTAGCGAATGAAAGACAGCAGGCTCAGCTGACTGGGTCTTGTTATGGGAAGGGACAAGGATGCTTCGGCTCAGAGGTTTTTCTTATCGTCACCAGAGTCGGCAACCAGCGGAAGCTAAAAAAAAAACAGCTGTAAACGAACTTGATCTTCCTTGATGTTTCTAATGTCATTCGCAATGGCTAAAAATGGCTAAAATCGCCTAGGCAGGTAAGTGCCAATAAATCATGGTGCCAATAATCAGTGCTCAATTTTGTAGGTTCGTTTTTGTTACTTAATATCAGAGAAAAGTTTGCAAGGATTTGCACAGCGGTAGTTTGGGATGACAGGTTTCGAGTTGACCAAATTCTCAACAGACCCCTTCTCGGCCCTCATTTTAGCTTCAAACATTTCAAACATGCAACAGACAAAACCAGTGCTCCTTCAGCTGGAAAGCCCTGACAACAAAGCTAGTCACAGGTTCACTTAAAGCAGGTTTGGCTAGTTCGATGCCAAAACCCAACGCACAACCTGCTTAAGCTGTTGGTTCCTTTAGGTAACACGCTCTCATATCATATATCCAAAAAAAAAAAGAAGCCCAAACTGTTATAATTCTCTGCTCCGTTTTCAGCCTCCACTTTAATTAAGTTAACCTTTATGCACATTTTAGTTCGTATCCTTGAGACACCACAACTGTGTCTTTGCTGCTCACTTAAGCACTTTTCAGGCATCAACTATGTATCAAAAGCGAACAAAAAAAAAGTTCAAAGTCAACTCGAATGTGTAATAAACAACACGGACCATAGAAAGCTAATGAAAACTACCAGCTCTCATTCCTTTTGCCAATATCCTTTAAATGTTCTCGGTACAAAGCGACCTTCGTACTGTGTGTGTGTGCGTGTGTGTGTGTGCGACAATTTGATAGAAAAAGTGCGAAAATCACTAAAAGCATCATCAGCAAATCTGAAGAACCATCCAATGGACGAGAGCTGTAAATGAAAGTCGCTGCGAAAATTCTAAGCAAACGAAAGAAAATAGACGAAAAGTTAATCTAATTGAAAAAGGACGAACGGTAAGACAAATTACGAATATATTTGCAGTGTTTTCATTCTCAAGTTTGGTAACTCTATTTAAGAAATATAACCTTTTTACTTAGTTTTAATCAATTAGCTGCATTACTTTGATGGGTACTCAATTAAGTGCAATTATATACCCGGCACTCTTCATCCTTTTCACTTTGTTTTTTTTTTTTCTTCTGCTCGACCTTTACGAACGTTGTTCTATAACGAAAGGCTGTTTAAACTCTCCGCGCCTCAATCACATTCTCTTAGAGTGTTAGCTAGAATTGAGAGAGAAGGATATCACGTCTATATTGGATCCCCGCTCACATAACAAGGAAAGTGTCGGCGTATGGTACTTCAGAAGTTCCGAGTTGATTTGGAGAGTTCCAATCAGTGATATGCTGCTTCTAATTTTTCTCCTATAAGTGAATTTTTCTTTCAGGTGCTCTGATGCTTTCCTCATTATGTTATTTGTTCTTCAGTAAAAACTGAAGTTCCCTAATGTACTTAGCGGCGATGCAGAGTCAGGGATGGGGATATCGGTATCATGCTTTATTACTTAAAAAATATTCTGATATACGGCGTTGCGGAGCTATCGACATGTCTGCTGATCAGAGTAAACATTCTTCATTCTCATAAGTTTGTTGGATGTTTTTGCAATGGAGCCTGTACTACAAATGACTAACCTACCTACCTCACGGCGGCCATAATGAGGGACCTTTCATCCCAATCCAACTTACTTAACTTTGCTGATCTGTACATTTTCAAAGTTTGACGATGTGTTGAAGAGCCTCACGCTCAGTTGGGGTGAAGCACATGAACCACGAACTCATGGCACGAACTTATGGCAGTACTCGTACAATCTTGCTTGAAGACTCGTCTCCCATAGTTAGAAGTCTCGACTGGAAGGTAGTACAAGTCAGGTGATTAACTTCGCCCCGATCGCTTCATTAATTGATCAACTATCAGTAGCTACTCGTATGTATGCCCACTGTGACAGCTTTATATACATACATATATGTGTGATGTATGTATGTATTGTTGTATTATTTTGCTACAAAATGGCCACTCACTCAGCATATCCTTTCAACAATTTTGTGTAATATCTGCCCACAGCCAAATTGAAAGTGTTGCAAATTACAAACACACTCAGTGTGGGAAAAAAGAGCTTGTGGTGCAAGGAAGCGGAAGAAAGCAGCAAAACTAAAAGGCAAAATGCACGTAAATTGCAAATTGATTGGCATCAACGCTCTCTGGCACAATTCAATCCCATCGACCACTTCCTTCTCAATTGGGCATTTATCGCTCGTTTGGTGCTCACACTTACCAATTGATCTGCTCAACTGTGTGCTGTATGCATGAGTGTTTTTATTGTTTGTATGTACATATGTATTAGGCATGGGACTATTCGAATAAAAATTATTCGAATAAATAAAACTTTTATTCGGCGGGTACAAAAAATTCGAATAGTATTTATTCAAGCAAAGAAAACAGCGAATATCGTTTTAAAAATCTATTAACAAAAATATTCGAATTGTACTATTCGAATAGTACTATCCGAATAAAGGAATAATACTATTCGAATAAAAAAATTCTAATAAATACTATTCGAATTTTTTGCAACGAATATTTTTATTCGTTTATTCGAATAGTGTTTATTCGAATATTATTCGAAAAAAATCCCACTCCTAGTATGTACATATATCTATGTGTGCATGTGTGTGTATGAATGTTGACTGAAATACACAGACCAATTGATGCTGGGCAATCAATTAATTTTGCCTTTTCGCTTTGGGCACAAATTTACATGAAAAAGTTAAAATAAAAATTGGTGGAAAAAGGTAGAAAATTAGGGAATGAATTGCGCTGCTGATTGCTCGCACGATGGCATTTCACAGCATTGAAGTATCCGAACAAATAGCAACAAATGTAACAACGAACGAAAAACAGTGACAACAACAACTTCAATAGTGGAAGTTAAACAAAGGCAATCAGCGGAAGTTTTTTTCAATTTGTTCACACCTTTAAGAGGAAATCAGTAATCGTTAATTTCGTTGGATGGCAAACAATTTAATGTGTATCGTAATAAAAAGCCATTGTATGGAAGTCTACAGATGGTAGGGCCTAAATGCTCTGACGCCAACTGTCGATGGTTGCAAGTACTTTAGCCTGTTGTACAGAATGCCCAACTCATGAGCAGTTAAAACTTATAAATTTGGTTTTTGTTTTGTTAGGACTGCACCTTTTAACAAATCAACCGGGTCCGTGGAGTTACCCAATGACTGGCATCCCCTCATGTTGAGTTCCGTAACCGTAGTGGCACTAGATACTCTGCATTCTTAATTACTGCGATTTGCCCTTTGAAGTTACTACAAGGATCAGGCAACATGAACTTGAGGCTTACATACATCAACCGCATGACAGAAGCCTCTCCTTTTAGTATTTACTTACAACTTCGCTCACTCTGTGAACTAATCCACCGGTCCACAGCTCGGAAAAGGTCTATAGTCACATTCCTCCTTTTAGTGAAGAATGTTATCACAGGTGGATTTAAGTCTTGTCTTACTACGAGCTTACCTTTCTGCGCTTACGGCCTATAGCGTCAATATTCCTTCCATTATAAAAAGAGTTCCACATTCTAGTCCTACCAAAATATCAAGTTCCTTTAGGTTCGGATCTAGTGGTACCTTTTAATAGTTTTCTTAGTTTTCCTGCCATCCTCAACACGTAGACTAGTACGATATTTATGACGTACTGCCTCAAAGTCCAAGGAATTGATTAATGACGTTTAAGAGACAATTGGAGCTGAGGATAATAGAGGTAACTAATGTTTGAGCTTCGAGGATGTCGAACTTAAATTTAGATCTACAGATTGTGCGTAAGAAATTTTTCTCATTTTAGCAAACGTTTTCTAACCAATTAAATTAGTCATTCTAACCAATTAAAGAGTTTTAAATTTTGGTTGAACTGAGTTTTGTTGCCACATTGTGCACGACTCTTTTTATGACACCCTGGGGATGAATTAAACTAGTGAAATAGTGGTAATTTCGCTTTAGGGGCTTTAATTAGGTCAAACTTTTTGTGTGAATTTTTAATGCCAAACTGCATTGCGGTTGAAATGTTCTAAATTTTATTGGCCATTCTTTCCGTAAGTACTGTGTATGTATGTATGTGCATATGGGTTGGTCGGGAGCATCTTTAAATTATTTTTAAATATGAAGATGGTCATTTGGTTTTTATTTTTAATTTAAATGCAAGTTTATACTTGATAATTTTCTGAAACCACAAACAACAAAGTGTTGGGCGAGAATGTATAAAAAGCTTACCATTAAAAAATATATTTCTGTCTTCCTTTATACCTTTCATGAATACGCATAACTTCTTTAATCGTCCGATCCTTACTTAGAGATGGCACAAACTCTTCAAAACTGTTAATTTAAAAATACATAGCCCAAACCATATTTATCGGAGCAATCGATTATATGGGAGCTATATGTTATGTTGGTCCGATCTGTATGATTTTCACTACACACATCAGATACATATATAATAACCCACCAGGAATTTTCGTTAGGTGCTACTTGTGTTATTCATCCCAGCATGCATGATTTTGTTAGGTTTATCGCAGGTACTTCTAAAATGTGTTAGCTGGTCATACCAGTTTTGAGTACCTCATTTTCCACCTTACTATAGCAGGTATAAATAGGAGAAGCCGAAGTTATCAGATGACAAAGTAAGGCTGTGAGCAGCTACGAATTCAGCATCTTTACGAAGATGTCGGATAGAAAAGCAATAACAAATATAATCGCATGTAAGCACGATTATTTCCGAACGATCACTCTTCATTCCTTTTTGTACTATACAAAGTCATTCATGCGAAGGCGGCCATCGCCGTGCGTTAGTCATGGGGAAAAGTCATGGAAGTTGTTATGCTCCACTGGTGAAGAGTAAGGCTGAAAGTATTAATGATTTCCACCTTCGGTGGCCTACTGGGAAGTACCAGACCTGCAAAAGTTTACGTTCCTAAGCTTTTTAAATGTAAAATTTATAGGCCGAAAGCCATTTATCGAAACTATCGATTATATGGGAGCTACATATATGTTTTGTTGGTCCGATCTAGGTGATTTTCACTGCACACGTTACGAATATAATATGTACTAAAACTGCAAAATTTGGCTCTCCTAGCTTTTTAATTGCAAGAGTTATAGGCCAAACCCCAGACAGACGGACGGACAAACGGACATGGCCAAATCAAGTGATTCTTTCAAAATTGTAAGGAACTATATGATATCCACATTAAAAATCGTTAAAGTTTATGTTAAGTGGCAAGAGAACTAAACGTGGGTAGCAAAATATGAAATTTTAATCTTTATGTTTCTATTTCATTCAAATTTGGAATTCATATTAAAAATAATGAAAGAAATACATCTAAATGTCCAAGATTATCCTGGATACATCTCCATAAATTCCTTTACACAATTTTCTAAAATTTCCAAAAATATCACTTAAATAATCTATTAAATTGCAACAATTAAATGTAGTCCAAACATTCTTAGCATGTTGATAATCATCGATACTAGGTACATGATTCATTTGATAATTTATTGAAGAAATGTGAACGAAGTGGTAACTGTGTTTCATTGAGGCGTGCTTCTGAATCTAGGTAGTCATAAGGAAAATACCTTTACGTTTTAATATAAAAAAAATAAAATAAAAAAATATTTTTAATTTAAAATGAACTAAAACTGTAAAATAATTTCTCCTCTGCCTACATAGATTTTTCACCACGTAGAGCTTGTCCTGAACATTTATTAGTGGGAATTCTCATAGGCATTACAGTACTTGGCCAGATTGATATGTATAAAAACATTGGCGCACGCTATAGATGGTTCACATAAGTTTCTAAAAATCTTACTACCGAAATGAGCTTTCCTAAAAAAGATCATCTTTTCACGATATAGCAAGCGCCAAATGTGCATTGTTAGCGAAGCCTGAACGATGATAAAAATTGCAAAGCCCCAGCTCCACTGCAAGTTAGTTCAAAATCCAAAGCAAAATCTCTGGAAATGAAACTTTTCAAATATATCTAACCGTGCGCCACCTATCGGAATTTTTTTTTTGTTATATTGTGTGGGGGCAGAAAACTAAACGATGATGAAAATTTCAAGATTCTACCTCAACGGGAAGTTTGTTGAAAAACGAATTAATCGACACCGAAAACAGACCTTCGCATTTCTTAAATGGAGCGACTCACGCGCCACCTAGCGGGTCCAATTTTGTTTTGATCATTTGAAAATTGATTAAGTAACACACACGTAAAATATCTGCCAAATCGGTCCATAATTACGATTTTGAGTTTTTGTTACCGCGATCTCAGCCCTTCCTAGCGAAATTTGTTTTTTCCGAAATATTTATTTTCATCGTAGTAATACATGTTCCGAATTTCATCCAAATCGGACCATAAATGCCAATTTTGGAAATATATCGACCCACGTGCCACCTAACGTAATTTTTTTTTCATAATATTGCATTGGACAGATACGACGAAAGCGACCTAATAAAAACATTTTAAAAATGATGATCGTTAGGAAAAAAGGCCTTTGTTATTTCTAAATCATTATTATTTAAATTCTACGGCTAAACTGCCCCAGCTAGAAGGCATGGATCGAAATGAGTCTAAAAAGCGTAGCTCAATGTTATCTCTATTATTAACATATATTTTTTTTGATATTGAAATTTATAATTCTTTGTTTGAGGGAATAATATTTATATCTCCCTTAACAGATGGAAACTCTTTAATAAATAGATGACAATCATATCTCGATAAATTATGATAAAATATTGGGATATAATTTGTGATCTGATATTCCAAATAACATTTATTACGTGCTGATCCTCTATATACCCCAGTTAAATGACTCGCTACCCTATCATTTAATAAAAGTTTTATTCCACAAATATGACAAACTACATCCTCGTTTTGTCATCTAGTTGGTCGGCATTTAGTGGATGAATTCTAATTGTTTTACTCAAATATTGTTGGTAAATATCTAAAACATCAAATGTTTTGAAGCATCAACACCGCTTTATTGCATGTATTTTAAAACGTTATTATATGATCATTTAATAAAATAGCAATAGGCATAAGGAATTTGTTGTTGTACGCATTGACTCTTAGTAGAATTTTGAATATCTATTGGCTTTAGAATACATTAGAAATCTGCATACATATGTATATAGTAAATGGTATGTACATCTAATTGTTTTTTAAAATGTGAATGTGTAACGATTACCTTCGAAGACTTGGCTGCTGGCGGTTTCTTCAACGATCGTACAAGAAGTGGTTAAGAAATTAATGAGTAGTTCGTCGCACCCGCCGAATCCTAGCTCTCGCGATCATCCAGCGCGATAAACGGTTATCGGTTTTAACCGAGATAAATTGTAATAAGAGCTCAGAGTATTAGGGTGCGCCGTAATATTCAGGCCGGTGTCAATCTTGAAGACGCGCCAAGCGGCCAAGCAGGAAATTAAAACAAGAGCTTAAAACTATGTGGTTTCCGGTTTCGGAACGTCGGCTCTGCGAAGACCCTCTGTGTGCGGTTCCTGTTGGTGAAAAGAAACGATTAGTGGCTATGGACGTAGCAGACGGGTAGACTTTATTGCACTTTACTTATTGCAGATGTGCTCTTTTACTGCTGTTGGACTCCAGAAACTACGAAGCCAAATATGGTTGCTTGTGCCAGCAGCTCTCCCACGGTCAATGGCGGTGAGCCGCTGACCATAATGTGGGCGTATATTTCGGCGCCCAATGTAAGCCGGACTTTCGAAGACCGATGGAACTGCGGATCCGCCAGTTTCATAAATTGAAACGGAGTAGCTACTGACGGATCTAACGAGGTGGCCGGGCTAAGCCGGGTATATCCCGCCACCACTGTAGCCTGAGTCATCACGTCCTGGTTTACCCCATATTTCCCGCGAAGCGCGAGAGTGCATTTAGTGTTGTTTTTCGTGCCGGTACGTTCTAATTGGAGTTTTTTAGCCAGTCTCGCGTCGATCATAGAAATTGGGGCGCATGAATCGATTAGAGCCCGCACTAAGTGAAGTTGATCCCCCACGGCGATTCGAACCATAGCCGTAGGAGCGATGGCTACGAAGGCTCGTGTGATGGTTAACGGTGATGCATTTAGGCGTCCTGTTCTGAAGCCGGAAGTAGTTAGTTTGTTACCTTTTCGTGTGAGTTCGGTGGTTAGGGTACGTAACGGTGCCGCCCTAGCCGAAGGCCGGCGGGAGGAACGGGACGGGATTGGTTTCGCGTCGTCCCGGCGCTCTCCGGCAGTGCGGCGCGAGGGGCGGAAAGGCCGTGTCTCCGCGGTGATGTCTTCACTCCGATTGCTTTCTTCGTCGACTTCCTGTTCCGCCCATGACATCGTTTGCTCCCCGACGTGTATGGAGAGCGCTCTGTCCGGGCTTAATTCATCGTCGATGTTGTCGTTGCTAACTGAGCAAGTCTCTTCGCCGTGCATCGAAGTCATTCTGGAATATTAAGTTGTAGAGTATTAATTTGTTACGGATGAAGATATCAGTATGTGGGGTGGCTCATGGGTCATTCGCATACATATATGTATGTACATCTGGTTTTTGTCTTACTCGTGGAAAATTCAGTTCACACAACGACAGCAGTGTATTTCTCGGTATTTTTGTTATCTATATTGCATTTATAGATAGATATTTACCTGCCGGTATATTTGCTAATCTCCATGCTCAACAGGCTACATGCAATTTCCTTCATAAATAGCTTGATGAGACTGTTAAGCGAGTACTTTACTACATCGCGACCTTTAAAGTATGACCCACAACGATTTTGAAGAATCAGGTCTTCGGTACCCCTTTTATGTGAAAATTGGCATCACTAATATGGTGTGATGTGGAGTCGATAATGCAGTTCGGTAAAGAGTAGAAGGCAATGAAATCATTCATTCGGTTTCTTTTCTTACTACCGCTTGGAATAGCAACGAGCAAAATTATGCAATATTTTGCTGGTATCAATAATGAGGAACAGCTCCTCTTGCTGTATAGCAAGCGTGTGCTTATCTTGGTCTTGAGGGCTGAAGTCTTATTCAAACCCCACTATGCAATCTGATAATTTTGAAAATTGTTCCGACTGTACTGACTGAGAGCACTAATTGCTTATATAATGAATATATGTGAAAATATTCAAAGTGCATTAGATAGAAATCTCTGTGGGGATTAACTGTATCGTATGTGCGACACAAATAGAACTTTGGATGATGATTTAATGAATCTGTATTAAAATGTATGACACAGATAGAAATCCAAGGATTTAATGTGTCTTTTAGCACGCTGAAAGTGAACGTGGGTATAAAAAACGAAAAACGCCGAATAGCCAAAGACAATAAAAAAAATTTAAAGGCACACACAAAATAAATATATTCTACTTTTTTTTTAAATGGGAACTACAGACCATTAGCCACCCAACGCAAGTGATAATTTTGTTATGGCACGTATTATATATTATTGACACGAGTATTAATAGCGAGTGAATATTGTGGCATTTCTTTGCAAATGCATCAACGAAGTGGAAGTGTAAATTATTGTTGAAAATCAAAAAACAATGGATATAAATAAGACGGAATCGAGACTGAACAGTGCTGTGGTAACTTGTTGAATAATAAAACATCAACCACTGTCTGCCTTGACCTGTGTCGAGGAGCCCTTACCACTGCACTGGAGGGGAAACTTCAACCACTTACCTTGAATAAATTTTAGTGTGAAACTACATATATGATGGGAAGAAGTGTTGCCTCTGATGTGATATGTATAGACTGTATGATGTGATGTGATCTGCGATGTGATTATGCGTGTGATGTGATGCGCTGTATGACTATCTCTTTCTTGCTGTCACTCGCTGCTTTGCTTCTGCTATGTTGTGTATTTGTTGAATGCTTGGATGTATCTCGTTACAATTCCTT
The DNA here is from genome assembly GCA_951509765.1 of Sphenella marginata. Lineage (NCBI taxonomy): Eukaryota > Metazoa > Arthropoda > Insecta > Diptera > Tephritidae > Sphenella > Sphenella marginata. The sequence continues at coordinate 48,538,873 of OX608083.1, forward strand.
GTTAATATCCAAGTATTTTCATTTATTAATTTGGAATTGGTTTATATTTAACTTTATTAATGCGTGTCTTCGGATTGAAAAATTGCTGTTTTTCCTGGCGCGATAGGACGAAATGTTACGTCGGCTTGCTACTTGGTATGACACTACCAAGTTAGAAGGGCTAGTAATAAAGGGCAGAGTGAAAAGAAAATAAAAACTAGTTAGTTCGTAAAAACAAACTGTGTTCTATACCAAACATATTTCTGTGGTCATAAGCAATAATCGCCTAAGTCGAAAAGTATACTTCCGAGATAAATAGCTTTTTATATAAAGAAGCGTTTTTGAAAAATTCTGAAAGGAGATTTGGAAAAAATTAAATCAAACATCGAAGAACTTTGTAAGCAGAATGCTATGGTTAAAACTTGTAATGCAACTTGCCTTTGTTTAAGAGATATTTATAAAAAATAATTAAAAGTGCTTATTACAAACGTAAAATATCGCATAAAAATGACTATGTTGACTAAGGTTTTTATTGTAAAGAAATTTTTTGCTTTTTACGTGGCATATATTGAATTAAGTACATTTAAATAAACGCAATTATCAATAAAATCTTATCTTTACGTTGGCTCTTATAACAACAACTTTACTATTTGTGGCTAACTACAAAAATGCAATGTGCAAAAAAACTTAAGTTAATGTAGGTCATTTTAATAAAAACAATATTGTATCTGAAAATTTTCTTAAGTATACTTTGGCTCGTATAGTAAATGTGATAGGGCTACCTAGCGAGTTAAGCTATAATAACTTTATTAATATCTAAATATCAAAACAAGTTTGGATTATAGGGATTTCGCGTAAATTTAAAGTTTGATAAGTTGAATATGGTAGTATACATAACTCATTTCGTTCTTAAGTCGACTTAGGCGATTATTGCTTACGACCACAGATATATACGTACGTGTTTAGTTGTATGTTCCCTCACACAAACATATTTAAATGTGTGTATGCATTTTCTAAACAAACTACTTTTTATGTAACTAAACTTTACACAAAATAACTTATCTGTTTTCTCGCCGCTTTGTTTGCTTTTGTTTTGTTCATCAATCTGTTTTTATCACAATCCGAATTGTGAAATTCTTGCAACTTACGATCGTTGCATTCGAAATTACTCGTCACTGAGATGTTCTGCTTGCGCTGCCGTTGACGCGAGCTTTACTTATCGCTGCATAGATTTTTGCGACAGAGCACCTGCGTCGGTTAATACATACAATTTGTACAACGTCTAGCGATAAATGCGCTTTTGCCTTAAATGTTCTTATGCAATTAACCATCACAGCACGTATTTCTGTCAGTAATTTCGCGAACAATTTGTTCCGGGCGAGCGTTTAAAGACACTGCTCGGCGTTTTTTCCACACTGACTTATTTTACACGTTTAGCTGCACTGTTCAATATTGGTCAATCTCGGTTGAGCCCCCAATTTGTGGGTTTTTATATTTCACAAATGTTTATTTGTTAAGTAATTACCTATAGAGATTGAGTATTGGCTTGTATAAAAGTGTAAAGTAATAGTTTATAGTCTTTTGACTTATTTCACAGCACAGAGGTCACGGCACAACTTCACGTCTCGGCGTCTATTTCACAACTCTCTTGGCTGTTGCATTTTTAAATCTGACATTCAATAAGGGTTTACTCCAAGCATCAAGGTGACGAGACTTGCAAGGTTGTATTTAAATAGGGATTACTTAACGTTCGTTATAGCATAAGGCCCGTCCACAATGAACACGACGGCGGCGAACGACAACGACGAAAAACTGAAGCTTGACGATATTTGCCGTCAAGCATTGGCGACATGATTATAATGAGAGCAGGGGCGACAGGTGCGAATCATCTTGAAAAGTAGCAAAAAATGTTGTAAAAAGTGTGAAAGAGACATATTCTGTAATAATTGGAACTTATTTTACAAGTTATTTACTCTTCCTTTCGTTTTTATTGTCAAAAAAACCAAACGCCACCATCTGCCGCTTGTCAAAATAGAACTAGATTTAATCTGGCGACAGCGGCATCTGTGATTGATTGCCGCTTTGTCGCGTCGTGTTCAAAAAATTACTCCCCATAAGAACACGTGTAAAAATAATTTGACAGATGCCGCTTGTCGTTTGCCGTTTTCATTCTGGTTACCACTATAAGGTCTTAATCAGTGTTGCCATTTTGGTGCTTTTAGAGCTAGATCTAGCGCTTTTTTTTGACGTTTAGCTCCAAAATTCTGTTTTAGCTCCTAGCTCTTTTTTAGTCCTTTTTTTCATTTTTAGCTCTTTTTTTGGCTCCAAATTTATTTGGACAAATTGTATTGTAAACTGAAGAAAGTTTTTATTTCTTTTATAATCGACGTCGAAATTATTATATTAATTTCATTGTGTACCATGTGGCAACTCAGTTTCCCTCACCGGATACGAACAAGAATCAAAATGGAAAGTTAAGTAATTGCGTGTAAAAAACACTTTACTAATTTGCTAAAGATTCTGAACAGCCTTACCCCCCGAGTCTGTCTTCATGATAAATAATCAGAAAAAATATTTCAAGTGTTTTGAATTCTTAGTCAGAAATAAAATGACTTCATTTGGCTTTGACGCAAAAATAAAAGCTTGATAATTTTTCAAGAACAAACTTATTTTTTTTTTTGCTGAGTTAATCATAGTTTTTGTATGTTTTAGGGCCACTTTCATAAAAGCCGGTTAAGCCTAATCGGCGATTAATTTGACAGCTAACCATACAAAATACGTCAATTAAACTCTGGTTAGCGGTTACCGGCTTTTATGAAAGCGGCCCTTAGACCAGTGATCGGCAACCCAACACCGTCACAATTTGCCATTGTATTTGTGCGAGACAAAAAACATGCTTGCCACATTGTTTGATTCGTATTTAATAGTAGAAATGGGGTATTTCTGATATAATATATATTTATAATATTATATTTTATCTGATGATTTTGACCGGAGATAGGTTTTTAGGACCTAAAAATTCAAAAAAATAAGTTTAAAATTGGAAAGGTGAAATAAAAGCAATTCCTTTAATTCAAAAAAACAAAAAATAATTCATTATTTTGGAAAAGGAAAAAAGGAAAATAAAACAGCAAATCTTTGACATGTTGGTCGCTGAGACGATTTGTGGACGTAGAGTTTATGTTCTTTAAAAACGAAAAAGTGCATTCACACAAATATTTTGCCCGTTCGCCTTTTACAGCGAAAAACATTAATTCACAATCGTTATTACTCATTGTGTTGAACTATTGAAAGTTGAACGCAGAATAAAACAAAATATTAATTTGCAATTCTTTTCATATGAATATGCCTTTTTGGGCATTGCGTAAATTTGCCTCGAATTAACTGGCAAGCATTTGGCAAAATTCTTAAGAAATTCAGCGAACATCGGAGCAGAATTAGCAGCGTCGTTTTTGTGTATGTACAGCGCTGCCGCGTCGAAGCTACCCACCGGTAGCGTTTTGCCGATGGATGTTTTAGACATTGTTATAGTTAAATCTATACTATAACCAAAAGGACCCGGCAGACCTTGTTCTGCCCAAATTTATGGAAAAAATCGCACGATAAAGAAAAAGTTTGGAATATTTCGGTCCTTGGTCCACTTCCCGGAATAATGAAAAATAGATAACGGCCGATGCTCAGACCTACTAAATACGCTCACAAAATTTCATGAGAATTGTTCAAGCCGTTTCGGAGGAGTATGGGAACGAAAACTGTGTCACGATAATTTTATATATAAGATAAATCGCTAGAAAAGTTGTACATTAAAAATTTCTTTGAAGAAATGGCTGGGAATGACTTGGGGGAGGCTATACATAGAGTTCATCTAATCCATTTTTAAAATTATTGTCTGTCTGAACTTAAGGATCTCGGAAACTAAGGAATGCATTTTGATGAGAGTTTCACTAATGGACTGCTGCACTTTGTTTTATCAAAATCGAACGACAAACAAAATAGATTTTTAGGGAGGTATGTAACTATGAAATTTTTTTTCTTACATAATCTTATATTAAGAAAAATTCACTTACTTTGTCAAAAAAAAACCTAAGCGAAAATTTTTGTTCACTTTTTTTCAATTTCAGCTAAATAAAAAATCAATTGAATAGGTCGTCCTATGTGGGTATCAGCATATCTTTAATAAAACTCTAGATAAGTTGTGGTGTCTGTATATTTGAAATTTCTTTGAAAAATGACTGGGGACTTGGGGAATGTTTAGGCACATCTAAAGAGTCAAATAGAGGGGAGATGACAAAATGTCAAAGTTAGACTATTAAAAAATCGCCTTTACTTTAGTTGGTTGCCGTAGACATAAACGGGATATAATATGGGAAAATAAATATGTATTGTTCTGAACCTTCTCAGCCTGTAAATTGTTTTCGCAATTGAGGGTAGCAGGAATTTATTAACTACTTACATATGTACATACTGAGCAAAGCTGGGTACCCTTCTAGTATGAAATAAATGTAAAAACTTACATACAAAATACTTATATAAGTGCTTTCTCTTCTTTTACATGTTTTGGATTTTCTTGAACAAATCTAGCTCTTTTCTAGCTCTTTTTTTTCTCGAATCTAGCTCCAAAATAAATTGTATCCTGGCAACACTGGTCTTGTTTGTATAAAGTGTTCAATTTAGTACTCTCTGCCACTTCTAGTCTTTAGACCCAATCCCACATAAATGCTTACATCTAGAAAGCAGACGCTGAATTTCTAGAAATTTGGGCAGAACAACGTCTGCCGGGTCCTTTTGGTTATAGTATAGATTTAACTATAACAATGTCTAAAACATATAAAAAGTATAATTAACTCAGCAAAAAAAAAATAAGTGTGTTCTTGAAAAATTATCAAGCTTTTATTTTTGCGTCAAAGCCAAATGAAGTCATTTTATTTCTGACTAAGAATTCAAAACACTTGAAATATTTTTTCTGATTATTTATCATGAAGACAGACTCGGGGGGTAAGGCTGTTCAGAATCTTTAGCAAATTAGTAAAGTGTTTTTTACACACAATTACTTACCTTTCCATTTTGATTCTTGTTCGTATCCGGTGTACTAATGTGTGCGAGGGCATCTGCGTAGTCTGGAGAGCGAAATATATGTTTAATAATTCAATTACTCACCGACGGACGTATGTACCTAAAACCTGCCAAACTCTCACCGACGGACGTACGTACTTTTGGGCGAACTTTTATGCCCGTAATGATAACGCAGAAATAAGCCATTTGCTTTTGTTTACATTTAATACAATGTTGCCATTGATCGCTTTTCATACATACTAACGAAAATATGTATATTTTAATCGAGTATTTTTCATTGTATATAAGACCGAAACTGATATTAAAAAATAATAATTTGTCAATTTATTTGAAATCAAATTTTAACAAAATTTATTTTGGGTTATTTCAATATTATTCCCATAATTGTAAAGGTATTTTTGTAAAACAACTAACAACGATCTAAAAAGAGCATACGAAAATGTGAGTGGGCAATCAGGTGACACGTTCATACGTAAAAAATCAAAATGCGTTTGATTTCTACGTTCTGTTCTACGTACACGGAAAAATTGAACGTCGGTGAGTAATCATTTACATAGAACTCTCATAAGACTGGTCGTGTCAGCTGACACGTTCTACGTACGTCCGTCGGTGAGTAATTGAACTATAAGTCTTTCTAATTGTGCTGATATGCACTCAGTTATATACATACATGCATACGTAGTCCGGAATACCTCGCTAGTTAAAACCCTCCAGAAAAATTGTTAGAACTAACATAAAATTCAAATTGTAATTAGATTTCTTAAATACCATTTCTGGATCTTTATAACATACTAGAAGGACCCGGCAGACGTTGTTCTGCCCAAATTTATGGAAAAAATCGCACGATAAATAAAAAAGTTTGGAATATTTCAGTCCCTGGTCCACTTCCCGGAAACTTTACATAAACACTCTCCGGGTTCCTACTGAGCTATCCTGTAAATATGAACAAAATCGGCGCTGTAGTTCCGGAGTCTATAACATACATACATACATATGTATGTACATCCAGGAAATAGCAGGAGTTAATTTATGGAAATGTTGCAATGTCAGAGCGAACCCCGTGGCCTCCCCCTTTCATTTGATACCCATATTGTAAACAAACTAAGAGGTTTTTTGGCAACCACATTTTTACCGATAACTCAGTTATCGATTAATTTATCGAAATTTTGCAATGTCCAAACGAACCCTGTGGCCTCCCCCTTTAATTTGATACACATATTGTATATGTACAAATTAAGAGGTTTTTAGGCAACCACATTTTTACCGATAGCTCAGTTATCGATTAATTAATCGAAATGTTGCAAAGTCCAAACAATGCCCGTGGCCTCCCCCTTTCATTTAATACCCATATTGTATACAAATTAAGAGGTTTTCTAACAACCACATTTTGACCGATAACTCAGTTATCGATTAATTTATCGAAATGTTGCAATGTCCAAACGAACCCCGTGGCCTTTACCATATTGTATGCATGTTTAGAGGTGTTGGGCAACCACATTTTTACCAAATTTGAAAATATACAGTTCTAGGTTAGTTGGGTGACATTAGTGCGCACATCTCCAAAACCGTGTGAGGTATTCAAATGGCATTAAATGGGGTCCTATGCTAAGCTCCATAGAATATGTGTACAAAATTTCGTAAAGATTGGTGCTGTATTTATATTAGCTCTATTATTAATAAATATATCGAAATGAACCAAAGTCCAAATGAAAGCGGAATATTCGCCCAAAATTGGTATCAATCGAAAGGGGAAGACCAGATTCCCCTTTCGATTGATAGCAATTTTGGGCGAATATTCCAAAGTTTACCCGAAACCACATTTTGACCGATAACTCTGTTATCGATAAATATATCGAAATGAACCAAAGTCCAAATAAAAGCTGTGGTCTTCCCCTTTCGATTGATACCAATTTTGGGCGAATATTCCAAAGTTTACCCGAACCCACATTTTGACCGATAACTCTGTTATCGATAAATATATCGAATTGAGCTAAAGTCCAAATGAAAACCGTGGTCTTCCCCTTTCGATTGATACCAATTTTGTGCGAATATTCCAAAGTTTACCCGAAACCACATTTTGACCGATAACACTGTTATCGATAAATATATCGAATTGAACCAAAGTCCAAATGAAAACCGTGGTCTTCCCCTTTCGATTGATACCAATTTTGTGCAAATATTCGAAAGTTTACCCAAAACCTCATTTTGACCGATAACTCTGTTATCGATAAATATATGGAATTGAACCAAAGTCCAAATGAAAACTGTGGTCTTCCCCTTTCGGTTGATACCAATGTTGTGCGAATACTCCAAATTTTACGGAAAATAACATTTTGGCCGATAACTCTGTTATCGATAAATTTATCGAAATTTCATGATACCTGTTACCCATTCCACACTCCTAAGAACCTGTCTGCAAAATTTCGTGATGATCGGGCCATTTGTTCAGACGATAAAGAACCACAAACATCCGCAGTCACTCACAAACTTACGTTTTTATATATTAGTAAGATGTACGTACATATATATGCATGTACATATATTCCATATGCATACATATTGATCGCGTAATAGTGTAATATTTAAAATCGTAAGAGCTAATGTTTAATCTTAAGAGTTGAATATTGTACAGAAATAAATACTAATATGGATTTGTAAGTTTTCGAGTTGGTCTGATTTCGAAGGTCGTACGGTGGCGTAAAAGGGTTTCGTTACCAACTATTAAGCCAAGGTTTGTGGGTATAGTGCAGCCCAAAACCGTTTGCTAGGCGCTGCAAGGCAGGGAATTCTATTGCATTTGCTCGGTCAGGTCTGTTAGATGGTTTTTTTTTTGTCTTGGTTATTTTTCGCTAGTGTGCAATTTGCGTTTATGCTTGGTTCTACAATTGAGTTTATGAGACTATGACAGCTGAAGCTACGGGATTATTTTTTTTGCCAGTGCACACGCCGTGATGGCAGGACATGAACAGGCCCTACTGAGCGACATGTCTGGTTGGAAATCCCACCCTAGTTCAACCGTCTCATAACACCTCTATGGCAGAAATATTTATTCTCCGAGATTTTGCTAAGCCACTGCCGAGGATATTACCTGTACCAGGGCTCGAAGCTTGGACCTTTGGTGTGGTAGGCCGACAAACTTCCGCCACACCCATGGTCGCCATAACAATATACCCCCCAGAAAATAAGGTCGACCTTCTATACCAATTTATGGTGTGCTGTTTCTAATTTTTCCTACAAATTGGCGGAACGAAGAATACACGTGAAGGGTTGCTGATTTAATAGATATTAGGTGTGTTGTCTTCATGACATTGGTAGAAAGGATAAGAAAACCTATTTCAATCTGTTCGTGCATATATATGTATGTATGTATGTTTGCACCAGCATCACTAAAAAACGACTACACGGAAGCGAATGATTTCTTCACCGAACAAGCATAATACGAAGGATATGTCAATAGCTTGTTGACTGACTGATTAACTTTATTCAGTCAATTAAAATTCGATTGCTGTTCGCTTGATTTCAGCAATTCATCAGTTCTGGAAATACATACAAGAACACAACCAAGGTTATTGTCGGAAACAAAAACAAAAGTTAAGCGTAAAGGAAAAGGTAAAAATAACTCGATTTGGAAACAAAGAGCTTGAAGATTCGTATACTTGCGACTCGATTCAACACTGAAAAAATTGGCAGCCCACACACTCAAAGGATAATCCCTTATCGTGCCCTTACATGTGCCCTGATTAATAGCTCGAAATCATTCTTCCTGCCATGTTAACGGCAAATATTTAAGAAAACAATGAGCTGAACGAGCTTTACGAAGAGATAAGAATAGGCCTAACGAATTAAAGCCCAACGGCTTGGTTGTGTTTACCGAATTGGCAAAGAAGCTCCAACCTAAGGATCATAGCAATTTGGAGCGCACGACTGGAAAAAACTGGCTTAAGATGATTTGCACTTCCATTAAAAAATATTTCAAAATACAGTGATGCTCCACTGAGACGTCGAAATGGAATATTTTTATTTGCAGATGGATCCATTTACTTTGCGTTTCGTTCAAATAAATTTGCTCGTGTTAAACATGAAATCATTTCCCTTCAAGGTAAATACCACGCAGTTACTTGTAGTAACCCATTTTCTGGTCACGCAGCATGCAGAATAGTCTCTATCGGTCTTCTAATAGCAACATATGTTAACTAAATATGTACATATGTAAGCTTGTAGCAATCCAACTGACCTCCTCAACTCTACAAATACCATACACTTACTTATATAAGTAATCTACTTTCCTTGAAATGGTTATTGCTAGCTTGTCATTCACTGCCTCCCTCTTAACCCGCTTGAGCCAAAGTTGGTTTCTATAAATGTATGTATGTATGTATGTATGAATTTGCGGTGAAACGTTCGGTTAGCCGCAATGCCCATAAAATGACATGATGACCCAGAACTCATTTCCTTACCACCTGCCGAACGGCTTTAAGCTACGACTACACAAATGTGAATTAAATGCAACTACAAGGCTACTTTATTATTCAGATACTTACATATGTATGTATGTATATGCAAATTTTAATGGGTCAATAAATGACGCCAGCTCAAGTGTTGATGATTTGTAATTATTTTGATTACAACTCGTATCATAGTTTAATTGATGGAAAAGGAAGATCCTGCTCTTAAATCACTGGGCAGGTAACATCATAAATACTTTAGAACAAATTTTCAAAAACGAGATAGCCTCTAAGTAGGAGGCGCCACTATCAAATAAAATTAAAAAATAAAATAAAATTTAAAAAAATAAAATAAAATAAAATAAAATAAAATAAAATAAAAATAAAATAAAATAAAATAAAATAAAATAAAATAAAATAAAATAAAATAAAATAAAATAAAATAAATAAATAAGATAATATCAAAAAAACATAAAATAAAGTAAGTGCATTGTGACGTCACAGGGCATCATAGTTTAGTGTTAGAATTTTCTAACAGCGGCTTTGACGCAGACACTGGTTCATATCCCAGTGTCCGAAAAGGGATCTGATGATGAGCCTGGAAACTCTGAAACATGTTATCCTATCCATCGCTGTTGATTTAACTTTGTAATTTTTCTCCAATTATCAATTTTTCCCAAAAACTGGCAATATTAATTCACTTAGAATTATTGTTTACTGGCCTCGAGCTTGCAAAACACTTACTAAAATAAAATAAATTGAAAGGAAAGGAAATAAAATAAAATAAAATAAAATAAAATAAAATAAAATAAAATCAAATAAAATAAAATAAAATAAAATAAAGTAAAATAATATAAAGTAAAATAAAATAAAATAAAATAAAATAAAGTAAAATAATATAAAATAAAATAAAATAAAAAAATAAAATAAAATAAAATAAAATAAAATAAAATAAAATAAAATATAATAAAATAAAATAAAAAAAACTAAAATAAATTGAAAGGAAATAAAATAATATAAAATAAAAAAAAATAAAATTGAAAGTAAATGAAATAAAAAATAAAATAAATTGAAAGGAAATGAAATAATGTTTATAAATTTGACAATATTTATGAATTTTCTTTCCGCAACTGCCTTAAATAAGGTTACACATACATATGTACATATCGATGTGAGAAATGTTTCGAAAATGAAAAGAAGGAGAAGTGAAGAAAAACTTAATTACCTGCATGACAAGGACAATGAAAGCAAAGAACAAGCAAGTATTCTGCCAATAATTCTCTGAAGAGTGATAAAGCTTTAAACAAAAATAGATCACAACAACAAAAGTGATGCAGCGACAGCTTAGTTTCTAACCAAGTGAATGTAGTGTTGATATGAGCTTGAAAAAATTGCGAAAAAAAGAAATAAATATTGAAAGTGTTTTTTCGTTGAATATCAGGTCAATGCATAGCAGTGATGCGTTGTTCTAAGTGATAACGGAACCGTCTTTTTCGACCAGGGAGCTATGGAGTCTAAAATATACTCACAGTAGGGGATGCCTATCGTAAAAGAGCTATTAACGATCCGAAAGCTCGACGAGATAAAATAAATAATTCCAGCTTTTGTTTCGTCCATTCACAGTGTGGCAGTTGACAACGGTAATGTTCGACTGCTTGGGAATTTCGTTGATAAGCTTTCGGTACCGTGCACACCAGGATCCGATGGCTTGGTAAGGTTCTTCGGTTTTGTACAACCCTAATATAAAGGTGTTGTGTGATGAGGGGGGAGAGATATTCGACACCAAAAAATGTATATCAAAAGAAAAATTGAAACCGCTTGGCTGACCGCACTGACTTTTGTAACAATCAAGCAAGCATCACCACCTACTTTCATTCGAAAAAGCACCTATGTTAGATGTCGTGGGGGGAAGTTAAATCAAACAAAAAATTTGAAGAACGATAAAAATGCCAAAGTGTTACAAAGTACCACGAAGCCGGAAAACCGCAACAACGAACAGCGCAAACCGGCTGCAGAAAGCACAAAAAGTTTAAGGAAATGAACCATAGCCAGCATAAAAACCAAAGAGCCAACGAACCAACCAACGTAGCGACCTGCCCGCAGACCAACAACACAACAACACTCTGCACCATTTACCATCTACAACATCGAACATATCGACAAACCAATGGAATTTCTGAAATTGCAAGAGACTGCACCTCGTAGAATATGCAAGACATCTCTGAGCTATGGAATCTGTTGGTGCGCATCGCAGCAACATTGGCGAGTGAATGCAACGTGGTTAGCAGCGCGGCTTCTGGGATTTCAAGTCGATTTCCTCCTGCCCCCCATTTTGTTTGTACATCTTTCCACCATGCAGTCAGCTACATTGCAAGCAAAGAAGCTCGAATAGGTTACAACTTTTGTATTGCTGTTGTTGCTATTGCTTTTATGTATAAAATATTAAGCGAGTTAAAATAGATAGAAGAAAATAAGCAGTAAAACTAATTTTGGTGGATTGGCGGAAGTGGTGAGCATATGCGCTGCATACGAGCTGCCTGCACTTCGAGTAAGCGCCTCACGAAAATGGTGCAATGTGGCGTAGTGGTACGAGCTTGCGCTGAGCAGGAGTAGCTAAGGAAATACCATTTAGAAGCCAAGTGAGTGGATAGTGACGTGTGGTTACTGGAATTTAAAGAACCGGTTATAGCGAGTGCGATTCATACCTTCCTCGGCAGTCGCCTACGTACCGGAATGGTCGGGGTTATACTTACTCACCTGGGCTAGGTAACAGTGCTAGGTACTGTTACTACAACAACAGTACGATTCTGATTGTTTGGTTAATATGTCTGCTATACATTTATATACTAGTTGGCGCACATTTCACCCAAGAGTATATCCACAACTTTGAGATAAACTTTTTATTTAAATTTTCTGATGCTTTTAGAGACAGGTGGGGCCTAATAAGCCTCATAGTACGATATATGTTGACTAAACTTCGCTTGCTTTTTTCATCTCTTCGAGCACCGAAAAAGCTGACGGATTGTGAAACCTCTCCCATGCTGGAGACTTTACCGATACTAGGAGCCTCTATGATCAGTTCGGTTGCCGCAATCATTGGTTCTTTAAATGATCCGGTTCTCTGATTCTACGCATCATCACAAACAAAAACTGCGAAGGATAAATGATTTGGTGGTTCAGAGTGCAGCAGCAGCCCAGATAGGAAGGGGACGTGCTAGCGTTGGACTATCAGCGTGTTCGAGAATGCTCAGCTAACTACTGACTACTGACTACAGCAATTGGCTTAAATTTGTTGCCTTTTCAAGCCGTTTTATACGTTGGCAGATGCTTTTAATTTTCTGTTGAAGAATAACTTTGATGAGTCCAACTGAAGATAGAGTTCGATAGTACAAGAGGTGTGTTTGTATGTGACGTAGGAAAAAGGAAAAGGAGGTAAAAGCAAGGTGAATATTAAAGTGGGGGGAGAGCGGAAGGCAGCTAATAACACTCTCAGTCAACCAAATTCATTATTAGTGGGAATTTTAATTTTAAATCAATTGGTAGCTGAGTTTATCCTTCCCACCACCACCTGGGAAATTTATTAAATCAAGATAAGCGCTTGATTTGGAGAGGATAATACATGTTTATAGCGCAATCAGTTGAAGACCTTGAAGGTTGGAGTTTGCTAAGTAATTGAACTCAAAAGGAGAATCCAAGTAAAATAGGACCTTTTATTTCCACGACGACCGATAGGTCGCAGCGTTTATTGTACTATGGGTCTTAGTTAGGTGGGCAACTGTACATAGGAAGCTGCTCAAACAGGTCATTCAGCAGTATTGTGTTAGGTTTAAAAATCTTACAATGTTTGCTAGAAGAAAGTAAGCGCTTCGAGCAAATCCATTTTGACGTTGAATAGGGAAAAATATGTTCCCTCATCCTATGGAAAACTTCGAAAAGAAATATTCCACCGTATAAGATTAAATCGAACTCTTCCACGCACCTTCTTAAGTCCGGAGGTAGCTAAATATGGTAGTGGTTGGGAATAGCTACATAGTTCCGGCTTCTGTTTGCAGTCCGATTCCAAGGCGCACGAAACTACGATTTAAGAGTCGACTTATATGCCTCTCACTTCTCATTACCCATCTTCTCCTTCCTTACATAAGGGTGGGAAATGCCTAGAAGGTTACACTGGTCATACCAAATCATTCTCGCGACAGCCAGGCCTGTGCCGCAAGAGAGTACCGGAGCATACCGGGTTCATATCCAGCCAAGGACTGCCAATTCTGGTACCACAAAGTACTTCAAAAATGTCGCGGAATTAGAGAGACACGCTTTCCAATGTGACTTTTTAATGTGTGTTTGGGGTTAACTTAGGTGCCCTGCTGTCTCCTTAGCTCTTAACCGTGAAGAGAAGTTAAACTGAATTTGGGACTTTCGTTCCCTGACCGTGTTGGGGAACAGACGAGATGCCAAGAGTGGTATTCTAGATGACCTTGTATACCGTCTGATTTAGATATGCTGTCAGTTTACTTAAAGAGACTTTTGAAGCTTCTTTTGAATTTAAAGATTTTAAGTTTCCTGAATAAGTATTTCGCTTTCGTCGCTCTTTGAATAAAAGATTCCATGTTGTTGTTGTTGTTAGCAGTGCTTCGCCCTGCCCAAAGGGCCAGTACACTCCTAGTTGTCATCGGGCTCTTCTAACGGAAGTCCAAGGAAACGCGCTGTTTCTACAGGGTTGGACCAAAGTGATAGGGGTGTTAAAAGAGTCTGTTCAGAAGAACAGCAAAAGAGATGTTGCGTGTCATAGGGCCATACCGCATGCAGGGCATGTGTTCGGTATGGTGGGGTTCAGTCTGGACAAATAGGAGTTCAGCCTATTGCAATATCCAGACCGAAGTTGTGCCAGCATGACTCTAGTCTCCCTCGGAAGGACACGTTCTTCCTCAGCAAGAACAGGTGGTTGGGCACCAATAACGGGGTTCACAGGCCGGGATCTGAGGGATCTGTCCACCGACTCGGTGTGGAGGTCCTTTAGGGCCCGCCTATGGTCCCGCAGATCAAAAGGCATAGAGATGTGATGCCGGATCTCATCATAATGCTTTCGGAGATGTTTCCTTATGTCTCTGGGGGGCGGAATTTCATCCAATAGCTGTCGATTTGGATGACTGGGTCTATGACAGTTCAGAAGGAACTGCCTACTTAAAAGTTCCGCATGCTCTAAAATAGTCCATCTTTAAAGCAACCTCAACAGAAAATGGAAGCTTTAAATACTAACCAAATATGCAACGACATGCACGTCATCGCAGACAAACCGCAACTCTTGCTGTAGCTGCAGTTTTGATCCCAACCTCCGGACATTGTCTTTGCAATTATCGTTTTCCGTATGCAGCCAACTACGTCACCCCAACCCCAAGTGTGGTACAACACGCCACACATACAACATTTGTGTAAACACTTTTGAGCATAGAGAAACCTTAGGTTAAAAGGATAATTTGAGTTCTTATTACGTTAACTGTCCGTATATTTCGACACGTTTACAAGCCATCATTGGAAAACTGTTGCCATTTCCGCCCTCAGCTGCAGCTTCTCAACGATGTCCCTATCAACGCTTTGCACTACTTTGATCTTTGACATACCCCCTTGACCTTTCTACTTCCTTTTATTTAATTCGATGTAGATTCTTAAGTGCGGCTACTACATCTAATAACTACGAGTCGACTGAACACAGTCTAGGTAACATGAAGAAGAAGCGGCGGCAGTAAGATATGTAGCTACATATTTGCACTTCTTGATGCCTTCACTCAGTAGCTCGTAAGGTCGTTTTGTTGGCTGGCTGGCTGGCTGGTAAATTTCATTATGTCAATTACTTTTCAACAAAGTACCTCAGCTAATTGACTTTGCTGTTTAGGTGCAGATAGAAAGAAGCGCTCGTATCCAACTAATTTGAGCACCAAAGGGTTTACCCCTCACTCGGCTCCGTTATTTGTAGATATTCCAGCCTGCGAAGGCGACACCAAAGTACTTAAAGATTTTGCACACACATACCCCACGAACGGTCAACATTGCCTATTATTTAAGTATTTAATTTTATTAGCAACATTTACAATCTCAAATATCGTCCGGAGCACGTGCGTTTTAGGAGACTCAAGATTAAAGTTGTGATATTGTCACACATTTCAAATATTGACATTCTGACTTGCATGTCCTTCCAAAAAATGGGTAATACAAGGCTGGTGGATAATTTCCTAAAGCTTCTCCTGCACACGTACCGCACATGCGTGGAACCAAGAATCTTCCCAGCCAGAAGCAAGACAGCACGGCTCGTCCTTTTCCCGCAGAGCAAAGTGGATCCAAATTGACGCTGGAGAGCCTTATAAAGTGACTCTTAGCGACAGCTTTATACAATAGGTGAGTGCTGTCCCACCGGCAACAAGGCGTTTGAAGAGGGCACTCAACAAAATACATATGACATAGCAAACATTCAAGAATGCCGATCTAGCGAAAGACCGATAGTCCTATTGGTCACTTTGGATGTTAAAAATCCCTCTTACTCTGGCAGGCATACTTGCTGGACGTATTTAGATACCACTGGCTAACGTATGAAACGACGCAAGGCCTAAAGATCAGTGCTAGGCCCCGACCTTTAGAATGGCTCTGCGGGTTCGGGTTTTAGAATATGCACGCCGTAGGCATACGGGTCATAAGAGGCGTCTAATATGGTAATGACGTGCAAGTCGATTGTTGATCTATGGATATGATGTCTCTCACCTTTCATCACCCATGTATTCCTTTTTTACGGAAGGAGGGGTGACCCGGTAACATGACCTAGAATGTTCCACTAGTCATACCAAATCACTTTCACAACAGACGAACGGTACCGCAAAGGAGTGCCGAAGGAAACCGAACTACCGAGGACTTTCAATTCGTCGGCAACGCTCCTCAAAACCTTCGGGGAGTGTTTTTTTCGTTAATACAACAACAACAATTTTGGAATGCTACTCATGACAGTGTTGTTCGCCTACAAGGGGCCGAAAAATGTTTCCTTGTTGCTTTCGCTAATATGGATGCTGCACGAGACTTCGAAATGTGAGTCAATTTCGGGCAATTGATATTAGAGGCCGTCCTCTTATTTCTAATCGGATTTTAATTTCATTATTTTCACTAAATCGTTCTTTTGTAATTACAGAAAAAGCCATTTTGAAATAATCTTCTTTGCAGTGAAAGCCACAATAATCTCAGTTAAAATGTTCATAAGAATTGTATTAATTTCGTAGTTTTAGATGTGCCCAGCGTTGTTGTGTTTTGGAGTTGTTTTTTGTTGAAAGAACGCGCATTGTTGAATCACCAATTTCAATGCAAATCTAATTTGCCAAAAGCCAACCAAACTACGAAATTTCACTGAGCTGTCACCAAATGTTTGCCACACAAAACGCAACGTGTGCAACCGCAAAACAACAGCAACAGCAACAAAAAGAACAACATCAACATGAGTAAAACTACAACAATATAAATATGTGCATACAAAACAAACTGAAGTGTGAAAATATAGGTACGGAATTACAAGGATATGAAATGGATATACATACATACATACATACATACATACATACGTATAAAAAACAAGCAAAGTTATAGGCTATTGTAGGTTCGAGGAGGCCTAATCTATAACCAATTGTGTTGAACTATTTTCTTCATGACTTAGAACTTATATTTAACTACTTACGAGCTAAGCACGATATCTCTAAAAACATTGAAGAGACACCACATTGAAAACCACCAAGACTCTTCGAACCTTATGATGAATGTAAGTCTTGTCGCTGCATAAATAAAGATCAGGCGGTAAAATTCTGCTGTCCATTCTGCCAACATCAATTCAAATTGTTCTCGGAATATTCGAACGAAATGTATTTTTTTTTCATCCGACCGCTGGATCTAGACACCGAAATTAACTGGGTTTTCATATTTCAATATAACAATTTTGAACTCACATCCGTGAGTCGACTTGTCGCCTTATCGAATCAGGAAAGGAACTAGATCCAACTTCGAAGTCTGCCTTATCAGAAGTTCTATTGCTGCTACTAGTGCTGGGCTATATAATTGGAAGCTAATGTTATCTTTGGCTAATGAGGTATCACAAAGGACCTTATAATGATACCCCTGCGGGTTGGGGTTTAGAATATGCCCGCGGTAGGCATACCGGTCGTAAGAGGCGACTAATATCCACAAAGGTAATGATGTGCAACTTGAGGGTTGATCTACATGATGCCTCTGACCTCTCATTACCCATCTTCTCTTTCCTTTCGGAAGGAGGGATGACATGACCTAGAAGTTTGAACTGGTCATAACAAATCGCTACCACGTCAGTTGGGCAGTACCTCAAGGGAGTACGGGAGCGTACCGGATTCATATCCGGCCAAGGACTGTTATTTCGACTACACTCCCCAAAACCTTCGGGGAGTAATTTTGTTGCTACAACAACAACAACAACAACCTTATATTGATCGAAGTAAGTTACCACTCAGTTGGAATAGTTGCTGCACAACCTCGCTTAAGAAGAGCTTTTTGGGATGAAAAAAAGGTGGCAACTGAGCCCAACCTAGCACAACTGGGTATACAAAATTAGAACAAGGCAACAAAACTAGCTCAAACTAAGCGCATATATGCATACCAACGCGTTTTTATCTACGTGCGTTGTATCCAAACTGTGATAGAATTTTTGTCCCAACTCATTTGTTGGTGATATTTGAAAATGAAGACAGAGACGAAAGTGATTGGCGGCAGAGTAGTAGCGTGGGTAGGTACTACATTTAGCCGCGAAAGCTGTCAGCACGCATTTAAGCAAAAGTCGACAGGACACTACCTACGTTAGCTCGGCATTTTGTTGCCATATTGCATGCCATCACACGTCCTCACACCCGAGTCAACACCAACGCATTTAAGTGCCTTTTGTTTGTTGCATAACAACCGCAACAGTAACGGTAGTTTGTATGTTTTTTTTTCTGGTAGCTACATATGTATGTGAGCTGAAGCGGTATATTTGGTGCTATTTTTGACTTAGTTACCAAAGGTTCTAGATTCGATTCTCATGGAAGGGAGTATCCAAAATGAAAATGCTACAAAAAAGTGGGTCTACGGGTGTGATTCTGCAAGGGAAATGTATCTACATACATTCAAAGATATTGTTCAGAGTTGATTAAAAACTATACCATCCTACCTGAGATTGTGAACCATGTTAAAAGCAGCACGACACAAATTATAGGACGTCCTGAGCCTCTAAATACTCTGCGATATGTTAACACTGAAGTTGTAAGCAGAGGAACTAATGTCAGCTCATCATTAATTTGCCTTCAGAATTATACTTAAATGGACTATCAGGAAGGACCATAAACCTTCCGCGTTTCTTTAAGCAGGCGAAGATGATCTAGTATCGAAACTGTGCCGGCCAACTTTGTTTGCCAGCGGCAAGACACCACACTACCGTTTTTATATGCTTCTTTTAAGACGGAGAATTAGGAATGTAAGGTTAAAGAAATCGTACTGAGCTCATCTTGTCTGAAATCCAGTTTTTTGAATCCTTGCGGTGCTGCAATTGCTTCGAAATCGACACGAATACGTTCTCCTCATATGAGTCTTCTTCAAAATTTCACGAAGATCTGGTGGCCTATGAGACTCGCAACCCTACTCAAGGCTTGTCGATGATGGATTATACTATAACGCAGTTGAAAAACTTTTATGCGTTTTAAGGAGTCTGTTTCGGCGGTGGCCACTGAGATTTGCGGCATCACCACTGTTGTAGATTAATCAGAACCAGTGACAGTTCCAGAATTTTGGGAAGGTCCTTTTTTTTATGAAGTTCCGACGAAATATTTTATCCACAGTTCCTGAATTTGAATTTATGGATTCCGTGGGGGGTCTTGGACCATCCTCCATTACTCCTTATATATTGTCATTCATATTAAAAATGTGAGTTCGATTTACATGGCGATGTTCTAAGAGGGGGCTCCTAGCCTAAATAATATCCTACTCGTCTCTGATTTTACAAATTTTGTATTAAATTAAAGAAATGCTAGTTTACTTTGAGGAAGTTTGTTCAAGTTTTTTTCGAAAAGAAGCAGATAAATAAGTTTTCTTTGAAATATGGGTAAATTTTAGCTAGAACCCTCGCCTACATTTTTTATTACAGCACTCACAGAGAGCTTACTGGCAAACGTACCCTCTAGGGAAAA
Source organism: Sphenella marginata (assembly GCA_951509765.1). Lineage (NCBI taxonomy): Eukaryota > Metazoa > Arthropoda > Insecta > Diptera > Tephritidae > Sphenella > Sphenella marginata. The sequence continues at coordinate 48,558,575 of OX608083.1, forward strand.
TCTTCGAGTCTAACTAGCCGCTACTAGTTCGTCCGCAGTCTGCTTTAAATGCAAGCAACTTGGAAATTTCGAAAAGCGACTTTCCTGGCATTGGAACTTTTAACCCCGTTGCATTACCTATTCTATAGTTCTGAACAAGCAGACAACAAATCTATTGGGTGACACTGACTCTCTCTCATCCAGTACAGCACCAACTACATATGTCCTAATTCGCACTTTGGATCTGGTTTGATCCCAAAATGTGTCCCACTAGCTACAGAGTTTCATACAGGGTATGTGCATACATATTCATATATGTATACTACCTTACTTATTTACAGTTAATCTATGTAAATGTGTGTGTAGTAGGTATGTAGACGCAAGTAAACCTCTACTCGTCTCACACCATTTCCCTTATCACATCAACCCGACCAACGTAGGTGCTAAAATGATTGCTGACAATGCGCCACAGCACGCGGCCATGATATGTAACCAACAAACAACAACAGCAGCAGCAAAAAACATGCAACATAACACGGTATGCCACAGTTATGTTAGCCATTACGAAACTGCCATCGAGCAAAAATGTTCATGTGGAAGAAACTATTGAAAGCGCCGCCGTTGATGAGTTGCAAATTCGCACCTGACACGCACACACAGACACGCTCTGTCTATAGCTGTGTGTGTGTGTGTATGTGTATGTGTAGTTATGCTCTGTAATACCAACGGGGAGCGACAATTGGACGCTGCATTCATTTTATACCACAACGCACGGCTCAACGGCAAAAGGATGTCCAAATGTTTAAAACGGAAATGGTCAAATGAAAATTGGTAATGGTAATAGAGACGGAAATTGTGTGGTAATTTTTGTTTAATTACTAAATGAAAACTCAACGTTGCGGAAAAAGCACTAAAGTACGGAAATGGGCGCATATAAGAAACCGCTAAGCTTTTGTTGGATGATTAAGAATGCTTGCTGTGAATGAGATAAAAATGAGATTTTCATTTTAGTCCGCTTAAAAAGTTTTATTTAATTTGTTTTTGCTAATAACTATTTTGTAATTCTTCATGCGTGAATTAGCTGTACTTTGTAGTTGGATGGGGAAGAAGTGTACTAGTATGGAGCGCAATAGCGAACTCGTACCACATCCCTGTTCGTGCAAAAAATGTCGCCCACCCAGGCTCTAATACGGTCAAACCACGGACCTGTTGAAACACGGATTTAAGCTGGAGGCTTAACTATCTCTGCTTACCGCTTGCTTGCATTGCAAGAAACCCTTAAGCATAATGAGGACATAGCTGAGTGAGCCCTGTCAGAGCGACCTTCGAGCTGTTAAGTTTACAATCATCCAAATCTCCTTCATACAGATCCTACAGGAGACCCATGACAAAAATTCGACGTGTTCCTGGCCGAATACTTTTCATTCTTTGAAGTACGTTGTGCATACCAGATGCCTTGCCTTGTCTCTCATCTGCCCTTATCAATCAGGAAACATTCAGTTAGCGAGATGGCACTTTTTATGCATGATTTTAGATCTAAAACTGGGGTAATGAACATGATACTCGATGGAATGATTTCTTTCTTCGGTCATAGCACGTCTTCCCCAAATTCGTATTTATCCCAAGTAGCTCGACCGAATATATTTTTCATACAAATGACAACATTTTTTTAAGGATTTTTATTTTGAAAACTTTTTCAGTCACTGGAGCGACTATGCAGAAATTGTTTTAAACTGCAACAACAAAGTAATAAACTAAATAAATTTTAAAATGATTTGTAGAAACAGCAAGGAATTTTTAAACAGAAACTACGACGCATCTACTTACATACGAGTATGTATGCATGTGACTAGCTCGAGAGATAAAATGTGACACCAAAAGTAAATGCACCGAGTTAGGTACGTCGCTACAAAAGACAAGGAGACAAGGACAAAGGACAAAAAGCAAAGTGAATGAGACGAAGAAAAATCAATTCGAAGGACATAAAGTTTTGACCCATGCATGGAATAACTTACCACCAACAAGCGGGCCAACCGATCAGAAGAGAAGTACAGGAAGAGGAATGACGATGTCATTTGAAAGGATTTGTGAGTGGGATTTGATAGAATAAAACAATTTGGGGCGATATTGTCTGACTGGCTGAGCGAAATGCCTTATACCTTTCACGAATATAACTGGACTGTAATTTGTGTGAGGAATTTTTTTTGAAAGTACTTTCTCTAGAGGTGGTCGTCTCAAATCCGATAAAATTTCAGATAGATCAGACTGAGGGAAAAATTATCATATCTGAACTATGAGTTGATCAAAATAGGTATTACATGGATTTCGGTGATTTTTTCCGAAAATGGGTCAAGGTATAATAATAAACTTTTAACTATCAGACAAGATAGAGAAAATCCTCAATCCTGAGAACTAAGAAATATATAAAAGACAATGGTTTTCGCAAAATCCTGGATCCGCCACTTACATATATAAAAATATCAAATATTGAAAGTCGTCGAAAGCCTCGGGCGGCCCAAGCTAGCAAAATCTGGGCAGGCCTTGAATTGGAAAAACTAGGCTTACCCATGTTAGGAAAAGCTAGGCAGGCCTTTTACAGCCCCACGCTAGTTTTTCGAATCAAGGCGTAACCTCGGCAGACAGATTGATAAATTGCCCTTAAATTAGGAAACATACGCTTTCCTTGCCAGAGCTTTCTCAGGGCGTTGTCTATTTCTTCAGAGTTGTCTATTTTAGGAAAAACCTAGCCATGAACTAGGTTAAGTATAGTTTTTCCAAGAATATTTTCTGGCCGCGATATTAGTAGTTAGTTTTTTTTTTTTTATTAAAATTAGGTGGCAACACTTAATAAAGCTTGGATCACTTAATTGAGATAAATGGCAACTTTGTAAAAATGTCCGCAGTGAAAGAACTTACCCAGCAAAGCTTAAAGCTTATTCATGGAAGGCATAAATATGGGTAGCAAGAAATTTATTTTGAAACGAATTTCGGCAGCTTTTTTGGTAGGATGGATTTAGCCAACAAACATCATGGGCAAATTCAATTGGAAATTGTTCAATCGCGTTGCATTTTCAATAAATATTTATACAAGTAAATGTACGAAACAAATACAAGTCAAATATAAACACATAAATACCAAAGAACAAAAACAAAAACAAGAAAAACTATGAACACTCGTCCTCTTATTTATTAGTTAGCGCATGTATGGACTTGGGCGTATAAAGGAATGTGGGGAAAGTAGGGTTCTAAGCTCGGCGACTGTACTTTGACATCCTCGGGGCGAAGCAGTTACTAAGCCTAGATAACCCAGCGTTTTGGGTAATAAATGCGAAGCCTCCTACAATTCCAACTTTACAGTCTTTCGGACAGTGCTTTCTCTTAGATGGCTGCATCGAAGGGACCATCCGCCCATCTCAATCGAAGTCAAGCAACGCCTCTGTCTATATCTTCATATGTATGTACGTTCGAACATTTGTAACGCAAACGTATTGAGTGAAATTGTTTGAACGGCTAAGGAAGTTGTTTTATTCTTTCAACAACAACAATTCAATTGAATGCTGCAACTGATTTGTCAATTCAAACACACTCACATACACATACATACATAAACATACATAATAGGAACACATGAAGTCAGAAGCATTGCAAAGAAGGCATAAGCAGCAGTGCCGGGTTAACTATATAGAGGGAAGCAATTGCATTATCGGGAGTTCGACGGATTAGAAAATTTAAAATGTAGCAGGATTATAATGCGAAGATCGCTTAAGATTCCCAAGTTTGCCTGGACACCTCACGTCCATCGATGGATTCACACAGAAGCCAATGCTTGCACGTGTTTAGCTCCTCTTTTGGTTCACCTCCGGTTGTTCTGTCCTCGCCATCTCATCAGCTGATCCCTGTTGGGCGACTATGTCGTGGGGCCCATATAACTGCTGTGGACCAAATCGAGGGTCCATACGGTCACCAAACAGAATGTCCCTTAGTGCAACGAGAACCATTAACTGGGCACTGGCAAGCCCAAATACGAGTATGGGTGTGTGTGCGTGTGTGTGTGTTTGCACTTAACATGGCAGGAAGAGAAATTCGAAATAACATTTGTTTCACAGCATAATGCGATTTTTATTACTGTTTTGTTTTGTTGCTGTACCTTCAGTAAGACGGAACTGTAAACTCAGTCAAAGGAGGGAGAGAAAATGTGCAAACTCGTTGGTTCAAATGAAAATTGTAAAAACTTTTGCGTTGCACTCTAATTTCCTATTAGAATTCAATTTTCCAACTGATTCCAATACAAACACATCCACACACACACACACACAAACACATACTTACACTTACGTGGAAATCGGAAAACTTTTCGTCCCTCACAAGGAAGCGGATAGTAGTAGAAATCGTAATCTTAATCGGCCAGTCAAGTTTCGATGGACAAGTCAATTGCAGGAGACATTGAACAGAGACGGGCAGTGACAGCACGAAATTCGACAAACGCTAAATATTATCCAAGAAACAACAACAACAACATGAAAATAAACATCGAAAACTTAAACCAACTTACGAAAGAACTGGAAATTCAATGAAATGGAATTGACAAGCAAAAGTATTTGGAGCGTTGATAGCCAGCTAAATAGATAGCAATGATGACAAGTTAAGCGGCGCACGACAACATGCAATTGCTCCTGCTGCTGGGGTGAACAGCGAACTTGAGCAATTTAATGAGTTCCAGGTGAATTTATAAAAGAGAATATTTTCCAAGAACAAAAAACGTAGAATCTCTCAAATGCACACCAAAGTTTGAGATTTGATCACTCCCCAAGCGTGTATGTTGACGTAGTAAATATTTATGAGGAGCCGAATTGAAAACGTTTGAGTGCGTCTTGCAGTGTAGTCCCCAAGTTCAACCAGTGGGGGATTTGTTGGCTGGTACGTAGAGCAGAGTTCAAAGCGAGTGTGTGCCTCGGAAGCTTTCACAATGATATCATCAAATGGCATGGTCACAGTGTGCCGCTCTAGAGTCAGGGAAGTTCCATGAAGCTTGTGTCATAGGCTCACATAGCTTAGGCGCTGTCCAAACACAAGTTTTCAGCAAAAAGTTTGGCTTGAAGAACCTTGTAAGTTTTGCCTTAAGCTTTCGTCTATTCTCTGTGAGAAGGATCTGGTCATACAAGAGATAGTAATTCAGCCTAGCACCTGACTCCATCCTATCCATGCTGCTTTGCCGGTAAAGATAAAGACCCCCGTCTCCAACTTAAATTCACTTAGGCACAGAAAAATCATATATGTACATATGTACAAGGCAGCTGCCCAATGGCCTGCGCTAAATTAAATATCCTCTACTCGTCCTACGAAAAATAACAGAGAGAGTTAAAAGGAGCAAGATTGTAACTAACCTTTTTGAGCTAGCCCTTACTGCATAATCCGAAATCCCAACACCTGTGTTTGTTGTTAAAAGCTAAAATTAAAAAGTACCTGGGTGACCGGCTCGGTATTTTTCGAATTTTCCGCATAATCTTACTTACCAAGAGCATAAATTTCCAAAATACAACACTAACCACAAAAAGTCACTTAACATATGTACATTGGCGACACCTGTTGCGTATTAAATATTCTGGTTGGTATACGCCCTAAAATACCTTTCATTTGATACCCATATTGCCATATATTTAAAAAAAATCGGAAAGGTGGCAACCCTCTAAGCTTCCTTTAGTGGCAACATCCAAGTAGAAAATCTAAGAAGGAAGCTTACTATCCATCTACCAAATTTTATCGAAATCGGTTTAGCCTTTTCCGAGATAGTGGTCGATATCTGAAGGAATAAATAAAATGCTTTCAGGTGGAAACCCTAGGTGGCAATACTACGCGAAAATATTTTGGTTGGTATACGCCCTAAAATACCTTTCATTTGATACCCATATTGCCATATATTGCTTAATATTTAAAAAAAATTGATATAGGTGGCAACCCTAAGGACCACCACAAGTGGCAACACCAAATTAGAAAATCTTAAAACAAAGCATAGTACCTGTGTACCAAATTTCATTAAAATCGGTAAAGTCCTTCGGGAGATAGTAGTGGATATACAAATATACAAGAATAAGTCGTTTAAAGTTATAAGATAAACAACAAAAAAAATGTTCCTCTACTGTGGCTCTTTGCTTATACCCCTATCTACGCCACTGTTACAATTTCGAATACTTTTGTTGTTTGTATGTATGTTTGTAGTAGTTACATCTCAAGTTTGTTTGATATTATTTAGTTCCTTAGAGTTTGCGATCAGATGGGCTTACGACATTCACATATCATTCCAAATCGCATTACAAACTGCAAACTTAAGCAACACACCCACACACATGCATGCATATTTACTTATTAGAGAGCTCAACGAGAAGAACAACAACCAATGTCAGCAAAGCCAATCAAATGTCTTTTGGTATTTCCCTTTTAAATTCTTTGTTGTAACTCAATTGGCTTCGATTTGCTTTGCTGTACAGGTGTATCACACACACATACATACATACGTTATCACTCATGTTCGTGCATGTCTATTCTATTTTGTCTTTACACAATTATGCGTACGTATGTATATATGTACATACATACATAGATTTGGTAAACTTGTATAGATAATACTCTCAGGAAATGTTCTGTTCGGAACTTGTTTGTTCGCGTGTACGTGGCGTATGAGCGACTTTAATTCGATTTCGTTCATCACTTTTACAACTAACGAAACAAATTACTAAAAAATAAATTTTTTGAGAATTTGATAAAGTTTCTTTTATTGAATAAAACGAAACTAGATTTTGTCAACTTTTTGTTTAAATATTGAATTATGTTCGAGTTTTTAATAAAGTCAAATAAATATTCTATTAGTACCAAGTGAGGCAATAAAAGTTGGGGCGTCATCGAATATTCTATGTATATTTTTGACCCCACCAATCAAATATCATTATATGAAGAGTGGGAATAGTGACCCTATAGAATTTATGAATTACTTTAGGAAATATTTGCTTTGATAATAGGCCAAAATACGAAGTGCGAATTCGAAAATGGACGGTACCACATTCCCTTAAAATATATTAATTTTCGGTGAATACAGCCGCCTACGACAGATATAGTTACCTTCTTCACAATGTTCTAGTTAGAACAGGGCCCTTACTCTGTAGTTCTATTCTAAAGAAATTTGGTTCGCTTTCGAACAATTCGTACTCAGTAAGAAATTTTCGATTGTTCAAGTTCCATTCTGTTCCCTTCGGATTTGATTTATCCCTTTTCGATTGTAGAAAATTTTTTACCCACTATTTCGAAAGCATATCGTCGACGAAACTGCAAAACCGCGAAAGGCACAAACGCAAAACCTCGTAAGTGAGTCAAAAACTTTTATAGACCCCTGCCGTCAAGATCTATTGATTTATTCTCAAGAAAACATGTTGGTTTGGAAAATAATTTAAAGAATCCATCTTTAAGCGATTTTTTTCCATAAAGTCGATATTCATATAGGAAATGAGAAATTTGTAATGGAAAAACAGCCAAATTTAAATATCGCTTAAGTCGTTTCACAGTGTCACAGACGATATGCCAAAATGGTGGAAGATTACAAAATTTTATTCAACAACAATTTAGCAAACGAAAACCCACAAAAATGTATTTTCTTCTTATGAATATATTAAAATAATTATTAGTCTCATTTTTTTATCAAAAAATTATTTTGCTTTCAGAAAGAGTTACACAATCGCTTTAGATGGAAAATAATTTAAGAACGTTAGGTAAAAATTTGGAAAAATTAAAAAAAAAATATTTATATTTAATTACATAGATATAAAAAATCAAAAAAACCTGACCCCCAGGTTCAGGTGCATAATACATCGTCGATAACACTTTAAAACCGCGTTTTGCGGGTTTTCCACCACAAATTCGTTATTTTTTAGACGAATATCGTCTTAATGGAAAGAGTTCAAAAGTTCCTTTATTTATTTTCCAAATCAACACGTGGTTTTCTTGAGAATAAATCAATAGATTTGATGGCAGTGGCTTATAAAAGTTTTTTACACAAATGCCACTTACGGGGTTTGGCAGTGTCACCGATGATATATAGGGTAGTCTATATGAAATAAACAGATTCGTTGCTACTTTACAATTTAGTGAACTGCTTTGCTTCTTCATTCATTGCTTTTAAATGGATGACCGCGGGCGTCTGTGAATTCTATGATTTCAAAATAAATTTTCAAATAAAAAAGAAGTTTTCGCTATGTATGTATTTAATTGCAAACATCTAATTTAAAATCTGTATAGAAGTAGTAATTCCAATTGATCCGATTGCACTTTTAAATCGAAGTATAGTGGCGGACATATGTCTGTAGTTAAGGTGACCATATTATTTAATTTAAAAAAAAAAATAACATAGCTGCAATGGAGATTTAAGTGTGTTCCTTTCATACACGAGGTCAGCTCATGGAGTTAGGTTTATTTTATCATGAACGGATATTACACAACTCAGAGCATTTGAAAGTGTTTTTCATTTTAAAATAAAGTGTTTTTCGTAATCTTACGTGTTGGGATTGCTTATTGCATTGAAATATACCACACCCACAATTGTTCAGGAAATTTGGATTGTATACCATGTATCAACCATGATTCTCGATAACTCAAAAACAATAGTCCAAATTCTATAGATTTGTAACGATATTATTAGGGAACAAGTACATATAAATATAACACTAGGGGGGATAGCTTCTTATTTTGGGTTTTGGGTTTCAATACTTTTCGTGAATTTATACTTTCCAAACATTTTTCCCAAATAATGGGTAAATAAGACAGACAGATGAAATTCCAGCATTCAAATTGAAGGACATTTGGTCACCATATCCATCGTTGATAACGTGTACAATGCATTCCGGCGACAAAAACAAAATAACAATTCAATGCGGCAATAACAACAAATTATTGTGATGGTTCTGCAACAAATAAACCAGGAATTGCAAAAATGGCTACAACAACAATCTTTCGCGTTCAATCAACCAACCGATAAATGCGCCTTTCCATGGAAGTGAAGCATCAATTTCAATGCATTTAATTTGTATTTTTTGTTTACTTCTATTAGAGCGCATTACAAATCGTTCAAATTGTTGAGGGTGCCATACATAGAGCGTTCGCACCACAACCGCAGGGCTTTAAGCGTATTCAACAACAACAATTCGATGTAACAAAAACTCTTCGTTTGATTTGTCTGTAATGAGTTTAAATTCATTCTTATCATTTTGTATTTTTCGGTGCTCATTTGTTTACTGTGGGCGGCAGAAAGGAGGACCGCAGCACAGGAATCGAGCCGACAACAAAATATAGAAAAAAATGCCAGAACACAGCTGGTAGAACTCATTTTTCTTCCAGCGGAACCCACTTTTTAAATTTCTGAAATTTGGCACATTAGAGGTGGCACGCCCTTTTGATGTACTGAAATGATCCTTCTGAAGAGATCTCCAGATTGTGGAGTATAAAATAGAATGTACCAAGAATTGTACAAAAGAACCATTTCAATCATCCGAAACAACGCTCAAAAATTCATGCGCATCTTTTGAATACTCGTACTACCATCATTAACTACAAGATCCATGATGAGTTACAACAATACCAAAGTTTCTCAACTGTTTCCACCAACAACTGGCAACTTCGTGAAATCGAATGACAGGCATTAAATGCATTTTATCAATGGGAATTAAAGGCTTTTGAACATTTATTTTAATTTTATTAAATTACCCAACGAAACATAATGGAATGAAAGGAATAAACGAGTGAGTGAACAATCTGTATGTACAACCGCAAGCCCTGACACAGTAATGAAGATAATAATGATGTAAATTTATGATACTGGCGTTTATATGTTTGTGTACATACATAAATGAGCAGCGTACTTATCGATGAAAATCATTGTAACTACAAAAGGTAATCAGTGGAAATTACGCTTGGTAGGTAGGTGTTCACTATGGCGCCTTCGACCACATGTCTTTAGTAAAAGAAAATTTAAGATTTAGTACCTGGGTGACCGAGACTTGCTCGGTATTTTTCGAATTTGCCGCATAATCTTACTTACCAAGAGCATAAATTTCCAAAATAGATTTCCAAAATATCAAACACTAACCACAAAAAGTCTCTTAACATACATTGGCGACACCTGTTGTGTATTAAATATTCTGGTTGGTATACGCCCTAAAATACCTCTCATTTGATACCCATATTGCCATATTAAAAAAAAAATCGGAAAGATGGCAACCCTCTAAGTTTCCATTAGTGGCAACATTCAAGTAGAAAATCTAAGAAACCATCTACCAAATTTCATCGAAATCGGTTTAGCAGTTCCCGAGATAGTGGTCGATATCTGAAGGAATAAATAAAATGCGTTCAGGTGGCAACCCTAGGTGAAAATCCTACTCGAAAATATTTTGGTTGGTATACGGCCTAAAATACCTTTCATTTGATACCCATATCGCCATATATTTCTTTATATTTTAAAAAAAAATCAGAAAGGTGGCAACCCTCTAAGCTTCCTTTAGTGGCAACATCCAAGTAGAAAATCTATGAAGGAAGCATACTATCCATCTACCAAATTTCATCGAAATCGGTGTAGCAGTTCCCGAGATAGTGGTCGATATCTGAAGGAATAAATAAAATGCGTTCAGGTGGCAACCCTAGGTGGCAATCCTACTCGAAAATATTTTGGTTGGTATACGGCCTAAAATACCTTTCATTTGATACCCATATTGCCATTTATTGCTTAATATTTAAAAAAAATTTATATAGGTGGCAACCCTAAGGACCACCCCAAGTGGCAACACCAAAGCAGAAAATCTTAAAACAAAGCATAGTACCTGTGTACCAAATTTCATTAAAATCGGTGAAGTCGTTCGGGAGATAGTAGTGGATATACAAATATACAAATATACAAGAATAAGTCGTTTAAAGTTATAAGATATGCTTTAAATTCATTTCGATGAAAGTGGTCTCTTGAATATCAACAGGTTCAGGGTCGACCCACTTTGAGGGTACAACAAAATTTTCAAATTTCTAAAAATTAGAAGCGCCCCCAATACTAATTGTATAGTTCAAACAATTTGCTCAACTATGTACGTTTTTCACAGTAAATTTGGGACAACCATAGACACAAACCATGATTTTAAAATGTTAACATGACATACATACATATTCGTTATTTTTTTAAATTAAAACTACATCATAGATATAAAATTTATTTTAAGTTGACTTTGGAAGACAAAAAATGATGTTTATTTTAGACTCGTGTTTAAGTAGATAAAATTCCATTTTAATTTAATTTAATTTAATTTTTATTTAATTTTTTTTTCACCGAGAAGCAGCATTTCTGTCCCATGGTGGAGTTGAAGTGTGTGCGCATACGATTGAAGAGTAGACAAAGTTATCTACTTATACGTACTTACATACATTGAAGTTACATATGCTAATAATATTTATCGAATATGTCAACAATTTCATAAGTGAGCATAATTTATATACATTCATATTTAATACATATTCGATTAAAATTTAAATTACAAAAGAAATCATGTAGAATTAAGAAAGGTTACAAAAGGCAACAAAGACTTGCTGATATCAGATCGAATCTGGTAATTTTCTGAATAAATCTAAAATTCACTTGGAGCGAGATTGTGGCAACTGAAGTTGCAGGATTGATTTCTAGTAAACGGCCCAACTTTCAGGTTCGCCTTTTTTTTAAGATCATACAAAAGCTGCCACCTAAAATTATTTTCACAAAAACTTGCAGCTTCTGACTGAGAGGGAGCCTTATCTCTTTCAACTCTGTTTTCTGCTCTAAATAGTTAGAAAACCGAGTGTTAGATATGATTACCTTATCCTCTCTATTCTGGATCGTACCTACAAGAAAAAACAATAAAATAGAGATCGAGTTATTTCAGCTATCAACCCTACCTTGGGCTGTGCGAAGAAACCTTTACGAAAGTGACTAGTGGTTCCCAATCTTCGATATTCTTATGTACCGACTATACTCTGCAGAAAATTGGACTAGCTTAGAACTATCCCTTGGGAGTACTTGTTACCTTCGGTGTGGTAGTCAATCACACGACCAACTATGTCACTACTGCCACACTTTTCTCGTAATACTTACTGCCCTTTGTATCCTTATATGACAAATCACACGAAGTACTAGAGCGAAACTAACAAATATTACTCGTACTTCAATCAAAATAAATCGACTACCTTGCATTGCTCTCATTGCTATTATGCAGCTGTGACATGTTGCATAAATAAAATGTTCGCAAACTAAATATCTGGCATATCACAGTTACTGCAATAAATCGCTGCCACTTCACTTGCATTTTTGTAAGAAATAATTTTGAAAGGACTGGAAGTTGGTCCACGAATTTCGTTACCTCACAGCCAGTTTTTATGTGCATTAAGTAAGGATGTTACGGTTCTTCGACCACGCTGCCGAATAGTCGAAAGTTCCGATTGAGAAGAGGTTATGTCTTGAACACGCACTTCCGATTCCAGCAAAGTCACTTCCGTAACATTCCTAATACTCTTAAGCATACATACATCTACATCTTTCTTACCCACACAAATATTTGCGGTGAAGAATTTTGCTTGCAGCTCAACATGATCCATTTGCACTGATTTCTTTTTACTGCAAAAATATATATTTTTTGAAACGGCACAACTTCTTTGACATTTTCATGCAATTTGAAACCAAATTGAATGTGAATACATTATAACTGTGGTTTTCAGTTCAACACACACGTAGCTACTAATATTTCCCGCATACACTGACGTGTAGTATGAGACCCACAAAACTATGACCGGAAATGATGACCGAAAACACTGCGTACAGTGATGCGGAAAGAAATAGCAATGCTTTAATTGCATGTAAGACGACGTTGAATGTCTATCGTTCCAAAATTGTTTGGCTTAAATAGCTAGAAGATATCGATAGAAGTCTTATCGCTTGTGTGATATTTTTGTATGAGAAATGATTGATCTCAATTTGGTTCGCAACCGCCAGGAGTATCGAAATTCGTCAGTAATATATTCCTAGCCAATTGAAATCCGTTAGGAAGACCAATTCATCTATCCGTTGACATGCCGACACAGTCCCTTCAAATTGGAAGCTATAACATTGACATGTCTGTAAAGCCGAAGGGACTCAAGTCCTATTTTTGATGGAAGCAAATACTTCATCGCCTCTTTGTTCATCACCAGACCCACCAGTCATCATTATCAACTTCTCTACGGCAATTCCCGGAACAATTGCACAGCAGTTGATTTCTACCGGCCCCGAAATATTGCAGAGGTATTTAGCTCCAGGTCCTAAAGGAGGTTCAAAAGCCCTGGGATTAAAACACACAATGAAAAGTTTCAAAAGCAATAACAACTTCATTTGCTTTTATTTTTCACCATACTGTGCTTATATGATTTTTCAAAAACTGGTGCACAGAGCAGTTACAACGTACATACATATCTCTAATATTTCTTGAAAGGAATTGATTCGTTTTGGGCACAACTGATGAATTTGAAATTTTTAGCTCAACACAAGTCCACGTACTGTTATTTGTGTGAGTGTGCTACTCGTACATTCATCATTCATACCATCCAAATACGTGTAAGTAAGCCACAAATACATTGGTCGTGTATTAGATTATGTCCCTACAATACTTGGACTCAGTGAACAGTTGGAGCACGCTTTTCGGTTTGTTGATTATTGTTGGTGTATTTGGCAGGACACATAGGACAGAGGTGTAGTGCATTTATATACTGGCATCTTATGCCAAATGGACGCAAATACATAGTACATTTGTTATAATTCATGAGGTACATGCAATGGTACATAGAAACACAACTTTATTATGCATTTTCCCTCGATTTCTGACCTGGTAACTTCCGCCAAGAGCGTACTAAATCTGTGGTGAGCAAAATTCTTCTCACAGCTAACTTCCCTGGAAGATGAAAAACTAGACTAGCATCAGCGGACCTCACTCGTTATTACCTACTATAATAATTGGTATAAGGTAGCTCGCCAATCCAGATCATATTTTCACATCTTATGTCTTAATCGGGATCGCGAGCTTTTATAGCTTCTCTCTTCTTCTCTTGCTTGCATGCATAAGTGTTGCCATCGTTATCTCTGTTGCGCTAAACTAATGGTGGGAGTGTTAGTGAGTTAGGGATGACACATACATACGCGGAATATTTGCCACTTCACTTAATTTTTTGAGGATGCGCATTAGTTTGCAATATTTTACATTTCTTTGTCGATTGTGTTACTTAACGTCCAGGAATTCGAAAAATTTTGGCTTAAATATTTTTCATACTAGAAACCGACGGCCCTGAGCACGATTTTAATCGCTTTATCATCAAAAGCAGTTAGCATTAGCACCTTCCATCCATAATATACTAACACATTTTGGGTCACGCTGATCCACATAACTCCGAAACCGGTCAATGAGTTAGCAGAGATCTTGATCATCTCATCGCTTGATAAACTCAGATGCTTTTCAAAAACATAAAAAAAAATATTTTCCATAAAGTCTATTTTTATAAAAATGATTTAAGTAATTACAGTATTTTAAATAAATAAATTTCAAAAATCCAATTATTTGTTATATTTAAAGGTGAGATAGTTTTCTATACAATTTCATCACTTTGTTCAACTCAAACGGTGGGACTATAGCGAATACGGAATCTCGGAACTGTTTAAGTCCAAAAAACTGGCATTCCTAATAAAAGTATACCCAATAAGCATTGAGATGGGTAAATAATTCGAAAATAATGGGAAAGTAAATATAAAAAGTCTCATATGATAGCAGAGAAAATTTGGTATTCAATTCGAGAACGAAGTTATTCCTCAGCAAATGGAACCATACATATTCGAAACTTGCCCCATACTCTTAACGATATATGTAAGAGTAAAGCTCCCTCTCATATAAACATTTTCCTTCAACAATTTATCTGATATCAAATGTACCACTAACGGTGATCAGTATGATATTGTGGTTCCTCACATTGGCCCGTAATCATGGTGGTTGCCTAACACGCAGCTGAATTAAAATCTTTACTTAACTTAAATAAAAAAACTTTAAATCATAGTCATATTAAATAAGGATTTTAGCTAAAATGAAATGTGAAAAAACACAATTAATTTGGTTGGTGAAGATTTTTTTTATGTTTTGCAACGCAATAGGCAAAAAAACCAAGTTAATTTATAAAATAATTAGTTAGAATTGTTTATTATTTTTTTTTTGTAAGCTCGTTCTCAATTATTTTGTTTTGTTTTGTTTGATGTTTGTTGGGTTCTATACGTAAAGACAAATATATTTATTAATTTACATAAACCGGTATTTAGCATTTTTAGAATAAACTATAAAAATTATGCTAGTAGATCTAGAATTAATTAATGAATAAAATTTAAATCTTTGC
The DNA here is from genome assembly GCA_951509765.1 of Sphenella marginata. Taxonomy (NCBI): domain Eukaryota; kingdom Metazoa; phylum Arthropoda; class Insecta; order Diptera; family Tephritidae; genus Sphenella; species Sphenella marginata. The sequence goes on from OX608083.1 coordinate 48,574,001, forward strand.
TGGCTAACTTGATGCGTAATACTCATGTATGTATGTACATATTTGCTTCATATGTATGTATATATGTAGATATGTCTGCATGGCAATTTGACATAGAAGACAGTGTGTTTTGTCGTTTCCACGCTAATACACAAGGGTCCTGTGGCGCAATGGATAACGCGTCTGACTACGGATCAGAAGATTCCAGGTTCGACTCCTGGCAGGATCGCGGTAATATTTTTTTATATGTATGTATGATTTTTTTTTTAGTTTTGAGACATATAAAATAGTTCTATTCTTTTAATTTTGTACTGGTTTTTGACTTTTAATTTGGTTTTTTTTTCGTTGTATGCATAAATATATATACAGATATATGTAGGTATATATGTGTCGATAATTTTACTTCAATTTAAAGTCATCTTTAGGAACTTTTAAATGTGCCGTCGGACCAAAATTTTTTCTTCTTTTTTAATTTATTTATATACAAACATATGTACTATTTATGTATGTATATAGACTTGAGTTCGAATTAAAAAAAATTGTGTAATAGATAGAATTTACAGACAGATATTCAAGCTTTGTCCACGAAAAGGTTATTTTTAACAGAAAATACAAGTAAAGACATTTTTATGATACTTATAAATATTTTCTTTCTAATTTCTGGGCCAGAACTTGTTCTTTTTCTTGTTCTTCTAAATTTGCAAAATTTTCTAGAATTCATACCTACACATATGTACAAACATGGGGATGTATATACATATTTACATTAGTTTGGGTGAGATTTATTAACCTATGTATATCGCGCCATGGATTTTTTGATAGGTTTTGGGCTCAGGGAAAAAAGTTCCACTACGCATACCCAAACAAATAATTTTCGACCCTGCGAAGTTTAATATTTTTGACATTTTTGGACATTGATTTTTAAGGTTTTTTTCATGACTAGTAGTTAGGTCATGTTCATTTGATTTTACAATTTTCATGTCCGACCCAAAAATGTCGGCTAAAAACATTGGTAAAAAAATTTACCCTTTCGTCATTTTTTAAGGGGTTTTTCAGCATACTTGCAAAAATGTTTTCGATGAAAACGAATTTGTCTCATATTTCCTGGCTCACTTAAAATTATGCGCTAACAGTTTTTTGAAAAAAAAAAATTTATTTTCAGGTTTTGGGATTTGTTTTGGTCGAAAAACGGGCAAGCGGACATTTTTGCGTCGGACAGGGTATATATGAAAATTGTAAAATCAAATGAAATTTATTTAGTAGCTCATAAAAAAAACCTTAAAAATCCAAGTAGAAAAAAGTCAAAAATATCACATTTCGCAAGGCGAACATTATTTTTTTGGGTATGCGTAGTGGAATTTTTTTTTCCCTGATCCCAAAACCTATCAAAAAATATTGGTTAACTTACGTCCATACAAATCGACCCACCTTAATTTACATATATGTATGTATGTTTGTATCTATGTTAATGAGAACATTTTGTAGGTTTTCCATATGATCTATTATCTTGTTGACATGACAAACACATTAAAAGTTTTTGTAAAACCATCAGATTTTAAAGTTTGAAGAAGAAGTTTGGAGGACTTATACCATATTACACAAAATATCAGCAACCAAAACTAGTCAGTAATACTAGACTTACTTATATTTACACACATACATACTAGGGTTGAAAATCCTGTTACTTGTTTAGCTGCCAAAAATCTCGGGATTTAATTTTCTGTTGATGAGTAATATTTTCGATTAAAATAAGAGGAGCATTGAGTTTTAAGCATATTTATTCAGGTGACATGGCCTAATCGAAAGTAATACAATTAGGATTAGGACACTCTAAAGTATTGAAAAAAAAAAAAAATATTGTTGCGATTAATGAAATAGCTTCCGTTCAAAATGAAAAAATCTAAGTAAAAGTCCAACTACTTCTTTATTATTCAAAAATTTTGGTATAATCAAGGGACTTCTAGGAAATTTGTATAGTAATTTGAGACTTTTTGCAAAAGAAAAAATTTCTGTTGTCTTTTTCTGGCAGTTTCAATTTTATTTGATAGGAGATCATATGACCTAATAGTTCCAAGTGCAACGTTTCGCTGAATATCCAAACATCTTCCTCTACAAAAAAGGTCTTTATAGAAGTTTCCATAAATTCACCCGTTCATTGTGTTTTCATACAAAATTTAACTTTGACTGCGAATAACTTTTAAGCCAGTCAGTTTATGAAACATTTCTTCAGAACAATTTTTGTAGAGCGTTTGATTTGCCATATTTTAAGCAGAAAATTGTATCTTTTGCAAAAAGTCCCAAGTTTCCATACATTGAAAATGTATCGGCTTTGTGGCAAAGTTTAAAATTAAATTCAATAAATTTTTCCGTTATTTTTTATTAGTTGGTATTCCTGAGCTTTAAATAAAGGGAGCACTGTATAAAAAAAAGCCAGCTTGATAAATTACGGACACCCTAATACGCATGTATGTAAATGTGTATGTGAACAAACTACTTCTTAAAGCTCAAAGTTTGATATCTCATTAGTTAGTATCTTCATTGAATAGAATGTTAAGTGGTAATTAGCGCTCAATGCTCTTGAAGCAACAACAACAAAAATGGAATTAAATAACTTCGTTGACAGTCAGCTTCAAACGCATTGAACCTTAATAAAGTAGAAAGCAAAAACAAAGAACGGCATCGATTACTAACGAACTAGTTGAGTTGTACCACTTAGTCCCCTTATGAAATGAACTGTTTTCGGAGGCACTCCGCCTTGTCCTAGCAAAAGCTTAAGTTTTAGGTATGAACCGACTTTGAGGATAACATCCAATATCATCAGTATTGTTACATAAAGGATGCTGCCCAGTACGTTAAGTCACAGCTCAAGAACTCTTTTTAGGCAGAATTCATTTAAAAGAACTTCTCAACCCGCTTCACCAATCACAAGTCCTTTTCAACCCAAGTCATCCGGCGCATAAGCTTTCCTAGACTACTCCCAAAAATAGCAACTACAATGCGGCTTTACTTGACTAAAATTCAAGAGCGAGATGCTGTAACTAACTCGTATGCAACCCCGGGATAAGGCAAATAGGTGACGACTTTGGTGATGACAGCGTTTGTCCATAAAGAGAGATGACTAGAGGGAAGATACCTGGGGTAATGTCCTGGAGTATTTCGGGCGTTGTCCTTCGCGAAGTGCTTGAAAAGTGGACTGCCCTCTGCCGGATATGACTATTGTGCGCTCAGGTACTAGCACCTGCATTTGGATCCCTCGTTGGTCTCACCTTGGTAGCCTGTTGTCCATTAAATGCGGAGGGAAGCAGGTTTCCCATTTTTATGAAATGTCGCTATTCACAGTGCTAATTTAAGTAATTCAGATGAATTCCATTTCATTCTTCTTTAAGTTTTCATATCGTTTACCCACCTGAGACAATTGGTATGATAGACAAGCACACTAACTCGCTACAACAGAGCAACAACTTTAGCATTTTTAAATCCAATAAAATTCTAGGATTCTTTAACTTTAACTTTCTTAATCACAGTAAAAGCATTCCCTACAGAGGGGACGTTTGGGGAGTTGCTGCCCATTAGCTCCTGAATAACCTGTTGAGACTCGTTGATCTTCATCCAAAAGCGAATTCGCCTTCTTTCCAAATCCTCATCTTTCACCCTGCCTGCTGATTCGTTTGCAAATCGCATTTATATAGCAACGCTTACATTGGCAAAACCGAAATCCCCATTCCCATTCCCATTGCCATTAGACTTCAGTTATGCTTTAATGTTATGCGGCGTGTCTGCTGCTTTGTTAGTTCAGTAAGTTGGTTCCAGCTCGCTGCTGCTAAGATTCCTATGCACTTACTATGTATGCATGTATATTTATTTTAGTAATGGAAAAACCTTGTTCATCAATTTTTTTCTTTCGGCTATCATTTAAATCATTTTTTTTTTAGCTCAGCTCTGGCAAGAAGTACTTAGCAATAATAAAGGGATAGATAAGTAGAAGTGTCAAGATGGTTTGCTTAAAGTGTCGCACAGACTAAAAGTATTCCATTCAACTGGGATACTTATATACATTAAACATTCCAAAAATATGCTCTGAATAACCAATTGCGTTGAATGTCATCAGAAGGGATTTAATAAAGTTTGCTAAGATAAATCCGCACTGAAATATTGACCGGCTTTGTTGCTTCCAATTTTGAGTAGAATTGGACAATGTCCAATTATAAATCCAAGTTGGCAGAGGCTCTGGGCTGGCATAAAATCGTAATAAGTAGTTTGATGTTGGTACATTATAGATTTAAAGAAAAAGCTTTACTCGGGATCATTACTAAAGTAATAGAAACCAAAACTAATTATTTTTAGATATCGTGTCAGTCTGTCTCTATATTTGAACGCGCATCACTCATAAGCCTTTATATGGGCAAGTCTCAGATAAGGTCCCCCTACAACAAAAATTAAATGGTTAAAAATAAGAGGTTTTTACTAAAATTAATTAGAAAAACTAACACAATAATATAGTCTGTAGTAATTACAGCTAGATTATGTGGTTTTTATGAAGCTGGTGACGGCATGCTGAGAGATACCTAAGTAGAAAAATGATAAAAATACGAAAAAGCTGATGTGCAACTGATTACTTCTTGAAAGCAGTAGGCCCGTCCACAATGAACACGACGGCGGCGAACGACAACGACGAAAAACTGAAGCTTGACGATATTTTCCGTCAAGCATTGGCGACATGATTATAATGAGAGCAGGGGCGACAGGTGCGAATCATCTTGAAAAGTAGCAAAAAATGTTGTAAAAAGTGTGAAAGAGACATATTCTGTAATAATTGGAACTTATTTTACAAGTTATTTACTCTTCCTTTCGTTTTTATTGTCAAAAAAACCAAAATAGAATTAGATTTAATCTGGCGACAGCGGCATCTGTGATTGATTGCGGCTTTGTCGCGTCGTGTTCAAAAAATTCCTCCCCATAAGAACACGTGTAAAAATAATTTGACAGATCCCGCTTGTCGTTTGCCATTTTCATTCTGGTTACCACTAGTAATACTGAAAGCCTGAACCATAAGTTGCAAACAAAATGCTTCCAAACGAAGCAATAAATATTATATTAGATGATTTTGACAGTTAATATATTCTTGTGTTGGAATTACTATATGTAATCTTTATTACAAAAGTGGTGGAAAAATTTGTCGCGTCCGTTATGTCGCGTCCGTTACAGGACTTTCGCTTATTATCCGATGTTCTGAAAACATATTTCAGATTTCGTAAATCTTCGAAGGAAGGGTCTTCTTTGACCTTTAATCTCTCATTTAAGGATTATAAATGTTCCCCTAAACTTCGCTAAGTTTTACATACTTTCGCAAGCATTAAAAAATTACTTCCATTTCTTGTCGCGTCCGAACAGCATTATACATATATGGATATATATAAGTTGTTAAATGTTAAGGGTCCAAAAATTTTTATCAAATGAAGCATTGTGGTTGTGCTTTGAAAACATTATGATATCCCCTAATTCTGCTGCTTATGATTCATTTTATCCAGGGTTAAATGCGTACGAATGTCGCATCCGTTACTTACCGTAGGACTTACCCATATATAATACGATGGAACTATTGCTTATTATTGTCATTGGGTTTCCAGCCGGGTCTCAATTGCTGGATCTCTTCTTACCTTAGCGACAGAACACAAAAAGTAGGGTTTAAAAATTGTGAATCCGATGTTATTTATGTCTCCTCAGGAGTTCCTCAAGGAAGCCATCTTGGCCCGATTCTGTTCTTGTTGTTTATAAATGATATATCTACAGTAATAGAATTTTCGAAAATGTTAATGTATGCCGACGATGTAAAGCTTTTCTTGTCATTCGCATCACCCGAAGATAGCAATAAGCTTCAATCAGATCTAAATACACTAGTTACTTGGTGCTATTTAAATTATATGCCGCTTAATCTAATGTAAATGTAAGTACATGCGTTTTTCGAGAGGAATTTCACAGCCAGCTTTCTATACAATTAACAATTATAGTCTTGAGCAAATGTATGATTTTGTTGACCTTGGGGTTACTATGGCTACAAACTCAGTTTTAACTGCCACATTAACGTAACAGTCAATAAAGCTAGAGGCGTTCTAGCATTTGTTAAACGATGGTCTAAAGAATTTAGCGACCCTTATGTAACTAAAACTCTCTTTACTACATTAGTGTCAATAAAGGTTGACTTCAAAGTATTATTATACGGAAAAACTACTAAAAAATTGAGCATTTGAAAAACCTATAAAATTATTTCGCAATTAATTAACTAGCAATCAGCAGCTTGTCTTTTCACCAATTTAACAGTTTCACTAATGGTTTAGCCTTTGTTCGCTATCTTCAGACTGTTTTATAGCAAATGCATCAATTTTAGATATGCAGTTTTATAGCCAAATCATTTTAAGTATAATAGTCTGCAAAATAGAAATTGTTAAAAAATTTAGCAGAAAATTTTTCAGAATTTATTTCATCGAATGTGTTGAGTGATTTCGCCCATAAAGTGCATGAACAAATTTCAATTTTGTATGGAAAGTTCCAGAAACTAAGAGAAGTTTTTGACCGAGTTCAGACTTGCACATTATTGTACTAAAGTTGATTGGTCTATAAAGCTGTGTGCTCAAAAATTGTGTAGAAAAAAACTCCCACATTCTAATCGCCTTTTCTAAAGAACTTTACGTGTCTTATAGTATCAATCGTTAATCGTAGAGGGGTTGGAAAAAAGGCTATACCGAGTTTTCTACGAAAAAAGAGAGAATGGAAGGAGCGCACTTTATAAAATTCCTTAGGTCAGTTTAATAGTATGAATGAATTGGCATATCTTGAGATTGTGCTTCAGTCTACTTCCCTACCTTTCAAAACGAATGCACTTCAAGCCGCAGCTGATTATCTACCTCCCCACAAATTAAAGAAACGAAACTGTACATTTGAACTCCATTTCAATTTTTTACTGTTGCCGCTGACTTTGGTTGTTCCCGCCTTTGAGTGTATTTTCATTCATTTATTTTGTTTTATTCATTCCTTCTATTTGGTTATTAGTTAGTCCGCACATTGTTCGAGCTGTTTTGAATTTAAATTGAAACGTAAACCTCACCGACAGTTAGTTGACAGCCATATCAATGGCTATAGAAAGAAATGGGTGGAACTCCATTTCCTCACACATTTTTACTTAGCAAATGGAGGCAAATCATTTGAGATGCTTCATCGGTGGCAAACACGTTTATGAAAGTTTATTAAAACACGTTCAGCTCTTCAACCAATACTTTTTCTCATTTATGCTTTCATCTCAGCCGTTGTTGTTGTTATTGTTGTTAGTCAATTCGCACGCATCTGAAGCTGTATCGTACACCATCTTTTCTGCAAAAAACCAATTGCAATCTCTTTCCCTATGGTATTCAATTTGATTTGCTTCTTTTCTTGTTGTAATTTCTTACTTACCAATTCTTCGAACATAGTTAATATTACGTAATTGTTGTTGGTGTAGTTAATATAACAAAGCAGACTTGTGCAAAAATAAACTGTAAATGAGCATTTTTTGTGTCAATATATACCATGCAAAAAAACTGACTTGTTCGACTAACAACGAAACTGGCGGTGTGGCAACAAGCTTCTGTTGCATGCCACATCCCCTGGCTGCCACACCGCTTCGTGTTGCGCATTGCGTTTGGAGTTCTATGCACCAAATGCAGTTCCATGTAATGGCCATTTGGTAATCACTAGATATAAAAGGAAAATTCTGAAAAAAAACAAATTCCCTTCTGAGTCAACGCTAACAACAACAACAACCAGCACAACAAAAATACAACAGCGTTGTTAAGCTCTTCGCAACTTTTCAGCATTGCAGTCATCATTTATTCTGCGCTCATCCACATGCAAATCAGCAAAATGATCAGCTAAAGGTATTTTTTGTTGTTGTTGTTTTGCATTGAAACTACTTAATAGAGAGCTGCTAATTTGGAGTTTTTGTCGAATTAAAGTACGCAAACTATTCTAACATTTTGCTGTAAATCTTAATGAACTGAAATGAAATCGACTTAATGGCTGTGGTGCTTAAGAAGCTTGTTGCTGCCTAATGATTTGGAATTATTAATTGCTTGGCTATTGTGAAGGGGAGCGACACATACCATTTTTTGTGACTTTTTTTTGGAACACTGCGGTCCGCAAGGATTGAAAACAGGCAAGCCAATTTTACGACTCAATTTAAAATAATCATGAAAGAAGTTCAGGTCTAGAAGGTATTTTTATGGGCACCAGAATTCAGCAAAAGGCTAGGGGGAACACGGCGAATGAGTTGCCAAAAACAGGTACTCTTTCCTTGTGCTTTTATTGACATCCAGTTCTCGGTGAACTGAATTATGGCAATGCATTAATCCCAATTAGTATCCACAAAACAGGAAATTCCTACTTATAGGAATGTATGTTAATTTCAGTTTGATCTACATCCTTAAGTGGTAATGAATGTGGGCTTAATGTGGGTTAGGAAAGAAGCTCAAATTTTTACAGGCGTTTAGTCTATGGTATATGGACGACGATCATATTTGGTTCGGGAGGTGAATTTTATAATAGCCGGATATCATTTCTTACTAATTACCCCACTTTTCATACTTTTACTGGAGCAGAATTTCTGGCGCATCCTCTAGAAGTCATAAAGTCAAGCTTATCTAAGAATGTTGATGGTGAAGCCCTTAAATCTAATTAAAATACATTCTTACTCTCCTCCATGCACATGAACATTTGAAAACACAACTTCTAAAATATCACAAATATGTGACAATATTTATAAAAAAAATATCCATTGTTGTTGTGTGAGCTAGATGATAAAGCCCACACCAAACTTACAAGACGAGTAATAACAATAATGTCACCGTCAAGCAAGTGAAAAGGTGAAAGAGACAAGACCCACCTGTAGACAGACGAACAATGAACTGTCATATCTTGTGTGCATTATATACACAGCATTACAGAATAAAGCAAACGTCAAGTAATTCATAGCATTGTTAAGGCATAAGCGCAAAAAAAAAAAAAAAAAAATGCCAAGCGTAAAATGTAGCGGCAGTCGCGTTTAAATGACAAGACGCCAAGCGACAATGGCAGATGTGTGGGTAACCAAGCAATTATAGCGAGTAAAATGAATTTATTCTTATGCAAATGTACCCATACTAAACATTTACATACCTGCTTATGTATGTATGTATGTATGTAAAGTTAATGCATACAAAGAGTCGATCGCTTCTAAAAACAGTCAGGTTCAACATGGCGTATACGTAATGTGCGGTAACTCATACGTGTCGCTGCACAACGAAAAAAAGTAATAGCGAGTAAATACGAAAATATGTACTTGCACAACAAGTAGTGTGCTAATTTCATACGAAAATAAATATGTATGTATGTATGTACGAGCATTTACAACAAATGTTTAGCATGAAGAAAATTTTCTTATCTTGGTACCTTTATGTGTCAGCCAGAGACCAAAAATAACTCACACATTTACTTTCAATCAATTTTTTTGTGGTATTGAAAATATTTTATTAATTTTTATATTCGGTACACATTAATTGTATTTTGTTTATGTTAAAAACAAGATATAAAACGGATTAAAATAACATTATGCGAGTATTTTCAAAAATGGTTAATCATAAAGTGATTAATTTACTCATTTACTTATGTGAGAGCTTGCCTTGAAATAGCTGAAAAAAAAAATTAAAAACCAAACATGCTTCAAAATATTACAAATAAAAAAATTTTAGAAAATTTTGAGGTGTTTGATCGCAATTTGTTTGAGTTAGTTTTTACTATTGGCCTATTTATCTAAAAAAATAATAATAAATCGCAATTTGAGAGTATTTTGTAAGTGGCCCAGTTAGTTATGGTCTCTGATGTCAGTTTATCAGGAATGCCAAGGAGTTGTCGAAGTTGTCGACACCATCTTTGATAACATTAAAAGGCAAGAGATGATAAGCACATAAAAGCTGGTACATAATAAAACAGTAAACACACAAACATATTCGCATGGTGAGAGCGTAAGTTGAGTTTGTATGTATGTCATACTTATTAAATTGGATTGCATGCGCCTTTGTTTAAGAGATAAAAAGTTGGTTGTTCAGTTATTCTCAAAGACGTGTCTAACATACATACTTACACACACACACATGCACACATATGTATGTACATACATACCATTTTAATGCCTAGCATCCGTATACCCTGTAAAGGAAATCAAAAGTCCGAACTATTGCCATGATTTACTGGCTGATACGAATAGTGCTCGAAACCCAGCAAAACTAATTCTTCCTATTACGAAATGGCGAAGGAAATAATGCAGACTAAACCCAGGCAAGGCCCCAACTATACTTTTAACTGCTCGAGTAGTATATTCTTCGTAAGACCGCACTGGTCCGCTCGTGAAAGTTTACATATAAGTCATTTATTACGAAAACTGAAATTTTTTAGGATGTGATCTACATAGTTCAAAACCAAAAAGTTCGATTAAGAATTGTTCGATGCTGGGTATAAATACATTTGGTTGTTAATTGTCTGCTGTCTTGCCTTCTTTCTTTTCAAAGCTTTTATTACCATAGGTACAAAATATTTAATTTTTTATTGTTTGGAGATTGTGGAAGGCAAAAAAGTTATTGTATTATACGGCATCTAAAAGGTAATTAAAGCAATTACGTTAGAACACCAGACATCAAAATTTTTATGAGCAACTCATTTAATATATTTATTAAGTTTTTGTTTAAAAGTGTAAGGTATTTTATGCAGGAGATACTGTTATGGAACCTTTTAACGTATCCACTATTGGGTCGACAATTGTTACGCAGTTGTACCATGTTTACCTAATGGTGAGAAGAAGTTAGTCGGTGTCTGCCCGTGTGCGTCTAGCTGTCCCGGAGCTTCAGCCACTTATGTGGGTTCGTTGAACAAACGACCGACCAAACCACCAGTTGAGACAAAACCAAGGCCTAACAAGAAAAAATTTTACGCACACGTAAGGGTTAAAGGAATTTCCTTACCTCATCACATAACATGATCATCGAACAACTTTTTGGAAAGCGACGCAACACTTTGTCTATTGCCCAAAACAACAACTACAACGAATTTCAGACCATTACTAAGCAAATGAACAATTCATTTTTTTATTGAATAAAATAACTGATCAACTATTAAAAAGGTAGTATGTTAATTTCATACTAAATTTAGTACGGAATCCAAAAAGTACAATTTTTTTACTAATGATCTTATGTCCGAACACTAATAGGAACGGCATGGAATCGGAACAATTTTTACTAAGCCTACTATGAATATGACAATTCAAATTACTAACCTACAAAAACTATAATGCGGTAGTAGAAAAGTGAAAAAAGCATTTAAAAATAACACTTGTAATAGGAAATTAAAATTGATATTAATTTAATTTAAATTTAAGTAGAAAAATTGCAATAAAAAAACCAAACCTATATACGAAAATACTGGGTTTTGTTTGTACTCTCTATCCGCTCTTACATCCCACAAATGATCGTGAGAGCGGGATAGCACTCTAAATTATCAAAAGATGTATGGATACAAACAAACCAAATACCAGAAACAAAATAGAAATAATATAAAAAAAATGTTAATGAAATGTATAAAAACTCACATGATTTGATGCAGGAACTCGATGAAGGCCTTCGACGATTTTGCTGCTAGTAAAGCAAAATTATTAAATTTCGATTTTGTTTCATTTCACTTTGTTTCTTTATAATTATTTAAGTTTTTTCTTTTTTTTTTTACGCAATTGTGTAGTGCAAAAGTTATTATAAACATTATAATTCATTTTTTTTTTCTATATAATTCAAAACCAGGTTTTTTGGGTGTTTAGACAATTTTTGTAGTTTTTAGAAAAACTATATTTTTGCCTTAGCGAATATCGATCTCATTGTAGAACAACCAAACTATATAACCATATCTGGAGAGCCGAACTAGTAGCTGAAAGTCAGAGTAGGATTTCTCTCTCTTCTATTTTAGAAAATGTACAGGCATACGAAAAGCGATTGTGAAAATGTAATCACCCCTATTCTGCATTACAATTACGTTCCCGCTCTACGCTCCGCTCGGATCGAAAATATGCATTCTGAGTTACGCTTGGATCGAAAGAAGAAGAGGAAGAGCTATGGGGGAGCTGCTCGTTTTCTCGATCTAACTCTGATGAGTACCTTCCGCTTCCAGTTATGGAGTTGATTACTCGTAGTTTAGTTTATTTGTTAACTCTTTGTATATGTACGATACGATCCCCTCTTTTCGAATTATGTATATATGTTTGTATATATTTTATACACAAATGTGCAAATGCTAAATTTGTAAACTTTTCGAAAACTTCAAAGCTGTGCTTCATCAATTAGTTAGTTACTCAATTCCCCATTGACTGATTTTGGTTGATTGCCGAAAATTTCTTTCAATTAACGAACAATTTTTTGGGGTAAAGGACATAATCCCAGCAGGAAAAACATTTTCTCGACGCTAAGCAGACTACTCATAATACCCGGCCAGCAATATGGAGAGAAACATGGATGACAGACTCTGAGAAGTCGGTCCTGGGATTATTAGAGATAAATGTTCTTTGAAGGATTTGTGTACCTCTACGCGTTTCCGAAGTGGTATACAGAAGAAGATTTACTGAGTTCTGCCCAGAAATGGACTTGGACAGGATAGTTCGCCAAATCACTTCCGAGTGGACTGTAGTGAAAACTTAATTTGTATCCTAGAATGTGTCATGAGGGCTAGGCCACACAATCTTTCTTGGTGCTTTCTTTCCGCTTCTTGAAACAAACATTTATAAGTGAAAGTTAGACTAGTGCCGTGATTAAACTTATCCGATCGGAAGCAATCTCCATTTAATGTGAATATAACTTTTATTCCATGTATGTCCAAATCAGTTCTTTCATGCGCACGTTTGTTGTTTGATTAGCTTTTTCTAGTTTTGGCAACAAATTAAAAAAAAAAGAAAACAATTTGATGGCCACGCTCAATTACAAGTTGGAGCACAACAATTCTCACTATCCACATGTGACGAGTGTGGAAGAACAGTATCAATACAAAAACACCCCAACCAGTAGATATGTATGTGCAATGTCTGCTTGCGAACGAGTAATCAGTCCAACATCAATGATTTCCACCATTCACATTCCAAACTACAGCTGCAGATTGTATCAATTTAACAAATACCTACGAGCTAACACATCTCCACAACGCTTTCATGAACTACAAATTCGCTAGTAAAACAAATAAAAGTAAATCGTAGAAAAGTAATAAATAGGAGAAACGTTTTGGAGACATGGTGGAAGTGTCATAAAACGAAATATTGAGTAGTATTGTGCTGGACCACTACACCGAAAAAAAAACTGGTTAAAGTACCGTGGCAGGTAATATCGGAAATGGTCTTAAAAAAGTTATTGTAAAGCCTTATTTAGTGTCTTACAAATGATGTCGCATCATTGAATTAACTTAAAGACACATTCTCGTCAAAGCGTAAGCTCATTGAGCTTTTGAATTTGCTTTCATTTAACAAAAAGGAATTAGACAAGGCACACATGAAAAGCTTCGTGTATTAAGAGCACAAAAGCTTTGTTTTATGTTGCCAACACTCATAAGTTGTCTGTACATGCCGCAAAAGTTCAGCATACATTCCGCTTAAGCTTTAAACAGCTTCAGAAAAATACACATAGGTAAAATGAAATAATGCACTAAATACTAGAAAGTTATAAAATATAAAAAAATTTTAAAAAAAATTTGTGTACAAATACACTAGAGATCAGATAGTTCTGTTGGAATTGGATAGTTCTGTCATAGCTGTCAGAGTAAACTTATGACATTTTTGTAACATATAGCACCGAGAGTAAAGGCGACTTAAGTAAAGAGGCACCATACTGTTAATTCAAACGTAACACCTAGAAAATTCCCGATCGTGGAAATGCTCAACCTAAGGCTAGGGTCACTCACCTTGGGATTTTCTAAACGTAAATTATTTTTATTTTATTAAAATTTGTACACACTTTATAAACTTGACACTATCTTCAGCCTCGTCCTCTTATATTCTCCTAGTTAACCTGTCAAATTTGTACCGTTTCTATAAAGTTGTACTAATTGTTCTATAGGAACGTAAGAACCGGTTATGCCACCAGCCAAGGCACAAGCGATCACCACAATACTTAGTATCAAATAGATTTTAATTGGCCCGTAGCCTTCCTTATAGCGTATTGAAATATCGATTAAAGCTGGAAATATGAGACCCAAAAATGATAAGCTGAAGGCACCAACCAGTGAAAGGATTAGAGTCAGATTCGGCAGAGCAACAGCAATTATCACTAAAAAAAGACATTTAAAGAAAATTGAAAAAGGAGTCAAAGGCCTTATTGGAATGTACAAGGTGTCACAAAAAGCTTTGTGGGTTGGGTTTTATTGAGTGCACCGTGCCTATTAATTGTTGTTTAGAGGGGTAGAGGGGGTCCCAGAAATCACAGAATTAAACCCCGAACTTGGAGGCAACTCATATTTTAAGAGAAAATCGAATTTGAAGATTCGAATTTTCCTAACCAAAATGTGTAAATTTTAAAACACTTTAATAACACTATACACACAAAACTATATTACATTACACAAACACCCGCTTCCACACAGTCCCGCACTGTTTTTTGACCGAGTTTTTCGCGAATAACCGCTTTAAACATTTAAATTTTTTATCGCAGAAAGCCCGACATGTTTTTTCACTTGGCAACAACAATGCTGATGGCTCTGAAGGAATACACAAACTATGTTATGGCACGTTCACTGCAACATAGCTTGTTTATTCTTCATTTTATGAGTTATTTTATAGATTTTCTTTAATAGTTGTTAGAAACGCGGAGATTTATCACGTTTATTAACCACGAACAGATATAATGCCGGAAACTAAGCAGCTTGCAACGAGATTAATTTGAACTAGTTAATAAAAAAAATGTTGCCAGACCAGAACAGTAATTTTAACAAAAACTTCTTATATTTTAGGTACTGGTGCAGTTTATGGGGCCCACCCAAAACTAGACCAAAAAAGTCGAGTGGGGTATCAAAAGACGCGTATTCACGTCTAGATTTAGAATCTGAAATGAGATTTTTGTTTTTTTCAACCGTTCAAAAGTTATTTGCAGTTAAAATTCACAATTTTCTGTCATTTTTATGTGGTTGTTGTAATGCCACATTAGGCTAAGCCAAAAAAGTGAAAAAGTGTGTGAAACGTGGCACACACCCGGAGTTGGAATGGCGTAGCCCAGGGTTATTTTTTGAAGCGCGGCCGAAGGCCGCCAATGCGGAAAGTTTTCTGCACATAAATACCATGGATCACGCCCCGAATTGGGGATCTGACCTGGGTCAATTTTCGGTTTTTCACTAATAACTTTGCACTGAAACAAAATATTGCTTTTCCCCCTTCGGATTATTGTTACGGAGGTCAAGACGCGTCTTTTGATACCCCTCCCTAGATTTTTGGACGTGTATTAACATTTGACGTTTGAGGGAAAGTATTACCTTTATTACTTCAAAAAATTCGCCTGCGGTGCTTTTTACAATAAATGTCCAACAGGTTACAAAACTCATACTCAGAAGTCGAATTATCATCAAAATTAGATAAAACTATACATTTAACGTCAAATGCTAAAGCACATCCAAAGATTTCGGGATGGGTATCGAAAGACGCGTTTTGCAACAATAATCCAAAAGGGGAAATCTGAAATTTTATTTCGGTCAAGATATATTTGCAATTAACGTTAAAAACTTTCTGTAATTTGCATGTGCTTCTGGTAGACATAGATATAAGCATTGTGTATCAGTACAAGTGTGATATGTTATCTGTCAAACGTTTGACAGGCACTTCAAAATGGAGTTTTTTTCAGTTTTTTTGTTTACATCTGAGGCACTCCAGCATGGCGGCGAATCGCTGCTCCTATCTTCTAACGAATGATAGAACGAGATGCAGGATGAATCCAACATAGAATATAAAAAAACAGGTGTTAATTTTTTTAAAAATTTTGACGTCTATGCTTAAGATATCACACTTGACATGGTACACAATGGATATAAGGTATGGATGCACAGTATTACCCAAAGTTATTCATCCCAAATCTTCACTTGAGGCGCTATTACACTGAAAATACCTGTCATGTCATGTTTTCTTGTTAAAAACCTGTCTCAGTCCTCAACTTAAGTTTTTGAAAAATCTGCATATTCATTTACACATGTCTGGCACCTCCTATTACTCGCTGACGATTCAACCAGTACCAAACCGCCATTGTTGTTCACAAGTGATTCAGCCAAAATAGAAAGCAGTTTATTTGAATGTGTTTTTTTTCGTGTTATATAGTTTAGAAGGCTAAAATATTAAAAATATGTAGTGTGGTGAGATATATCGTTCAGTGTGAAGTGTTTTTAATTCTTATACGTGAAAAAAAGTGAATAATTATAAGCAAATCGGGTAAGTTTTGAAGCTTCCTTGCATACAATTTTGCAAATTCAAACACGATTTTTTCTCAAAATATATAGCTTGCCTCTAAGTTCGGTCTTTGGTTTTGTGTTCTGTGCGACCCCCTCTACCCTCAAAAAAAAAAATTCCAAGGCTCGGTGCATCATCTAAAATATTCCCCTTTAGCCTATTCTCACCTGATAAAACTGCCATACTTAAGCGAAATACCAATTCTAACGAAAACGCTTTTCTTTCTGTGACCTTCGTTCTCAGCCAATTATTCCACATAACATCTATGGGCACATAACCTTGAAGAGGATGAGAAATGAACATGGAAAAGGCAAATATCACGCGGGCAATATTTCCAAGCCTAGAAGAAAGACAATTTCATAGAAATGAAAATTTTTTTTTGTTTGAATCCCTGGTATACTCACGGTTCATCATACGGCAGGCTCTGTAGAATAGAAGATCTGATATCTTCGCCATAACGCCAATAGCCGCAAAATCCGAAAACTAACTGCATGACAACAACAGTAATAATACCTTGGCTTAAAACACCTGTTATGCCCGTATAAGATTTCGGATTCCTCATATTCGCCTCAACCGAAACGATCTGCGATTGAGATTAGATCAGATAGTAAATGTACGATTTGGAAATTGCTGAGTCTTACCAAACCCGGAGCTTCAAATGCGAACAGTGTAGAGCCAAAAAACAGCGGATACGAATAAATGTCTTGGATGGGCTTTAGATCCTCGAAGGGTTTTAGGTCGGTAAACATGTAGAAGAAAATTATACCAAAGCCTGAAAATATTAAGATGGATGGATTACTGATTTTTGTGTCGTTCAGTTAATACTGATCATAAAAAGAGTGATATTGGCGACTGAGTATGTGAAATAAGAGTATGTTTGGGTTTCCTGTACCCAATGGTTTTAGAAAATGAGATTAAACAAAAGCAATATGGTAACATAGAACGAGCTTCTGCAAATTTTGCAAAACCCTTCTGCTGTTTTGTAAAAGTACTTCGCTACGTTGAATGCGTTGTTAAAATGGCTGAAATAACGGAATTCTCATACCTATTTCCCCCTGGTCCACCCCTATTGAGCCACGAGGTTATTGGGACTACCGTAAGAAGAATTTGATGACTCAATTAGGTAAAGAAATTGACCACTAGGCACGGTACGTAACGCTTCAACAACAGCAACATAAGAGCTTAGCTTGACTCTAAATTTTTCAAGAAGTAGTAGGGTTTTTTCTATCGTTACCTCCAAATATAGTCTTCGCTGAGTATTATTGCGTTTGGAAACAACAACGGCGGGTCTAAAATGCACAGCGACCGATGAAAGCTACCCATCCGCAGAATTACTCAGAACCCGCACCATAAGTACAGAATGATTTCTAGCAATCATTTTGTAGAAGTATACAACTAAAATTTTGTTTTATTTTATTTTACTTTAATTTGTGCTTCTTATCAATCTCATACAAAGCTATGCGTTCGTTTACTTCAATTTCTAATCTTTTCAGTTCAAATTCTTTATCTTGCCATCTTTGTTTAACTTTCAGTTTTTCCTCCTCTAGCTTTAGCCGCTTTTGTTGCATTTCCATTTCCATTTTCAATTTTTCACGTTCAAACTCAATGCGAATTTTCTGCAGTTCAATTCGTTTAAGTTCCAATTCCTTTGCGTGCTCTGTTGAATAACTAGTTTCTTGCTTTTGCTTTTCTCCATGCTGCACCAAGGATTCCACCGAACCTCTTTCAACTTTTATTATTTGCGCCGCCGGCTGTTGAACTATGTATTCTTCACATGACTTAACACCTGACTTTTGTAGGCATTCATCTATATAATCCCTGGCTTGTGTTTGCGGTTCAGGCGTTATTGCAATAGGATTATCACTTAAGTACGGTGAGGACCTATCAGGATCATCAGTTACCATAGAAAGTGATAAATTTGATTCTGCATTTTCGAATTCAATGGTCTCATCAGTCACGTGATGTGTTGTAGGTTTCTTATTGGTGTATTCTTCACCAAATACTTCAGTTATTTTGTTGTAGTACGGACAAATACTTAAAATATGTCCTGTAAATAATACGAGCTGCTTGAAATTTGAATTAAAATTCATTATGGCACTTACTTTCTATTAAAAGTTCTCTGTCTGGTCCAGTCAATAGCTTACATTCATTTGATTTTCGCCAATCATTTGCTTTTCTCATAGCAATTCTCATATTTCGTACTTTCCCTCGTAGTATACTCCATTCCGTATCAAGGCCGGTTAACTTGATCATTTGTCTGTAGTAAACTTGTGCAGACGGCAACTAATAAACATAAAGGGATATATATTAACAGATGCAATATAAAACAACAAAACTAGTATTTATATTACCTCAAAATTACTCGAACGCTGTATATAATCTAAAATTATATTATTTTCTTGTTCTGTCCATTTTTTATATGGTGTTAGCCTCACTCTTGTATTTTTTTTCTTTCTTCTAAATTCCTCATCATAGGGCATTTTCAACTGATATCGAAAATTACTAACGTCTTGTATGTATCAACAACTATGTTGTAAATTGCATTGATAATACATTACATTCCAGAAGTAAATAAAAATAGAATTTTGTTATACCATTGGACAGTCTGTAACTTTGCTAAATTACCATGACAACAACCCTGCGTTAAGAATATATGTAGATATTAATGCTGCCAGACAAACATTTATTTGATCAGTGAGAGCTCACTTGGTACTCAGATCAAGGGTGGAGCGGCACACATATGGAAACAGTTCACACATACACAAATTTTCTGAAGCGATTTTGCACCAGATCCATAGAAATCATAGATATCACAGTTTTGATGCATCCGTATTTTATATTTATGTATGTTTTAACACGTCACAAAAACGATGCCCGTTATATCAGGTTGGGCTGATAATCACTCATATTTTGGTTGCCAAAACTCAAATAGTTTTGACGTTCGCAAATTCATACTGGCATTAGCCCTATTCGGCGAGGATACAATTTTCCAAAATTTAATAAAAACTTTACTGAAAAGTATTCGGCGAAACAAAACATTTCCAGAGGGGGGTATCAAAAGACGCGTATTCACGTCTAAATTTAGAATCTGAAATGAGATTTTTGTTTTTTTCAACTGTTCAAAAGTTATGAGGGTAAAACTTTCCATCGAACGTCCAAAAATCTCGAGAGAGGTATCAAAAGACGCGTCTTGACCTCCGTAACAATAATCTGGAGGGGGAGATCCGATATTTTTAGAAGTTTGCGAGATATGCACCATTACGCCAGACAGTGCTTTCCAAACTATTGACATTTTTAGTATTGACTTGAGCGATGGTAATATTAAATTTTAAAATACGGCTTTTGTTTTATGTAGTTTTTATTTTATTAATTAGTATTATTATGTCAATTATATCAACCATTTGCAAAATGCTCAATTTGAGCTGTTGCATAGATAAATTTTAAGGGTACTGTCAGTCTTTTATATGTGTCCAATCCACAAACCCATAAACACCAGAAAAGGAGTCGGTTTGTCTTCCAATTTCTCCTTTTCAGACTTTTGAAATTCTATAAAAAGTTTGCAAATCATTCTATACGGATCCTTAAGGGTTTCATACAGTTTTAAATAAAATAGATGGCTGCGTTAAACCCACATTTAAGTCGATCCCAACGCTTAGTTCGTAGAAACATTGCGCTAAAAAGCGCATTAGCTCGCATCCATAATTAACATCAAATTAACTCTGTGAATCTCAGTCTATATAAACATAATTTTGCAATGCAAAAAAAGGCTTTTAATCTTGAACAAAAACAAATTTTATTCATTATTCAATTTTTTTTTTGTTTTTCAATAGGCAATAAATTTCACTCGTCACTAAAACATTTTTTGAATAATAAAAACGTGTAAATGTATTTTTTATTTGAGTAATATTTAATTAAAAGTGTCAAATCTAAATTTTAGACACAACAAACGATTATAAAAGAGCAATGAATGAACATAAATATTACTTAGAAGGTAGAACGAGTTTCGGGTTCAATAGCTCCAGCAGACTCACTTAGAACCAAGGTTCGCAAATGCTTAAAAATGTTTAATGATTAGCTTTTGCTTGAAAAACCGAACAGCCCAGCAGCAGCTGGTAAAAAAACATTTGGATTGCTGTTAAGCAAGCGTTCAATGCATTGTGGTTCAAAGCTTGCCAGCATATGAGTTTTCTGCTGAGTCATTTTTAAAATTTTAAAAGCGAAACTAATCGTGAAAATGTTTCAAAAGAAACGCCCTACTTCATAATTCGTTTGAAAAACGCCCTATATCAAAATGAGTTTCAAAAGCGACCTATCTGAACGAAGATTTAATAATAGGGCTGTTTTTTTACACGCATAAACATCTGCGTCTGCGACTAAAATAAAACGGTCATATTAGCAAGAAAGCTTCTTAAAGTTGTATAGGGAAATGAGTCACATGTGACTCATGAGCTTATTTGAAAACGCTCTCGTGAGTCACATATGACTCATTGGAAAGGGAAGCTGTTAAGAAAATTCTTAGATAGGGCATTTAAAAAAAACTGAAATAGGGCGATCTTCCACTCAGCCGACGATTTGTTTGTTGCTGCTGCTGCCTTATCTGAAAAACGAACTGTTAAGCAGCTGTAAAGCAATAGTTAGAAGTGACTTAATCATTCCCTTTCAAAACGGTAGATACAATCAGCAAAGCACATATTCGTATAAACGCGCTCTTAATTTTAATTCTATTTAGAAATGCTGTTGCAAATTAAAAATCTCTAAATTGCCAAGACCCCAGAATTTGGAATTAAATATAAATTCAGTTCCGAAATATCAAGCTGAACACTTTAACGACCTAATTGGCAGGCCACAAAGGGATTACCATCAATTGATTCCGCTTTAAATGTTCACTGAATATTGAGACCCTAGATTTCGATCTTTGCACTTGGGTTGTCAAGAAAAGTTTCTAGATATCAAAAATAAATAAAAAAAATATTCTTACCAATTATGAGTGAGAAATTCGCTGCCATAGCAAATGGAACCAGAGATTTCAAGTTCCGCACACAGTAGATCAGACAAAGTGGCAAAATCGTAAACAACATATAGAAACGGCTATCCCAAACGGCCCAATA
This sequence comes from Sphenella marginata, assembly GCA_951509765.1. NCBI lineage: Eukaryota > Metazoa > Arthropoda > Insecta > Diptera > Tephritidae > Sphenella > Sphenella marginata. Next base: position 48,595,592 of record OX608083.1, read on the forward strand.
TTGATCACCAAGATCCTTGAGACAGTTGGCTATAAAAACAACGTAAACACAGCAGGAGCCAAAGTGATAAATCACCAGCAACGTATTCACCATCCATCTGAAAAAATCAAAATAAGAAGAAGAATTTTAAAATAAATTCACACAACTAAGGGGGTCTAATTGAAAGCTTTTATGAAGTATGCCTAAGCTATAGCTTATGTTTGAAATCCCAAATCATAACTCAGAGCCACAGATGCTTAGCCCCAATTAATGCATATGGGCTGAAAAGGTGCGCCGCACCTCCCGTTCTATAAGAACAAATAAAAAAAATAATTTTTTCTGCGTCTGAGCTAAATAATAAAATAAATTGGTTGAGATTACTGCTTAGTCCGTACGTCATTATATGCAAGTGGGTGAATAACTAGGGTCCATAAAATGATTCTACCAACTATGAGCAGATTTGTCTACTTTTAGCTGGCGAGTAATCTTTATCTGCCAAACGCAAATTGTTCTTTAGTCTGACACATGTTTCCCTTTTTTAGATGTCAAATAATCAAACTTTTTCTAGTTGGTCTATATCAGTGGTCGGCCCACCTAAGCTCGGCTGGTACGTCACCAATTAAATGCGAGTGTTCAGAGCGTGCGGAAAGTGAGTTAAAGCAAAGGCTTGCACTTTTCTCAGATTTTTTAAATTTTACTCCAATAACAAAAGTCACATAGCCCTCAAAACGGCTCCTCAACTACAATGGCTTTACTCAAAACTAATTCACGTGTGTTATTATTATTTATTGTACGTACCGCATTGAACCCTGTAGTCTACGCATACATGGTGGTCCTTCGGCTATGGCTTCGACCAATCCCTCAGCGTATGTATAGACTGGCACTCGACGCCGTCTCGCTATCTCGTACATGCCATACATCTGCGAATTTAAATACCTTTAGAGCTTGACCACTTATTAAGGCTACACATAGGTCCATTTGTTTACCAAAATTTCCTTCGAATAAAGCACTACAATTCCAATAATCGCAGTACTGATTAGCCCATTCAACCAACCGGCATTACGAAACGCCATGGGTGCTACCAATATGCCAGTGCCAAGCATAGCTTTGATAATATTCGTCAGCGCCCCGAGATTTCTTTGGATAAAAGCCAAAACAAACATCACGTTAATTGCACTACTCATTACTCAAAACGAATTAGGAAGGACTTACGATATGGGAAATGCGACATCCCGATATTCATACGGATTATAATCATTCTTTCTAAAAATATTTATATCAAAATCAAATTTAAATTGCAAACCAGCAGTTAAACTCACAAATCGGCCATTATATCAAATAATTCGATCAACTGCTATCCATCTGAGAGATTCTAAATGACTGATATCTTTCTGATGCAGGGTATCGGCAGCCACCGAAATGTGTATCGTGAAATGCTCCGGAATCTCAATGCAAACACAAATGTTTGTGGCAATTACATACGTCTATATATCTAACGTCACGGTTATACCCAATAAGCATTTCCTCTTTCATGCGAATATAGGGGGAACAGGACACCAAAATCCTCAAGGGAACACACGTCGACCAGCTCCATGAAATCAGTTCACCCTAAGTTGACAAGCTTTCTGTCATGAAATATTTTTTGTCATCCATCCCATATGTTAAGTACAGCAGTGTCCTTGTGCAGTCTTTCCATATAATGGTACACCAAAATTTAGACATTCCAATGCCTTTCTGTCATGACTATGTGACGTAATCAATAGGCTCCTGAAAGACAGTGCTTGTACCTTTCAAAATCTAAAATCGGTCAGGATTAAACTTACTTATTCATTATTTGCTTAAAACCTTTAACCAAACCTCGCGAAGTAACTTTTTTTATCGAAGGGAAAACTATGGAGGTATTTTCGAACTGGAAAATGTATAACCTCAAATGCTTGTTGGGTTAGTTGCTGTTATATATCAGATACACTAGAAGTAATTATAGAATTAACAAAAAATCTTTTCTTCATGCTATTCAACCGAGAGCTGTGTAATGTATTTTGATTTTAGAAACAGTGGCGTGTGAAAAAATAGCACAAACATTCGATAGGAAGAAGATCACAAGAAGATCGTGATCGACATAGCAAAGTAGAGTGGATAACTTTTACACCCTTCTCTGACATATGCTCTCCGAGAGCTATCTTTTGCCTATCGATATAATGGAGCAGGAGCGGCATATTTCTCACTCGTTACGTACTGCCGATGCATAGAAAAGAAAATATTTAGAAAATAAAAGTGAGGCTAGAGGAAATGAATGCGAGGAACGGATATGTTGGTGACATGCATAATACTATCGAACTTCTGACTCCTGAACCCATACTCCGATCCCTGAAATTTACAAAACTTCGTTGTTCAAATGCATGCTACAAGACTCAGAGAATTGGCCCTTCAAATCTGCATGCTATTTTTTTCAACGCAGCTGTACTTGTGCACATATTAACCTGTGTATGTACATATGTATGTATGTATGTATATAGAAGTTTCGGCAAATCATCTTTATTTTAAATTCTGTTTTATTTTTTATTCGAGTTTTGTGCATTTAATCACTGATTTGGAATGCACAGAGTTATCGTAATATTTAAGCATAAACCAAAATTTGATAGCTTGGCATCTACCGTGAAACACACCTCAGAGCACACTGGGATCCGGTATCAAGAAATTTTAGAAATTTGTTTCAACAGCGGTCGTCCCCTCAAGGTACTCATTCCCACCTGTTGAGGTTGTTATTAGGAATAAACGAACACACTCCATTTGGTCTATCAACATATTGACAGCTTACCCTTCCCCTGCGGCCGACAGAGCGTGTTGTCAGTACTTCTATCTCCCTCCCACCCAGAGTAGTTAGTGCTCACTTCATATAAAACTGTTTTGTGAAAGTAATTTTTCTATAACCAAATTCGTGGTGTCAATAATTTTGTTCTGACGCTAGTAGCACGTGTCCAAAGGCCCATAAAGTATAACAGTGTTAGATATTTAGTCAATAGGTCTTTGAGCTGTGTTAGGCATATCTCAGTACTTATGATAATGACTACATATAATAATCATAAAACTTGGATATAAGCACCATAAACATATAAATACCAGCTTTTTCATCAATTAGTTCATTTAACTTAACCGTCTAGAGTCTAGACGATACATATGTACTTGTACATTGTATCGTATGGTCGAATTCTTTTGTGATATCAACAAAAGAAGAATTGTGCTAGATTTTATATTTATACTATCCTTTACACGCTTTTGAGAAAGTTTATCGTTAATGTTACCGCTGTTCCTAATGCGTAGAGTGTTATATACCACATTGCCCAAACTTCCGAAATTGCTTGGATCCCGATCTATGAGACCCATAAATCAGATCTTATTGATCTACATCAAATGGGCTAAGAATAGTTAGTGATAGTTAAAAAAAAAAGTCTTCCCAAACAAAGCATCTAAACTTCAAAATTTTATATTTATATAATACTAGCAGAACCAGCAAGCGTTGTCCTGCCGAAAATTAGACTTGCCTCCACTTAGCAAGTTGTACCCTCTTCCCTTCCCACTTGACACTTCCTCGTCCTCTATTTTAATTGTTATTTCTACTTTTTCTTTTCCCCCACGGCATGTCCAGTTAATTTTTTACCCTCGACTTCCTACATTTTGTATTCCACAACCGAAATATGTGGTCGTGGCACCGTTCACTTTCCAAAACTATATGTAGTCTATGCCGCAACTCGTGAACACAAGAATATGCTGTGAAGATTTCATAAAAATCGGTTGGGTACTTTGTACGCCTATAAATGCACGCTTTCTGTTTCATAATAATTATGGAGTTGAGGCATGGCGAATTGATAGCGACACATCGGCGTTGGTTCCGCTTACTCTTTTTATTCATCCTTCAGTTCGCCTTGCTAATTATTTTAATATTCTTTTCTATCTCCCTATTTCTCTGCTTCTAGACAGTATATTATTGCGATAATTGAAGCTTTGTTTGGTGATCTTAAAATTTTTTTAAAGAGATCGTACATATTTTGACATTTCATGTAGAGAGAGAGTTGCATATTTCTCCTCAGTAAAAATTTTATGAAATGTTTAAAAAATTGTAAAGTACGCGAACAAAGCTAATAACAGCGCGTTTTTTGGCTAATCATCAATGAATAAATTTGGTTTTACTCCACAAGTTGTAATGGATACGAGAGAACTAATCCACTTCCTATCCAAGCAGGTACTTTTAACACCTATGTATAAACGCTATAAAAACTAAAATTGACATACACTCAAAAAAAAATGTCTCATACATATATACGTATGTAAGTCGTACGTAAGTCACTATTTTTCCAAAAATAAGGTTCTGAGCCTTTCCCATAGATCGTGATATTTCGCGCATTAAAATGTAGTCAAAATCAGGTTACAACTTCCCGTTTCTTTTCAGTGGTGAAATGTAAAAAGTCCGGTTCATATGATAAAATTATGACAGTTTTCTCCCTCTTCTGAAAACTTTTTGGTTTTGAACATACAGGGTTTTGCAGTGTGGCTGTCGATATATCATGTATAAAGCATCTTATTCCATGATCTTTGGCTCATGGCTACAAACACAAAAAAAAAATCGAACAAAACATAATTCGGACCAAACCGTAAATTTGCCTCTCAGCAAAATCCAATCTAATTTTCATATACCGTCTTTAACAATATCATATCGGCCAAAGTAATCTTCAGTTCATCGTTAATCGGCACTGTCAATTGGTTCGAATATTCCAAGGGCAATCTGATCTCCATCCATATGTATATGGTATGGTATGATATGAAACCTGATCTTTTATCGTCGATCGAGCACTCTCTCCTCTTCTCAATTGCTACTCAGTTGTTAGGTGTTTGAGATTCGTAATTGTTTAAGAGATTTTTAAGTTCAATACAAGTATAAGCCACACACACCAGTGGGTGAGCCCTGTTACGGCGATCCTGTCTGTACATGCCGCAAAAGGTTCCAATAGTTTCCGCTCAAGCTTTAAAATAGCTTCAGATGTACATAACTCACTGAAACTGCATCGGTTTATTATTTGCGTGAAGGAAGCAACGTCTATCCGGAAATTATATAAAAAATTTGGCGCCCATTCAAAAATAGAACATACACAAAGGTAGAATGAAATAATGCACTAAACAGATCAAATTGCAAATAATTTTAAGAAAAGAGTGTACAAATATACCAGGGGTCAGATAGTTCTATTGGAGTGGAAGAGTTAGCTCGTGACACAATTGTAACATGCAGCGTCGAGAGCTAACAATACTTAATGCCAAATGTCTGCTTGGCATGTCTCCACACGATACTAGCATCTATTCATCAGCTCAACTGAGCCAACACTTCTTACACCAATCTCTCGGTGGTCCACCCATTTTAAAGCCGCAAGTTTTCTCGTACCTCCGTTAGAAGATTTTAATTACAATTCTAGCTAGGATAGGTGACGCCTATAACTTTTCGCGATCGTGGACTAGACTAGAGTCACTCACCTTGGAATTAAATTATTTTTATTTTATTAAAATTTGTACACACTTTATAAACTTGACACTATTTTCAGCCTCGTCCTCTTATATTCTCCTAGTTAGCCCGTCAAATTTGTACCGTTTCCATAAAGTTGTATTAATTGTTGTATAGGAACATATGAACCGGATATGCCACCAGCCAAAGCACAAGCGATCACCACAATACTTAGTAGCAAATAGATTTTAATTGGGCCGTAGCCATCCTTATATCGTATTGAAATATCGATTAAAGCCGGAAACATGAGACCCAAAAATGATAAGCTGAAGGCACCAACAAGCGAACTGATTAGGGTCAGGTTCGGCAGAGCAATAGCAACTATCACTAGAAAAGACATTTAAAGAAAAGCAGTTTCAAGTATGAAAGGCCTATTGGTATGTTACAAGGTGTCACAAAAAGCGTTGTTCCTGGTGGGCCTCTTCGACTAGGGGTAGGCTTACTTGTAAGAGGTGAAAAATAGACCGCTTGGCAACTTCATTGTTGTCAAGTTGAAATTACTCGTTTAATTCGTTTTTCAAATAGGATGATACTTTTCGTGGCACCTTGTTTTTAGGCTATACTCACCTGTTAAAATTGCCATACTTAAGCGAAATACCAATTCTAACGAAAACGCTTTTCTTTCTGTGACCTTCGCCCTCAGCCAATTATTCCACATAACATCTATAGGTACATAACCTTGAAGAGGATGAGAAATTAACATGGCGAAGGCAATTATCACGCGCGCGATATTTGCAAGTCTAGAAGAACCACAATTTAATAGAATTCAGAGATTTTTAATTTAATTCCTTGTATACTCACGTTTCATCATACGGCAGATTCTGTAAAATAGAAGATCTGATATCTTCGCCATAACGCCAATAGCCGCAAAAACCGAAAGCTAACTGCAAAACAACCACAGTAACGATACCTTGGCTTAAAACACCTGTTATGCCCGTATAAGCTTTCGGATTCCTCATATTCGCCTCAACCGAAACGATCTGCGATTGAGATTAGATCAGATAGTAAACGTACGATTTGGGAAACGCTGAGACTTACCAATCCCGGCGCCTCAAATGAGAACAATGTGGCGCCAAAAAACAACGGATACGAATATATGTCTTGGATGGGCTTTAGTTCCTCGAAGGGTTTGAGGTCGGTAAACATGTAGAAGAAAATGATACCAAAACCTGAAAATATTAAAATGAATGGATTAATGATTTTTGTCTCGTTGAATTAATTGATAAAAAATTAGAGTATCTTTGGCGTTCCCTTGCCCAAATGTAGTATGAGTTTCTGCAAACCTTGCCATTATTTCCACTACGTGAAATATTTAATGTGAAATAAAATCATAGCCAAGTCACATTTGAGAAATAAAACCAAATAATCACATCACACACTCAATCAGAGAAAGTCACATGTTTAAAAGAGAGCAGACCTGTTAAATTCCCATTAGAATTGAGTAATCAATTGATTGAATAACTTTTACAATCATTAATGATTATTTTAATTTTTTTCAGAAATTTCCAATTACTTATTGATTAGAATTAGAAATAAATCTAAAATAATCAAAAAAATCAAAAAAATTAAATTTTTTGATTGTTTTTGACTACTTTTGATTTTTTTTGGTTTTTATTTTTTTTTTTTATTATTATTTTATTTTTTTTGTTTCTTTTTTATAACTTTTTTATTTTTTTTTTGGTTTTTTGCTGAGTATTTTATGTAGTCTAAAAGGAATGCTTGCGACATTTTCGAAGTTTGATATAATGGTTCAGCGACACAGTTTTCACAGAGTATTTTTATTTATCGTTTTTTTTCTTACATACATATTTATATGTACTATATCTACTTTCTTTGAATATAATACAATACAATTTCAATGTTTTCTGCAAAAAAACTGTAAAAAACAAAATTTGTATAAAAACGAACTTTATGCATCGTTATGCATATTTCCATCTATCAAACGATACAAAAAATAATCCAAACAATCAAAAATAATCAAAAGTAATCAAATAATCAAAAACAATTACAAATAAACAAAAGTAATCACAAATATTTTTATTGATTACTTTTGATTATTTTTGCTTTTGTTTGATTTTTTTTTTTAAATTATAAAAAATCATGACTGTTTTTTGATTGTTTTTTAGAATAATCATTAAAACAATCACTACAACCCGTAAACAATGGGTAAACAATCATTACTATGATTTTCCAAAAAGTAATCAATCACACCGGTAATCATTAGGATTATTAATCATTACTTAACAGGTCTGAAAGAAAGCTACCAAAAAAAAAAACAAAATCTCGCAGTTCTTGATTCCAAATTTTAATTTTTATTATGATACTAGCTTATACCCGTGCGTTTCACCCCACGTAACCTTAGTTCTTCCAGAGACATGGACTATGAAAAATTCCACTTGAATGGGAGATGCTAAGCCCCCTTTTTCGTTATCCCCCGTTTTCGTGCAGGTGTTAGCAATTAGTCTCGTATAACCCCCAACAAATTGTGTTTGTGTACGAACTATTTTTTTTTTTTCAGCTGGACCGAGAGTGCTTATAAACAATTTTCTTGCTGTCCAACTGTGGGCCTATAAGGTTGTGTCACATAGCAAAGATATGATTTTACAGTGAATAGACTTCCGATTTTTTTGAAATAAATCCTCTCAAAAATGTTGGCCCAAATTTGTTATTCTTTTAAATTGTGAATATCGAATTGCAGAAATACGCTTTGCAGTATGACGAATGTTCGTAGCAACACAGTGACCCAACGAAGCTCAGAGTTGTACAGAACCCGATCGTATACGACTATTCGCCCCAGATCTACATATAAATAAGACCGGTGATTTTCTTATACGAGAAGGTGATGATAACGCTCAAGAATGAATTTCCAATGTTGATGCATATTAAGAATCTTTAAATTTCCAAGAGTCCACCATTTTGAATTGAGTATAAATTCAGGTTCGAAATATCAAGCTGAACACTTCACCGACCTAACTAGCAGACCACAGACTGATTACCACCAATTAAGTTCTGTTAATTTTTTCCATGTTTTAAAACCCCATATTTTGAGTTTTGAACCTGGGTTTTCAGTAAAAGTGAATAAAAATATTCTTACCAATCATAAGTGAGATATTCGATGCCATAGAAAATAGAGCCAGGGATTTCAAGTTCCGCACACCGCAGACGAGACATAGGGGCAAAATCGTAGACAACATATAGAAACGGCTATCCCAAACGGCCCAATATTGATCACCAAGATCCTTGAGACAATTGGCTATAAAAACAACGTAACAACAGCAGGTGCCAAAGTGGTACATCACCAGCAACGAATTCACCATCCATCTGAAAATATCAAAATAAGAAGAAGAATTTTAAAATAAATTCACATGATTAAGGGGATCTAATATTACCTTAAGGGGGCTCTTAAATTAATGCATTTACTGACATGGTCCTGTAGGTGCCAAGTATAATCTTATAGTAGCAAAAGATTTTCGACCCTCGCGATTAGGATGTATAACAAATTCTTTCTACAGTCTAGGCCACGCACCGCAATAAATCGATTTTTATAACACAAATGGGCTGTTTAATCCGACCACGTGACTAAGAACTGTCCTAATGAAGAGCCTTCGCTTCTGTTGGCAGTACCTTCATATAAAAGGCAATCGTACTAATCCAGGAAACCCACAAACTAGAAGAAGTCCTACAGTCAAACATTTTATTTGTTTAAACGACATAAAATGTAATCATTTCTTTCGTTTATTTCATTCCCATTAAATGCGATTGTAATTCGTAACCAATTTATGAAGTATTTTAAAGCTATCGTTCATGTTTGCAATCCCAAATCGAGGTGCAACTCCAGGTTTATATCTCAGAGCCCCAAGAAATGTTTCTACCAACTCTAAACAGGTTTGTCTTATTTCAGTTGGCATAGGACCTGAAGAATAATCTATATCTGCTAATCACAGCTTCTTCTTTAAACTAACACATGTGTAGCTTTTTTTATATCGACTGAACTTTCTTTAGATTGGTTTCTCTCGTGAAACTACGCTCTAAGTAACTGTGTCTAATTGGTCTATATCGGTGCTTGGTACTCACAAGCTAACTAAGCACGTCACTAATACAATGCGAGTCTCAAGAGCACCCCACTTGTACGTTTCACAAGTCTCTTGAATTTAATTTTAATAAAAAAAGTCACATAGCCCTCAAAACGGCTCCTCAACTACAATGGCTTTACTCAAAACTAATTCACGTGTGTTATTATTATTTATTGTACGTACCGCATTGAACCCTGAAGTCTACGCATACATGGTGGTCCTTCGGCTATGGCTTCGACCAATCCCTCAGCGTATGTATAGACTGGCACTCGACGCCGTCTCGCTATCTCGTACATGCCATACATCTGCGAATTTAAATACCTTTAGAGCTTGACCACTTATTAAGGATACACATAGGTCCATTTGTTTACCAATATTTGCTTCGAATAAAGCAATATAATGCCAATAATCGCAGTACTGATCAGCCCATTCAACCAACCGGCATTACGAAATGCCATGGGTGCTACCAATATGCCAGTACCAACCATAGACTTGATAAGATTCGTCAGCGCCCCGAGATTTCTTTGAATAAAAGCCAAAAATAATAATTAATTGCACTATTCATCACTCAACGAATTTGGAAGGACTTACGATATGGGAAATGCGACATCCCGATGCTTATACGGATTATAATCATTCTTTCTAAAAATATAACAAAATCAAATTTAAATTGCAAACTAACAGTTAAACTCACATATCGGCCATTATATCAAATATTTCGATCAACTGCTATCCATCTGAGAGATTCTAAATGACTGGTACCTACGAGTATCTTTCTGATGCGGGGTATCGGCAGTCACCGAAGTGTGTATCGCTAAATGCTCCGGAATCTCAATGCAAACACACATGTTTATAGGAATTAGGTCTATATATACTAACTTCGCGGTTATGCCCAATAAACATTTCAATAGCTTCTTCCGTTATGCGAATATAGGGGGAACAGTACACTCAAATATACGAGTACCTAGTACCTAATAAACTGAAAAGGAAGCTCCGCTCTCAAAGAACGAAAATAAAGCTCTATACGTCACTCATCGCACTAGCCCTGCGGGCACTAACAACAAGCGAATACCGAAGAAGATTTAATGACGAGTAAAACATGGGAAGAGGGAGACCACCACTCTGATGGAAGGATTAAGTGAAGACCGATTTGCGATCCCGAGGTCGTTTATTCAAGGGAAAATTATGGCGGTGTTTTCGAACTGGAAAACTTTTGGATCCAAATGTTTGTTGGGTTAGTTAATGTTAAGTGGAGTATATCAGATACACTAGAAGTAATTATGGAATTATCAAAAAATCCTTTAATCTTGCTATCCAATCGAAAGCTCTTTAATAATGCACTTTTATTTTATAAACAGTGGTGGGTGAAAAAACGGCACATACATAAGAGATGAGATCCCTGTACCAAATATGACAACAAAATTTTGCTTGACGACTTCAACTTGGGAGTAGGAGAAACATTTAGTATAGGCGATGTAACATCTGACAACGGTGAAAGGTTAATTGACTTTGTGGAGGAAAGAAAATGGTAAAAAGATTTAGCAAGTTCCAAGGTAAATACAAAATTAAGTTGTGTCCGTCCAAGTATTGAAAAATTAAAATAAATGGGCGCAATTAGCGAGGGAATGAGGGAGAAAATAATAAGACAGAAGTGCAAAAAGAAAAGGGAAATGGACGTGGAGGAGCAAAGACGGAAGGATCAAGATATCGTTCAGAAATTTCTAGTAACATGCAAGTCAATGGCGGATCTAAGGGCTTTACCGCTTAACCCTGCCTCATCCAATATCCTGCTTTCATAGCACTACTGACTCTAAAAATCTTTTGATGTGAATTGATCGGAAGGTTCTAGGGGCTGCCAAGCAAATTATAACTAGAGCGACTACAATTTTCCCAATAAGATGTTCTTAACCCACTGTGTGACGTATGTACAATTAAGAGCACATTGAAAATGGTTATTAAAGCTTGCAGAAACTATTGCAAAATTTTAAAGTTTAATTCAAATTATTTAGTCAATATATTTGGAAGAGTATTCATTAATAAGAATAACCGAAACAATGCATGCATTATAAAAATGCAACAGGCAAATGAAATTTCAGTCGTCGCACACTTGACAGCCGTCAATTTTTTACAAGCATGCACTCATTAAATTCGAAATTGTTACGTGATGCGTGACGTGATTACTCTTGAGACTCATCCCATATTGAAGTGGACGTTAAATGATTAATTGAAAAGTGGTTAAATAGACTTAACATTTTTGTTGGTTATTATTAGATGCGGAGGCGGAGGCGGAATGATTATAACTCAGAATGATAGGTCTTAGGGCAAATAGTAAAATCTCCAAATATTTCACTTTAATTAGAAACATTTTTCAAAGTGTTTCTAGAAGAGCGGAAAACATGCCTATCGGATTCAAATATAAAGTTAGGCAGCCTACATATGTATGTATGTGAATCAAATTTTTATTGATCTACTACATAAAATGGGCTAAGAGTAGGCACAGTTTTAAAAATAGTGTTCCCAAATCAACGGGGCCTTTGAGCGTATTTTTAAAATTCTCATCAACGTAAAGGTAGATTGATCAAATAAAAAATGTTGGAAGATCAATTGTTTTTCAATTTAACAAAATACGTCACATTGCAAAAAGATTCAAAACCGACTCAATACTCGGTTTTCGTAACATTATAATTTTAGAATTGACTGTCGGCGCATAAAGCTGCAACGTAAAAATAAAAGCCGAATCATTAACTATGGTAAGGTTTCTAAACAAATGATTCAAAAACGAATTTGAAAAGTATTCTGTTGCGTTTTTTCTTAGGGTTGCTTTAAACATAAAAGGGTTTGTTTGATTATTCGATTTTTCTAAAATGTTGGGTTTAAATAGTGCTTTGGTTTTACGTATTGGAAAAATTATTCTGTTACAAATGCATATACATATATATAAATATATGGCGCGATATATACAACAGTTATATCATCAACCTACGGTTTTTCGCCGACTCCGAACGGCATCTACGAAGCAGATGAATTTTTGCTGAGAAGCCTTTCATGGCAGAAATACACTCGGAGAGTTTGCCAAATCACTGCCGAGGGGCGACCCCGTTTTGAAAAAACTTTTTCAAACCACTTTTTGATGTAACCTGTACCAGGGCTCGAACCCGGACCTTCGGTGTGGTAGGCCGACAACACTACCTCCACACCACGGTGAATACTTCTGATATTATCGGTCATTCCGGTTGTTCAATAGTTTTTTTTTTTTTGGTATATTTTGCTTTAATGTGGCAGATCCCAAGCCCAAGTCTACGGCCTTAAAAGGCAGAATGATATTAGCAAGTTTTTTTATAAAATCCCTAATACTTACCACCAGGGCAGTACAGCTTATACACCACACCTAAAAGAACTGAGTAAAATTCATAGAAAATAATGAATTTGTAAAGCAGGCACACATTAAATTTATTTTATATACATAAATTCGTTACATTCGATTAAGCTATTTATAAGCCCCCAAATAAAACTTTCAAAGTATCATTGCCATGGGTATACATTAAGACCCACTCTTGTACGGACACATATGAACTGATAATTGCACCGGACAGACCTGCCACTATCAATAGTATGCTCATCAATAGATATAATTTTAATGGTCCATATCCTTGTTCAAATCTGACGCAAATATCTAAGAGAGCCGGTAGTATAAGTCCCAAAAGTGAAAGACTGAGTGCTCCCGTAAACGAAAGTATAATCGTAAGGTTAGGACAGGCGATGCCAACAAACACTGCAAGAAAATATGAAAGAAATATATATTAAGACACAATTTCTTATAACGAGTTTAAATTGAAACATTGTCTCAATCATAAATTTTTCAATATATCATAGCTTATCGTCTGGATACTTATTTAATTGTCAGCTAACCGCTTAGTCTATTCTCAATTGTTCAATGTTTCCGGAAGTGAATTTTCTTCGTAGTTACATTAACAAATGTTTTTTCTCTTGAAGCTCCCTACATGGCAGGACCTGACTATTCATTCGTGATTTTTCGGAGACAACAATAGAAGCTAAGGCATCTTCAAAATGCTTTCCAACTTCAGTCGAGGCCTGCTCTTTTCATAGCTACCGACATCGTTTGCTGGGAGAAAAATATTCTAAGCCGGAACTGCTTTGTTTTAACGCATCACTTGCCCGATCTCATGACGCATTTGAGTTTTAAATTACTGCACTATGCTGATATCTTCTTATATTTCCGGCGGCATCCATGATTCTAAACCACAAAGAAGATTTGATAAGAAACTTCACGATCGTGATGTACGTGGAGATAGCACTTTACTTCTCAGTGCCATACTCTGTTCAGTTTACCGCCAGATGTTATTAGAAAAAAATTCTGACAATCGCCACTCGTGGTGAAAAGCTTTTCTGACAATAGATTTTTCGTGGGTAACAATGCTCCCGCCAAAACATAAGTGAACGACGTAAGATTTCAGTAGTAGAATTCACTAACTTATAGCGATTCGATTCGGTTCGATTTTTCGAGATTTTCAATAGCGATTCGGTCGCTTGCACCACCGAATATGCGATTCGCTAACTTATCTATAACGATGAGGGCAAAAGATTTCTCAACCCGCCATAAAACATACTTTACGTACTCAAGTGTCATTTTTTAATAATAATATTATGTATGAATATAATATTATAATTTTATTTCTAATAAAAATTTCAAATTATGTGCATTTTTTTAACGACTTAGAAAACAACTGCAATTTGTGTGTCGTTTAGTTTGCGAAACAGCTGATTGCGAATAAGCGAAAATCGAGAAAAAATAGTTAGTGAATACCAAATATCGTGATAAATATCGATATGACAAAATGTCGATTGCGAATGTCGTAGTCGAAGTTAGTGAATTCCACTACAGTTCTGGCTCGAAAAGCTGAATGCACGATTTTTCCAAGCACCCAAACGTCAAACAAAGGGTGAAAGATTGTTGTCAGAATTGTCCTGTTAGTCTATACCAAAGGCCTATCATTAGGTTGTATTGAAAAACTGGTCCTATAGAATTTTATTCGCACTATAAATGCCAACATAGTATTTACCTGTTGATGTCGCAATTATTGTACGGACAACTAATTCCCAAGCCAACTGTCGATTTTCAGCTACTTTCGCTTTCAACCAATTATTCCATAAAACATCAACTGGTACATAGCCTTGAAGTGGGTGCGAAATATAAAGTGTTAGGGCAAATATTATGCGAGCTAATGCAGATAATCTAGAAAGAAACATAAACCGAAAGTAATATTGAATATGCAAACCGGTTTCTCAATGTCCGCATAAGTTTTATATCGAATATTGACGATCGACGATCGACTGATTTCTATCTGTTAAATTCTCGTAAAGTGGTAACCAGGGCCCGAATCGTGACAGACGTGAACGAGTGCACTATCGTACGATCAAAAATTACGTCAGTCGAAGAGCGAGTGAATAATATCGGATTCTTACAGAAGAAAGTGAACGTATCGTAATTGTCAGTTTTGCTATCGATTATTTTCTCCTTCTTCTTCAGTTTTCAAGGTTACAATAGGGTTTTAAACGTCAAAATAAGGTTGTCAAAATATAAAATTTGTGCAAAGAGACAACGGAACCTAATTTTATGTGTTATTTAAGCTCTAATGAGGGTGAAAACGACGAAAGGGAGGTGCGCAAACTCTTTAAAGGCCAAAGTGACCCTCTCCCGCTTTTAAATAATGCGTAAGTCCGGCATATGCATATGCACACTTTTGGCAATCAACCTCTGTACTTGTTTATATTTTGCAGCTGTATTGAACGATGTGGGATGAACAAGAGGTGTCCAATCATGTCCTCACTAAAACTAATCTTATGTCTTATGTGTCATGACAATAAGTCGGTTCCTTCAGTCCCGCAACTAGCTGCAACTTTTTCAGCCCTTGGGAGTGGCGGAGATCAACACGCTATTGGAAGTGATTATTTGATTGAAATGTGTAGAAGCACCATATCCGTCCACAGTATTCCTTCAAATCTTAGAAAGAATCGTCCGGAGTTTGTACGTTTCGAAACGGATGATTCGCAGAGCAGCAAAAAGTGGTTTGTGGAAAAACATAAAACTCTTCGAGGCTGATTTACATAAATAAGCACAAGTCTTTGGGTGAAATTTTATATTTTGTCATTTTCAGTTATTGGATGGCTCAAAGCTCCTCCCAAATATGTTTTTCAGCCGTTTTTTCTTACTCACAGTTTGGTATCAAAGTTTTGCCCAAATCGGGATGATCGCTAATAAATTTCACAATTATGTCCTTTTTCGTTAAATTAAGTTAATTATAGTTTTTCCCTTATCAAAATTATAGTTAAAATAATAAATATATACAAATTTAAACTCAATACGCATTCATTTTCAAATATTTGCTTCTATTCGTTTCGCCTTCGATCAACAATTTGTGTACGAGCGGCAATTCGAACGAACGAGTACGTCCATCTACCCGTTCACGTTTGTCATCATCCGAAATTTCGATAAATTTGTACGTTCACGGCTGTCATAATCCGATATTGACATTTTTACGTAGCGAGTTGCTCGTTCACGTCTGTCACGATTCGGGCCCAGTAGTGGAATTCACTAACTTATAGCGATTCGATTCGGTTAAATTTTTCGAGATTTTCATTAGCGATTCGGTCGCTTGCACTATCGAATATGCGATTCACTAACTTGTCTATAACGATGCGGGCAAAGGATTTCTCATCTCGCTATAAAACATACTCTATATCCTCAAATGCCATTTTTTAATGATAATAATGTGGATATAGTATTATTATTCCAATTTTTAATAAAAAATTCAAATTATGTGCATTTTATTTAACGACATAGAAAACAACTGCAATTTGGGTGTCGTTGAGTTTGCGAAACAGCTGATTGCGAATAAGCGAAAATCGAGAAAAAATAGTTAGTGAATACCAATATCGTGATCGATATCGGTTAGGACGAAATGTCGATTGCGAATGTCGTAATCGAAGTTAGTGAATTCCACTACAGATCAGCTCAGCATCATTTTTTAAATAGCTTTGGGGTCGTTTTATCAAGATACGGGAAAGTGCTTCAAATCAACAGTTAAATGTTGGAGAGCTTTAACCGCTAACAGAGAAAACCGTTCTTTAAGTATTTAGCAAAACAATGAGCCACCAGTTCTGAGAAACAGTTATAAAAAAAAAGTTGAATACACGTACACTGCATTTGAAGGCAAATTATGTAGAACTGTCGAAGCTATTTCTTCACCATAACTCCAGTAGCCAAAGAAAGCGAAAACAATTTGAAATGCTATGATTATGATCATTGCTTGTATATAAACACCGCACAATGTACGAAAATGTCCTGGATTTTTCATATTCGCCTCGATGGCAACAACCAATCCGGGTGCATCAAAAGCAAACATCGTAGCGCCAAAGAAGAATGGATAATAATAAAGTCTTTGAAAACTGACCATGCCAGAAAATGGTCCCATATCCGAGAATATGTAGTAGAAAAGTATGCCGAAACCTGGTTAGCATAAAATTATTAAATCTATGAATGATAAACAAATATATATAATTGCAAACTGTATACCCAGTTGTAGTAGTACATTTTTACAATCAGGCTAATTTTAAAATTCGTTTGCAAGAAATTTGACGAATTTTTCAACAACTGAATGAACGAACAATTTTTAATAGTTTTGGACAAATTTTTACCTTATCGACACAACTGGGTATAGTAAGACTAGACTTACGATAAATTGGTAACTACTGAAATAACTTACCAAATATAAGCGAGATGTTAGCAACAAAAACGTATGGGACCAAAGCATTCAAATTCGTTATATAAAATATTAAGCATAGAGGCACAATTTCCATTAGCATATAAAGACGATTATCAATAACAGTCCAATAGTAATCACCGAAATCCTTCATGCAGTTCGCTATGAAAACCACATAAACGCAGCAAGCACCAAAGTGATTAATAAAGAGCATCGTATTAACAATGTAGCTGAAAAAGGAAAAACAGTTAATTTTGTTGATCATAGGTTTTGACCCGGAGATCGGCAAACGACTATCACGATAGTTATTTATTTATTGCAGAGTCTACAGAATGAATAATTCTTACAGACTAAGTATGAAGCAGATGCGTAGTGCCCAGAAGGGGGCGCATGAACTAGGAAGGACTCTGTAGAATAAGCTGTGATATGTAGTGACTAGATAATAATCTGCCCATTGCATGGCAGGACGTGCTGCAATCGAAGTATCGATGATTATTTCTAGTTATGTATTTAAGGCAGTAAGTATATCCTTTTTAATCAGGAAGAGCGAGTATGAGGTATCAAAATTATTGCAATGCTTATAGTAGTCTTGACATAAGCAACGTAAGTTGGTTCCTGGAAACAACCTTCTGCTTTCTTCCCCTAAAGTAAGAGGATATCCAAAGCAAAAACGCAGGATGGAACGCCATGTGATCCAGTTTTAACATTAGAATGGAGTGGGAAACTTTATCAAACGACTTACTGAAATCTGTGTAGATGACAACGGTTTGTAAGTTATTTCTTGAGTTTTTAGATCTTATACCATTTTTGCCCAACGGTATAATAAATGACTGCTTCCAACTTGAAGGAAATATCCCCTGTCTTAGAGAGGCATTATATATATACATATGTTAAAGGTTGGCTATGGTAGCGATCCCATCTGGACCGGTAGAGTAAGAAGTTTTCAGACTTTGCAATTGCACTAGAACGTCATTAGAGGATATAGATGATAGACATAAAGTCTAGCATCTGCAGTCTAAAGGAATAACTGGTCGGTACCGGAGATGAATCGTAACCTATAGAATAGTTAGATTTGAAGAAGTCCGAAAACATATCAGCTAAAGTTGCTTCATCACCAGAAGTTGTGTCATTGTATTTAAATACAGATGGAAACCCATTGGTCCTTCGTTTGGAGTTAACAAAGTCAAAAAACGATTTTGGGCTAGGCGAAATTTGATTTGTTATCTTGGCCAAATATGTAGTTTTTATAACACTTTTTGTTTACGGTATTAAAAATTGATACTAACACAAAATGTATGCAATCGATCGTTATTTGGCAGATCCACTTAAAATATATTCAATAAAGCTCACTAACCTTAAAACGTTTTTCAAACAACGCAGAGATTCTGGACCTTCGTTAACTGCAATCATCATTGCCTCGCCATAAGTTAATAAGGGCACTCGTTTGCGCTTTTCCAGTTCGTACATTCCGCCTAGCTAAAGAAAGAGAATTGATTTATTTAAAATGGCTGTGAGCTGACTATTTCTCAAGTTACCAATATTATTTTTGAATAGATTATGAGAAATCCTATAAAAAAGGTACTTAAAATAGCAGGAATATAACCAGCATTCCTGAAGGCCATCGGAGCAGCTAATATACCAGAACCCAATATGGCTTTGATGAGATTTAAAAAAGCACCAAAATCGCTAAAAATATATGTAAATTAGATTAAGCTTTTCCCGCACAGAAAAATGTTACGTTTGTTGATTTGAAGTCTTACGTCATAGGATGAGCCACCTCGCGAAAATCATATGGATTGTAGGCATCTCTAAAAATACACAGAATAAGCTTTTCTAATAACATCGAGCCCTACGAGTAACTTACTTGTCACCCATTTTGACTAGACGCGATTATTAAAGCTATTACAAATATTTAAAACAATTAAAAATATATTTTTAGTTAACATAAAATAAAGCCCAACAAATTTTAAATTTTCTTTAAAGGTGTCAAATATTTCAATTATACGGAAAAGAGTGAAAAAAAAAACAATAATTAGGTGAATTGGAAATGTAGAATGGAAATCGAAGTTCCTATACCCAGATGCATGCTTTTTTAATTAAACAATGTAAGTACGTAGTTTATGTTATAATGTGAGTTGAGTAGCGAAAACCCAAAAGAGCAAGCAAACTTCCAAAGGTTTGTTCAAGTGGCCCAGCAAAATCATCTAACATACTTAGTTAAGACTTGCTTGGAAAGTATTGACCACAACAACAGTAGGACCACATTTCCTAGTACGGGCAAATATTACTGCGAAGCCCAGCGAGGCATAATTTTCCCTGTCTAATACAAAGATCTAGGACCAGAACTAAAATCAAGCTCCTCTAACCGAAGGCCTAGGAAACGATTAGTTTCAACAATTATAATTTTTTAATAAACGGTCTTGTTTTATTAACAGCCAGAAAACGGTTTGACTTCAGCCCGTTTGCTGATGGGATGTAGTGGCTTACAACAGTCTAGCGGAAACCAGCTGCTCAGCATTTCATTGCCACTCCGAGTACCCAGGTGTTTCTTCGAGTTCGGCAGTATTCAATTACTACTGCACGGAGAGCTTGCGAGATGTGCTCCCATTACGCATGTATTCCACTCGGTTCTCTCGGTCTCTCAGCGAGCAGATGTCCAGCTGGGTTGACGGGTTACATGGAAATAACAGCTCTTGGTCGGGTAAAACCCAAGTCATTCTGGTACGGTGGAACCAATTGGTGTGGGAACAGGTGATCCGAGTCGATGTTAGGTATTGGATACCCTGTAAGCATACCGCCCATATAACAAAACGTAGCAGATTGATGGATTCAGCCTGGACAAGTAGACAAACCAATCGGAATATTAAGCTTCGCAACCTTCGATAGTAGATATCGGACTATACGGTTCTCCCGGTCCCACAGCGATTGCGATGTCATTTTCCGTTGTTGCAAAACTTTTAAGTACGACAGTGGGGTAGAGGGACGTGGGTTTTGCACATATGTATGTACGACCTAAGACTAACTGGTTAGGGGCTTAGAACATATTGTTGGTGTTGTAGCGCTACTTTGCTCAGACTAGGTAGTCAGTATCTTACTCTTCTAACGGAAGTCCTAGAAACTTTGCGGCTTCGTTAGGGGTGAACCAGGGGGAAATGGGTGTTAGAAGAGTAGGCTCGGTTGAGCAGACAAATAGATGGTTTGTATCGAGTGGGTACACGCCGCATGCCGGACAAACATTAGGCAAGTCGGGGTTCAGTCTGGATAGGTAAGAGTTTAACCTATTACAATATCCAGACCGGAGTTGGGCCAGCATCACCCTAGGCAGCTCGCGCTCCTCTTCGGCAACGGGTGGTGTTGTTGCCTGAAGAACGGCGTTCACCGGGAGAGAGCCAACATAGGAATTTACGGAATTCGTGTGGATGAGGGTGAGGGCCTGCCGGTGCACCTTAGGATCAAACGGCGTGGAAATCAGGTGCCGGATCTCATCGTAGTGTTTGCGTAGATGGCTCCTTATGCTCCTGGGGGGCGGATCCTCGTTGATCAGGCGTCTGTTCGGATGCTCGTTGGAAAGGTCTCGGAAGTAACTGTTCAGTCTGGTGCAAAGTTCGTCAATGGAAGGGCCGTTCCCATAGCCACAATAGTGCAATCGTCAGCGTATGAAACGATGAAAACTCCCTCTAGTGGGGGGAGGAAGACTCAAAATATAGAAACTAAACAGAAGGGGGGGAAAGAACACCACCCTGCGGAACGCCTCGCCTTATTCTTCAGGGCTTAGAATATAGAGGCGGTAGGCATGTCTGGAGTAAGAGGCGTCTAAAAGCCACAAAGGTTAATTCCGTGCAACTTGATGATTGATCTAGGGATGTGATGCCTCTCACCTCTCATTACCAACCTTCTACCTCCTTACAACCTCCTAATGACAACATGACTCTAGTCGCTCTCGGAAGGACGTGCTCTTTTTCAGCTATTTTAGGTGGTTAGGTATCAACTACAGAGTTCACAGGCCAAGATCTGAGGGTTCTGTCAAGCGAATTGGTGTGATTTTGTTTAGAGCCGGCCATAAGATAAAACGCTCAAGTAGTATGTTGATCATCATAGTCTTTACGGAGATGTTTCCTTATACCTCAAGGAGTTGATTTGGATGACTAGGTTTGCGGCAGTTTAGTAAAAACTGTCTGCTTAACAGTTTCGTGTGCTCGTTTTAGTCCCTTGATGGAGGTGAGACTCAAATAGCATAATACATCCCGAGTGAGTTCTGATGGCGATATTTTGCCAGAGTTGTAACTTCCTTACGTACATATATGTAGCAACAATGTTTATCTTTTCCCCCCAAGTACTACCGTCAAGTGAGTTAAGGGCATTGTTGAGGCTCTGACATTATGTAGTTTCTACCTACATACATATGTCCCACCGATTTAACCGAAAACAGGGTTAGATTTCACTCGGAGGTAACAGTTTATCTTAGTACAGAGTTCGTCTGATGCACGGGTGATAGTCCCCCTGCGGGTTGGGGCTTAGAATATGCCCGCGGTAGACATACCGGTCGTAAGAGGCGACCAATATGCACAAAGGTAATGATGTGCAACTCGATGGTTGATCTACGGATATGATGCCTCTCACCTCTCATTACCCATCTTCTCTTTCCTTTCGGTAGGAGGGATGACATGACCTAGAAGGTTGCACTGGTCATACCAAATCGCTCCCACGACAGTCGGGCAGTACCGCAAAGGAGTACCGGAGCGTACCGGATTCATATCCGGCCAAGGACTGTTATTTCGACAACACTCCCCAAAACCTTCGGGGAGTGATTTTGTTGCTAAAACAACAACAACAACAGATATGTATGTAGATGTTAACAATATTAGATCGGCATATCTTGACCGAGGGTCCATGTCGGTGACAAACAGA
The DNA here is from genome assembly GCA_951509765.1 of Sphenella marginata. Lineage (NCBI taxonomy): Eukaryota > Metazoa > Arthropoda > Insecta > Diptera > Tephritidae > Sphenella > Sphenella marginata. The sequence goes on from OX608083.1 coordinate 48,617,881, forward strand.
TCATATTGTACATTGGGGTGTGTTACGAATGTAAGATCCCCTGCTTGACAAATTAATCAGGGTTACACAGAAATAACTACCTTTGGCCGTGCAAAAATAACAGCTGGTCACTCGGGCGGTTGAGGGAATGGCATTCCAGTCGTAAGGGGCGTCACCCGTTTTTCCCAGACCTACAAATGCTTTTATGAAACTGGAGATAATATACTTAAGTTAATATTAGGAGATGTATACATTTCTATCAATTTTCTTTACTAATTTATTTTGATTATTACAAGGTTTCATACATAGAGATACATAATCATCGCAACATTTATAATTTCCAAGAATAATGATACCTACTATATTCTGAAGTTTATATTATTTATTTATATAAGCTACTTACTTATATAGTTGTTTAAAGACTCTATACATTTTAAATGTAATATATAAATGAGAAAGAACGCAGATAGCAACACAATGAATAGCAAATTCATTCTAAAAAGCTACCTTCAGTTCTTGATGATATAGGCATAAGCATGTGCTCGTTAAAAGTTCTTAAAACAACTTCTTAATCTGCGATAAACGAATGAATACAAAAATGAGTAAATCTAATTTAGACGGTGCGAAATAGGAAGCTTCTTACGTCGACGACGTGCCATCTGCTGCCGTTCCCAATACTCGTAATAACGTTCTTGTTTCAACCACTCTTGATACTTATACCACCATTCCTCCCATTTGATATAATCCTGCAAAAGTTATAATTCGCTTAAATGTCGAAATTAAGTGGCAACAGTTTTTACACACCTTAAGGTCTAAATCGCGTAAATATCCACGACTTTTATAATATTCATATCGAACGCGCACATCATCCCACGATAACATGCCCGACGGTGCTGTTGTTGCAAGTTCTTCCGGAAAATGTCCAGCCGGTGCTGGCGAATACGCATACCGACGCGGTGGAGAGCCAAGCCCCTCTTCAATCATCACTTTTAAAGCTCCCCCGGTAGAGTCTTTAGTTATGCGCATGTTTTCCATATTACTACGATCAATACTCCATTGTGCCATTTTGCCAAAGCGTTCAGAAAGTGTTAAGCCGGTTGCGGCAATAAAAGTTGGCAGAGAACTATCACTATCTGAACCACCCGAATCATCTGAATCTGATGATGAATGTTGCTTCTTACGTTTTTCACCTTCGACTTTAATACGCGGACGTACCTATAAATAAATAAAAATGAAATTGTGTTTATATTTTTTTAAAAAAGTAGTAAAAAATAAGTCAATCTATACTTCTCTATCTTTCTTCTTTTTCTTTGATGCTGCAACTGCTGTTGAGGATGAAGCAGGCTCTGGGGGCTCTGGAGGGCGATTTTTCACGCGCGTATCTACAGATGGTGAACGTCTACTTGGTCTTACAAGTTTTAAACGACCATCTGGTGGTACCCGATCCAATCCACGATCTTGACTAAAACGACGATTTTTTTCTTCACGATATTTTTCTACGGGACGCGGATTCAACGCAGGTGGAGTGTTTGGGCGAGCATGCATTCGCGACGAGGTGTGGCCACCAGGTGGTGGCTGACCAGCACGATACTGTAAAGAACGCGACGACGATTTCGGCGGCGGCGAACGCGGTCCACCTGGTAAACGGTTACGCGGTATAGACTGAGACCTGTAAATAGAACATATTGATTACATATTTATAAGTCAATGTATAATGTTAAGTTGGGACCATACCGTGATCTATGATTGGGTTTTGGTGAACACACGGAACATGAATCATCAGAGCAACTGCTAACGGAACTGTTTGAACGCGAACGGCACGAATTCTGCAGGGAAGAAAAAACGCATTGAATATCTGTGGCAATTCGCTAAACTTACTTAACAAAGTAAATGAAACTTTTGATTGGGTTGGATGATTTTGTTGAAACATAATATAGTATGTAACCCGATTTTGTAGGTCGTAGTAGGTACATATCACAGCTGCAAAGCCTGGATGTTGTTGTTAGTGTTATCCATGCCTGGATCATGTAGGTTGCTATCGTAGTAATGTTTGGTTCTAACAGGAACCTATCGGTTGAAATCGGGATGGACCAGAAGTATAGTCTGCTCTGACAAGCAGGTGAATAGATGGTAGTTGCGCTTTAAAGTTTATACCTATCTTTCGCCACTGTCCGGTTTTTTCGCAATGCCATTGACTAACTTGTCAACCACTTTCGTTAGAAGAGATTGATGACAATTCTCAGGAGGATCGTGCTCTAAGACAGGGCGAATCACTGTTATTTACCCCTGTTTAATCCTTGCAGGTTTTAATCGTTCACCTCTAAAGAGCTGAATTTTAAGTTCATAAACAACTTGAGCATGGCTGGCCATGTAAAAGGTTTAGGGCCACTTTCATAAAAGCCGGTTAAGCCTAATCGGCGATTAATTTGACAGCTAACCATACAAAATACGTCAATTAAACTCTGGTTAGCGGTTACCGGCTTTTATGAAAGCGGCCCTTAACCTTCGCACCTTGCCGCACCACCCTTCTAATGTTGTGGTAGCGATTTCGTTGACGTCGTGAACGAGGTCGATTTAGATTTTGGTCTTGTAAGTGGAGGCTATGTATATTTTGTGGTTAGATTTCGGTAAATTGAACAATTTGTTAATAAAATCAGAGAGACTGCAGGACCATAGGTGCTCCTCCCATTCGGCGTTGTGTTGAACAAGCCATTTGATTTCCGAATCAAGATTCTTTTCAAACCACTTTTGATGTAACCAAGATCCTTGATTTACGGATCCGGTAACACCAGGCACATGAACCCCTGCAGGTTGCAAGTGAAACCTTATGGTTAATTTATAGATATAATTCCAATGAGAATTGTTTTTCGTTATCATACATATGTATATCTGAAAACAATCCCTTGGTGCGAACGGCATCAAAACTGCTTAAGCAACTGCCTATGCCGTATAATAGAAGAAAGCTGCAAATAATTATTATTTAGAACAAAAAACTTACCCTTGGAGGAGGCGATGGTGGACGCTTCGAGCGTGGCAGTATTTGTCCACCTCTTTTGTTTGGCACAACTGGTGGTGGTGGCGATCTCCTACGGCTTCCGCCAGGAGGCGAACGTCGCCTAGTTAGGGGCGAACGCGACGGTTTTCTACGTATTGGCTGATCAAGTGGTGAACGGGGACGATTATTTAATCCACCTCCCCCTCCTAACGGTACACGACCACGACCCATATCAGATGGCGACCGAGGAGGTATACCACCACGTGACGGCGGTGAACGAGGACGGCCACGCATGCCATCTATAGGCGGAGGCGACATACGACGCCCTCCCATATCCATAGATGGACGTCTACGCATATGAGGAGACATTGGGGGAGATTTCCTTAAACGTGAACGACTACGCGACCGCGGCGAACGCGAACGACCATACCGACCGGAATGTGGAGGTGGACCCCCAACAGGTCCACCAACGGGACCGCCCGTATTGTTGTAACGAAAACCACCATTATGATCACTTTCTCCAGAGCTACTTTCACCTTGAATATACATTTTCTTGTAACCAGTATGACGCCAGCGGTTAGGATCCTTTTCCTCAACTTCCAGCAATTTCTTATCCCAATAATCGTTGGTGTTAGCACGAGCTTTTTTCATTACGTTGTCAATTTCTCGGCGTTTTCCTGCGGGAAGTGATGGATCTATAATAAATTGTTGTTAAAGGAAATGAAAATTTTAAACAAATGTGCAATAATGTGGGTGTTTTTATTTTTTCGCTTTAGGTATAATGTTTTTTGAAGATATCGAATTATAGGCAACATTCCTAAAGGAGAGATGATACCGTGATGAGAAACAAAATAGATCTAAGATAATACCTGTAATACGTGCAACTGTAGGCTGCCTATCCATGTGAAGCTGTTTAGAGTTTAACTCGCCACGTCGGCGCGAATTTGACATGCTGTGAGTTGTTTAATTCAAGAGGTTTAACGAAAGCAGCGTTTTCAGGATTAATTATAACGAGACAATATTGGTGTTGTGCTTGTCTATTAATATCAAAAATGCTAAATATATTGAAGTTGTCAACGTTATACATTCGTACATGTGGTCTGTAATACGTGCATACACCCGAAGTTGGTCTATATCCAACTTAATAAATCGGCAAAGCCTTTTGCAAAAACGCACATTAAGCACTTACACAAAATAGCTGCAAGAAAACATTTGAATTAATTGAAAACATATACACATGAGTAGCACTTTAATTAAGTAATGCAATATTTGTATATTTTTTTTTTTTTTTTAATTTTTCTTTATATTTTTGAGTGGTTGCAAGCAAAGTTTGTTACGGCAGGGAAGAGTGTGTGGTTTAGAAATGAGTAAATAGAGTAAATGTGACTTGTAGTCTGTTTTATTATCATTTTTGGATGGTTTATGGTTTATAGGGTGTAGAAAGGATGCTGAAGCAGTTGCTGTAAAAATCGACAACGGAACAAACACGCATATACCGACAACCGAGGGTCGGAATCGATTTTTCCGCGACCGATAAAGAGCCGATGCGATACGACGTGGAAGACATCCTATACAGGAACGACTATACAAGGCCCAGAGTTCAACCAACCGGCAACGTTAACGAAGGCGACCGTATCCGTTTATTATATTCGACTATGAGCAGTCCTAACAGCAGTACTTACTAGAAATAGTTGCTGCTGTTACAACAGCACTCAAGGCGAGTAACACTCAACCATCACGCACGATATTTAAGACGTCCGAAAACACTTTCGATAGCGAGACGACATCCCGGACATATTAAAGCGAAACCCTCCGCCGATGGGCACACGCAATACAGATAACCGACAATCACGTTCGACATCTATGAAACATTGCAATTATTAGGCGCCGCATGTAATTTTCGATCCGTATTACATCCAATAACTGCATCAAATACTCGCCGAGATTTGATAAAAGTAACCGGTTCCGGAAACCGCACAGCAACTACATCACCGCTGGCATGCTGCTTACATCGGCAGAATTTTTGTACTCTATACAGAATTCTGCCAATCTTTTTCATATTGATTATTTAATCACGAATAATTCCAATTTCTCTAGCAATATTGCATTTAGTATATACTATAAGTGGATTTTCTCTCCTTATATCTGCGCGTTCAATAAATTGCACAGACGATAAAACGAACTCCACGGCTGCGACCATCCCGCAGACAGCATACGAATGCAACCGAGCCACATTTTTCATTGGACCCAGAAATCCAGAATTTCTCACCGTATGATATATTTTATTGTTAACGTACATTTTTAGTGCACGTTTTTATATATATTCGTGATTGCACAGGGTTTTTGTTTAATTAAAAAGTTTCAGTCAATAAAATAACAAATGCGCAACGAAAACTTTACAACTCAGCTAGACGGCCATTTTAGCAATGAAAATTGTCTATCAAGCACAATCAGTGATGCCATAAAGTTTTCTGCAACGCAGATACAACAGGGGGAAAAAAAGATAAAAATATTTAAATAGGCCTAGAAAAGGTCTAAAACCGAAAATTAGCTTTGGGTTGGGTTTTATTGAGTGCACCGTGCCTATGAATGTTTTTCTTTTTAGAGGGGTAGAGGGGGTCCCAGGAATCACAGAAATAAAGCTCGAACTTGGAGGCAACTCATATTTTAAGAGAAAATCGAATAAAGTTCACAATTTTCCATAATTTTTATGTGGTTGTTGTAATGGCACATTAGGCTGAGCCGAAAAAGTGTTGGGAAACGTGGCACGCGGAAGGGTGGCACACACCCGGAGTTGGAATGGCGTAGCCCAGGGTTATTTTTTGAAGCGCGCCCGAAGGCCGCCTACGCGGAAAGGTGTTCTGCACATAAAAAACATGGATCACGCCCCGAGTTGGAAAGTTTTACAACAAAAATCTCATTTCATTTTTCCACTTTTTGGTCTAGTTTTCCACTTTTTTGGTCAAGTTTTGGGTGGGCCCCATAAACTGCACCATTACCATATTTTATTACAACTTTATCAAATATGTATGAAAATTATGAGAATATGTTTGTAAAATTGTAGTTGATAATACAATTTAAATCTTTATAGCTATATCTGTTTAACTTGTTTTGTTGAAAGCCCCCTTAAGTTTCTGTAATTTGCATGTGCTTCTGGTAGACATAGATATAAGGTATGGATGTACAGTATTACCCAAAGTTATTCATTCCAAATGTTCACTTGAGGCGCTATTACACTGAAAATACCTGTCATGTCATGTTTTCTTGCTAAAAACCTGTCTCAGTCCTCAACTCAAGTTTTGAAAAATCTGCATATTCATTTACACATGTCTGGCACCTCCTATTACTCGCTGACGATTCAACTAGTACCAAACCGCCATTGTTGTTCACAAGTGATTCAGCCAAAATAGAAAGCAGTTTATTTGAATGTTTTTTTTTCGTGTTATATAGTTTAGAAGGCTAAAATATTAAAAATATGCAGTGTGGTGAGACATATCGTTCAGTGTGAAGTGTTTTTAATTCTTTAAAGTGAATAATTATAAGCAAAACTGGTAAATTTTTAAGCTTCCTTACATACAATATTGCAAATTTAAACACGATTTTTTCTCAAAATATATATGTAGCTTGCCTCCAAGTTCGGTCTTTTGTTTTGTGTTCTGTGCGACCCCCTCTACCCCTTAAAAAAAAATTCCTAGGTTCGGTGCATCATCTAAAATATTCCCCTTGAATATAAACATTTCATAAAATTAGGTTGAAACATATACATAAATCCCACGCATGTTATTTGCATTAAATAGACAAGGTTTAAAACAGCTTCAAGAAATCCATTCTTTTATAGGACAATTGTCAGTGTATGGTCTGCGTTTGGGTATCAACTTTTACGGTAAATGCAAAAATAAATGCTGTGTTTTGGGCTATATTCCAAAATGCGAGGAAAATTCAAAATGCTTGCATGAGCAGCCTATATGAACCATTACAGTAAGGGGTTATTTGCCTACTTATTTCGCTTAAAAAGCTCTTGCATTACCTATATGCAGACTGGCGTTTTTGTTTTTTTTTTCGTGGATTTTAGGTGAATCATGTTTATTCCTCAAAAAATGTTTATCTATACTCCCCATAGTAAGATAAATGCAAGAACTGCTCAAATATATTATTTATAATTACTGGATACTCTACAAAAAGTTAAATGAAGTTAGAAAACAGCAAAAATGGCTGCACTGATCACAATAGCCGCATTCTTCTGGTAGTTGTCGCTCTGGCTCACGATCAATTCTCACGGGAACAGTGCGGTTCATGGTTATGTGAGTTGGCAGCACTGACAGAAAACGTCACTTTTTACAGCAAGAAGAAGAGAAACAAACAAACAGAGGGTGAAAATAAGTGAACATTTTTTGGTGGTCGATGGCAAGTTGGCAGCAATACTATCATTGTTGGACGAATTTTCATTTATTGTTTCTTGTTGTTGCTTTTCCAACAGCTGTCCGTACAAATTGACGGAGTGATTCTTGGGAATTGTGGCAATTCTGACATTTAATGCGCAAGTGCTGCCAAGTTGACACAAAAAAACCAATTAAACACAGCGTGAACCAGAGTTCTATGTGGATTTATCTGGCTCAAGTTGTTATTGTTGCATTTGCATGTAAACTGTTTTATCTATCTCCGGTTCACTGCCAGAAGAACGCGGCTAATGTATAGGCGATGGCCATGGTTGAATAATTTATATTGTGACGAATATTCCAATATACCATGCCTAACGAAATAACACCCCCACCACTAGAAACACAACAGAAATAACGATGCATCATTGTAAAGCATAGGTTGGCAAAATAAAATGTATGGGTAGATAGGTAAACGGGTGCGTAACTTCGCTGCAGTAGTGTGAAGACAAAATTATCGCGTTAGTTAGCCCGACCACATTCGAGATGCCGGCTACAAAGCGCCATCTGTCATAATAGTTTGACACACGTTCTTATGGGAATCGATTTTTTGGCCGCTACGCAACAAAGCTGCGATCAATCATAAATGCCGCTGTCTCCAGCTTAAACCTCTTTCTATTCTAACAAGCGACAGATAGCGGCATTTGGTTTTTTTGACAATAAAAACGAAAGGAAGAGTAAATAGCTCGTAAAAAGGGTGGCGGTGTAGCAATGTATTGTAAAAAGTATATTAAAACTTGATTAATATCAGGAGTATCTGATAGCGTTACGGAGCATTTGTTATTTGAAGTGCCTAGTTTTTTGTCTCAGTGTTGTGATGTCAATGAATATTTTTCAATGTTGTCCTCTGTGGCTGTCAACTACACTGATATTATTATTTGTGGAGATTTTAATGTGAACCTCCTTAGTAGTGACTTGTATAGTTGCCGTCTGTTAGATTGTATTTCCGGTATTGGCCTTAATATTGTTAATGTGTCCGTACCCACAAGGTTTGGACAAAACTGCAGTCCAAGCCTCCTAGATTATTTTGTTGTGTATGACATATCTATTGTTTTAAAGTTTGACCAAATGTCGTTTATCTCGGACCATGATTTAATTTGTTGTTCACTTGACGTTAAGCTTAATGTCCGTAATGTGGTGGCTTGTCCATCTATTTCATCTGACTATCGTCTGCTGGACTTTAATAGCCTTTTATGTGATATATCCCAAATAAATTGGTCTGCCTGTTGAGGTCTGAGTTCAGTGCATGACAAACTTAACTTTTTAAATGAAAACATTCTACATGTTCCGCATCGCACTTACCGTAGTCGAGGTTCACCACTTCGGTACGAGCTACGATCAGGAAGCACAATAGACAATACAGCCGCTGGAAAATGAACCGTAGTAAAACTAATTGGAATGTTTATAAGCTTGCCAGAAATGAGACCACCGCCCTGATAAAGCGAGAAAAGTGCAAGTACTATAGAAGGATGTTGGATACTTCGGTGCCGAATCATGTTTTGTGGCGTAACCTGAAAAGGCTTCGAGTGATGATGCTTTTGTGTGCCGTGTTTCTCCTAATTGTGCTCATACTTGTTCTTTTACCAGCCCTTCCTCTGCAGAGCCTGTCTCGCGGGCATTTGAGTTTAAAGCGTGCTGAATTTCATGGGGCGAGGTGCATCACTACATTCTACCTACTCTATCACATGTCCTTAATCACAGTATTACAACCTCATGCTTCCCTGATATGTGGAAAATTGCCACTGTGTGACACATTGCGAAAACCAAGTCTTCCAACACTCCCAGTGATTTTCGACCGATTAGCATTTTGCAAGACCTCTCAAAGGTCTTCGAGATGTTGTTGTCCGAGCAAATCCACTTTCTTATAGATTACTTTGACTTGTTGTCCACTTATCAGTCTGGCTTCAGACCAAATCGCAGTTGCTCTACGGCTGTCTTAAACATTTTAGACGTTATTGGAGTACCTTTTGACAAACACCAACTCAGTTTTTTATGTTTACTTGACTTCTCGAAAGCCTTTGACTCTGTGAATTGTGACTTGCTTTGCATGAAATTGAAAAATTACTTTGGTTTTGGTGACTACGCAACGCCGCTTATGCGGAGCTATTTAACGGGTAGATCTCAACGTGTCAAAATCGATTCCGAAACTTCTGGTCTAAAACCACTACTTCCCAAGGTGTTCCCCAAGGATCGATACTCGCCCCATTACTATTTAGTATGTTAATAAATGATATATTGTATGTCTGTAAATATGTACAAATGCATGCCTATGTTGACGATGCTCAGTTGTAGTTATCCGGAAACCACGAAGAGATAAGCGTAAAAAATTCATATGTGCTACCCATAGCTAAAAAAAGGATAAGTTTATTGAATATTCCACCTTTATACATTGCCGATAAACTTTTAACACTCGTTTCCAAGGTAACCAACCTTGGGTTCGTAATTAACGCAGCCTTAACCTGTGATGATCATGTTAACTCGGTGGTCAGTAAAGTTTATAATATTCTAAGAAACTTGCCCATGTCTTCAATTTACACACCCATCAATATAAGAAGAAAACTAGCTATACAACTAATTAATTATTTTTTACACGGCTATTAATTTTTGCTTCAGCGTTCAGCGAACATGGGGTATACAAGCTTACTTGCGAATGCCAGCACAGCTACATTGGACAAACAGGACGGAAAATAAGTACACGATTTCGGGAACATATCAGGGACTACAACAGAAAGGCACGGAAACCCTCCATCACACCAGAATCGAACTTTGCTAACCACATGTAAGAAAACAAATGCACCCCCGGCAAAAACACAGCCAGAACACTTCACGTTCAAAATAAAGGGCGACGCTTAAATGTGCTCGAGAACATGGAAATATACAAACTAAAGACATTTGACGGAAGAATAATAAACGAACAAACTAGCACCAATTCTGATGCAATATTCGAACCTGTAAAACTAGTTTACAAAAAACAAAACAACGCAGCAGGTACAATAACCAGACAAGTAACGATAAACGAGCGAACATGCAAAACAAACCAAAGGACAAAAATTACCGACTTCTATTCAAGCACAAGATTAACATTACCTGACCTACAAACTAATTAATGAGTTGCCGCGAACTATATACACGCATGCTAACTTTACCTACAGCATTCGAACTATAAATACAGGACACCGGATAGACACAGATCAGAACGAAAACTTACACTGAAGATGGCGGATCGCCAAAACGGTTTGTTCCGATATACTTTTATACGTGTGTAAGTGGGTATGTTCATAGAAATTTGCGAACTATTTGTATTACATGAGCTAGTTAAGGATGATCAGTAGTAGGTAGATTTTTATTGTGTTTGAACAACTGAAGAATTGCATAAAGCACGACTGTTTTAAATTTCGGTGTCTAAACTCGTTAAATCAGTGATTAGGTATACCAAATAGTATTAAGTATCTAGTGAATACGTTTGAACTAAAAGCATTGAACGCCTCAAGGAAGAACGTTACATTACAAAAAGTTTTAACACTACCATACAAACAATATTGGAAAAATGTCCCGAAGCAAATTTTGGCAACATTTTACGATCGTGGATAACACTGAAAAAGCGTCCTGCAATTATTGCGGTGCTGTTCTTAAACGGATGAGCTCCCCAGCATGCTTGTGGAACCACTACAATTTTAAACATAAACTGAGTTATGGAGTGGATAATCTTTAAGATCCAACAAGCAGCCATATGACTGATAGCCATGAAGGAAGCTTACAACCAAGCAGAAAAAGGCAATCACGAGTCAGTACATCATCAAACAGTACCATCAAAATTACCCAAGTCCACCAGGCACTAATTACACAAGCATTAAGAAAAATGTTAACTGTGGATATGCTACCGACTTCATTTGTTGAAAACGAAGGATTTAGATCACTCATATCGATTTTAGAGCGTTTACTAGAATATAGTATTTCTCGAAAAAAATCAAACTCCCAGTTGTTAGCGCCTGCTCTTCGGCAAGTGTTCTCTGTCAATATAAATCACATTATTTTCCAGATGTGCGGTTAGTAAAGTGGACCAAGAAAATATAAAACGCGCGTGTTTAGCTATATTTCTAGCTTTATACTTAAACAAAAGTAAAGAGAAGAGGCTGTGTGTAGAAGTCGACGTACGTGGGGAAAGTTTCTGATCCCCTTTCACTTGCATGCGGGCCAAGTAGCATACTGCTTCCGGGCGCATACATCCAAGTATCCTCTGGGTAGCCACTGAACCCCCGTTTGGTGGTGAGCTAAACGTGAGAAGGCGACAACCTGGCAAGGCCACTCCGACAGAATCATTTTAAGGGTTTACCAGGGGTTTACTTAAACAAGTAGAGTCTGATCACCTAGCGGTGCGGGCGTCTGTTTTGGATCAAGAGGGTCGCTATAGAAACGTGCAATTAAATTACAACCTCCCGCGGAACGGGTTGTGCGTTGGGTTTGGGACCCACCACATAGAACAAAATACCAATTAAATCCAACAAAAAAGCCTCGGATATGAGAACCGCCCTTTTACGACGCCCGCAAACGAAATAAGGGGGAAGGTGCCGCTGCCCAGTTGGTTGAGGCTCAACAAAAAAAAAAACGTCAGCCCAGAAGGCGGGGTCTCCAATTGGCGCCATAGGAGGCAAAAAGGAGTCCTAAATGTGAGCGTTTGTCCTTTTTATGAGTCCGAACCGAGGGTATTTCCCTTCTTGCGATGATCGTCCGATATGAGCCTAATTCCATATATCGTATGAGCCTGAATTAGAGTCATACGACACCTTTTTTTTTTAATAATCAGCACTTATTGCACTCATATATACCGATTTAGGCCCGTTTACTCAATTTCTAGTTATATTAACCCAACCATGGTTTGGCTTGGAATGACATTCGTTTACACAAAGGCTGATTTAGTCATTATGATATAATTGGTCAGTGTAAACGTTTTTGGGTAGAAATTCAGAAAATTTGCATTGTCAACCAATAAATAATATATTTGCAAAGTAATTTATCAAAAAATCAAATTTTATTGTGATCCACACATATTCAGGGGTCTATCCTTTGATAACTTTTAAATATGTGCACATGATAAATTACTCTCAGTGATCTAAGGCCATTGTTCACCTTAACTATATTCACTATATTTTCAAAGATTTTGCGTGTCTCTTCTACGAATGGTGCTCTTGGTTCCTGTTGAATAGTGCGCTTCTTTTATCAAAAATTTTCACATTTCGTTGCATTATTTATTAATATGTTTAAAATTCTTAGAAATGAGTTACATATATTGAAAAGCGCTGCAGGCGAAAGTTCATATTTTAATTTCTTCTCAGTTAAAGGGGCATTCGAATTAAATTTCTGTAAAAAAATTAAAAAAACCGCATGTGTATTCATTATTTCTGGCAATAATTTGCAGCCATAAAAAGGCTGACTTGCTGAAAGTAAAACCGCTGCATACATTTAGGCGCGTTCTCGGAGTGCATAACATGCACATGATTTTCATATTTCCATGTAAATTATTTATTAAAAGTGATGCATTTTGTTACTTCTATAATGTATTAGAAAAAATAATATTTTGACGATTTATTGCATGTTTTTAATGTTTTAATATTAAAAAAAAAATAAAAATCCTGCCAAAACAAGAAAATTGTGGTCTTTTTTTGTTTGTTTACAAACCGGTTTCGGCGATCCGCCATCTTCAGTGTAAGTTTTCGTTCGTTTCGAACGAAAACTTACACTGAAGATGGCGGATCGCCGAAACCGGTTTGTAAACAAACAAAAATTGACAAGGGATGACGGAAAATCGTTCCAATATAAATCTAAAATTGTGGTCATTTAATTTGCTTGCTACCTAATGCTTGATTGGTGGTGACATATAGAATTTTTGGAGCAGTTATTTGGGAGTGTACGGTATGTGCTTGGCTGATAGCAATGAAAACCGTCGATGTGCACACCGCCTTGTTGTTCCCGTGCTTTCCGCGGACTCGTATTAAGCAACCTTGCTCACCGGCGACCGTACCATGACTTGAGCTCCACTGAGTCCACCGTGAATTGCCCCAAAGCATTGGATCTTACAGAAAGTATGGCTTGCACAACATCGCAATTATTGACATAAACAAACTCAATAGGTGTAGCATCTACATAAGCTTTAGCACGAACACAGTAATTGTCAAGACATACATATTATCAGCTAAAATTGGTAGACTTACAAAGTTAGCATTTATCTAGTTAACGTAATCATCTGTAAGGACAGAGTCATCATCTTTTGCTTTTCCGACCCAATCATTTTTATCGAGTTTTAGGTAGCCCTCGAATCTCTCCCTTATAGATTTTTGCTTACATGGGGTAAGCCTCCTTGCTAAAATTTTGAGTCTCCAGTAAAAGTTGTTGACAAAGTGCTCGAAATGCCTCGATAACACATCCGAAATGCTCAAACGTTATCGGTCTTGGGTTGCCAACAATACATCACTAAATATTACCCTTGAATCAACTGTTTTGGATAAAATAACTAAAAGCTCTAGCTATTGAGACTCTGCTGTGGATAGGGTTATACAAAAGTGGAAAGGCCGAATTGGCGAATCGTGACAATAACTTTTTATGCTGTCATTGAATTTGAAATAATTCCGACTTAATGTTATCTTCAAAGTGTCTACGAATTATTTTGACATGCTCTTGCTTATTTTATGTCGAATGATATGAATTTGCTCTTTTTTGTGAGAAACAAATTTTCATATTTTTCTATCAATTCCTCTGTGTTGGTGTATTTGGTAGGTAATTCTAGGTTGTCTTTCCTCACACTCTTTAGTTTCTTGGAGAGTTTATATGCCTGTGCTGATGGGTGGTTGATTATTTCTCTCATATGGTAGCCTGGTTATTGTTTGTTATTGTTAGCGATGACCTTAGAAATAAGCAAATTTTGTTTTACAAAAAAGCAAAAAAGGCATTTATTTTTTATTCCTGTTTTGTATATATTTAAGTATGGGACCAGCAGTATGTTTAGTAAGTGATTTGCGCAATTAAATCTATACAACTCTTTCAGAGCGTGAATAATATTCGAACCCCGTCTGGTACAAATGTTACTTTACCAAGTTCTCTTATATTAAACTCTTCTAAGAGTGATTGAAGCTTGGCTAAAATGTTTTCCCCTGAACAGACCTCAAATTCTAAAGATTTTGTAGCCAATACTAATTCTGCTGGTTTGAAATTTGTTTGCACGTGAAGAGTGTGAAAATTATAAAATTGTCATTCCAAAGATCACATGTTATTGAAACCCCCTTTTCTATGTATGGTATTAATTCTTCTTCAGTTTTCTGCTCAGCCTCTTGACCGACGTACCGAGATAAAGTAGTTGAACTGGGAATCATGTCCTTGATGTTAACATTTTTTCCGTATTTATTATTTTGGCGTAATGTGTAATAATTTTTAAATAGCCGGTTCCGTTCACAGCGGAAAAAGGCCGAAATTCTTCAACCACCCAATCAGAGCAGGACTATAGTAGATTATTTTTGTCTTCTGGACTTATATTTTGGAGTTCTTCCTCTACGTCTCTGTTGATGTAGCATTTATGCCTCAGAAGGTTCAATGTTTGTCTTCCATTATATTTTAGTATCTCTGGCAGCTTCGGCAATATGCAATCCCATCTATAATTGAGTCATCATCCTTTGGCTTTTGCTATTTGCCTTAGCAATTGCAATGTAATTACCGCTCAATATTTTGTTGATAATGTCTTGATTCTTCATAATAAGCAGGACCGTTAGGCTATGGATCTTAGTAATCTTTTGAAAGTAAATATTATACTGGTGAAACATCAAAGTCTGTTCTCTTATTTATACTAAGAGTGGGTGTATCGATACATAACAGTTAAGCAGAAACGGGGATAGGACACCACCCTGTGGCACCCCTTGTTTAACTATTCTGGGTTTTGATCTGGCGCCTCTGAATTCAACCGACTATTGACGGCCACTCAGGTAGTTAGCAGTCCAACGTTTAAGACAGGGGGAAGGGGCGAGTCTTCCAGGTCTTTCATTAGTTGTGCATGGTTGACCGTGTCAAAAGCTTTGGCCAAGTCAAGCGCAACTAGCACTGTCCTGTGGTTTGGGCGCTTTTGGATTAGTCCGTCCCCTATCTGAGTGGTGATGGCGCTCAGCGCGGTGGTGGAGCTGTGGTTTTTGCGAAAATACGGTAATAAGATAGATTCCAACACCTTCACTACTGGCGAGAGGAGTGATATCGGGCGATATGACTCCCCAAGGCAGCTGGCTTGCCAGGCTTTAGCAGTGGGACTACCTTTGCCTGTCTCCATCTTTCAGGAATGACAAAGGTGGACAGGGAAAGGTTGAAAATGTGTGTTAGGTATCTTATACCTTCGTCGCCCAGGTGTTTCAGCATCAGCCATCGGGGCCTATATTCTTGGTGTTTTTAGATCTCCGAATGGCCTCTTGAACTACTGTTGTGGAGATGGCAATGGGCCCATCGCTGTTCTTGGGTTTATGCGCTTCCCTGGTGGCTCGGCGAATATATTATATTTTTTTATAATTATGTGGTCTACTTTGACGCCTATTCAGTTTAGGATCGCTTTCTCTTATGAGAAATCAGCAGTAATCACCCATCATTGCGACGTCCCATAATCCTTTATATCGATTCTCAATTAATTTCATTTGCTGGTGAAACCTTTCGCCATATTCGTCGATTTTCCGGAAAAAAGCTCAAATGTGAGTGCAGAAAGTGTACCAATTGTTGCTAGTAAGTGAAGCACCGGAGCCAATAATTAATAATAATTAAAATGGGGAAGGTAAAGAAGTGTGCAGTGGGGTGTGCTGTTTGCCAGCGTTTTCATAAATTTCTTAGCAAACAGAAGGATAAATCTAGGTGATTATAATAAAATATAACTGAATCCGCATAAAATTGTGCAGCTATTTCGATGGAAAATTAAGTAATTACTTCAAAATATGTTAAAATATGTTAGTCATTAAAATTTACTCAAACCTTGAAAGCTCTATTTTGGGATTTCTTTAAGTAAACACTAAATAAAATAAATATAAAAAGTATACAAAATTTCCCACACTTTTAGGAGATCTAATCCTTTCTTCTTTTGAATTTAATGAAGAACGTAATTTGTGATTATTTTCATTGGAAATAATATTTGCTGTAGTTTTTAGCTTGAATCCTTTATTCAATGAAAAAATGTGTTTTATTTATAACTGGGCTTCTTTTTACAATTTCAAATTAGTTAAATACAAATTTTGAACTATTTATTATTTTATTTTTCGTTTATCATCTTCAATTCTAATCAGAGCTGCATTAAAAATGTCCGAAAATGCAATCGATCTGTCTCTCTTGATATTGCGTAATAGGTGCAAAATATCTTCGCTTAATTCCTCCTTAAAATTTTCCCATAATCCCCCTGGGTTTGATGGGAAGCATGTCGTCAAAATAATGGCAACCAATGTCCGAATCTGAGTAGGATGAGAGCTGATAGATGTGTCCCGTGAAGTTATTTGCCAATGCTGATCATTTTCAAGCAAATTAAGCTTTAGACACGCTTCTCGGTATGTTTCACACTCTTCGCCATCGATTGTTTTTAAGCTGGCAAATGTTGTTAGGCCTCTTACATTCATCAAAATCATTCTTAAATAATAACACTCTGCGTTGTTTGGGTGTACTGTATATACTCGCCCCAATGCGTCTGAAGAAAAAACATTTAATTGTTCTTCGATTCGAGTGCCTCGTTTTCGCCTTTGAAATTTTTTGGAAGCGGGATTCCATGTATAATACTTTGGCACTTCTGCGTAAAGTAATGTGATGGCAGATTCATCCTCTTGGCACAAAGAAAAAAATGCTGTTAATGTATTATGAGGTGGTGAAATAGCAACATTTTGAGCGTTAGCCGGTGTGAAATATATTCTTTGCCCATTTTTAAGATGTACGCTGAGGTGAATGACTGTAGAATGTCGGCCGTGAATAGGGAAGCTTAACCCAGCTTCGTTGCTGCTAACACATCGTCCCATTTGATACTGAGTAACTTCATCTGAATTGTTATCAGCTACCCCAAATACTGCCATATCACCGCCTTTGCTTATACATTTGCAAATATATTTTATCGACTTAACGGAGTTACAATACTCGACGTTGATATGTGCATTGAATATTTTGCATAGCAAGGGTGAATATGGCACAATCCACAGTTTACGCTAGCTTTTTTGCGGATATCCATCATCCGAAAGTAGTTCCCTAGGATACCTCTTGCTACGTGTATTGTCCACCATGCATGGCGATTGAGGACCCCACATGGCCCGTGAAACATATTCTTGGTTACTGTTTCAAACAAAATCGGATCCTCTTCTTTATTGGGATTGGGATTATCGGATCTTGCTTTCGATGGGCAGCGCGAACTTTGGACCTTTCGTCAATAGAGCTTTTATGTAAGGTGGAAATTTAACATTGGTTTGGTTGCCAAAACCACTCTGTATGTTTGTTGTTGTCCGATAATATATTAGTTCTTTTGCTTCGAAGTTTTTCATGTTTTGATTCTTGTTGTTTCTTCAATTTTATTTTTATTCGCGACATTTTTCTCACTTTTTGTAAATTCCTCAAAATCAGCTGTGTTTAGATGCTTCTGCAATTTCGTTGTTATCTGCTCTGGTTGTTGTTGTCTTTTTAATTTGTTGTGTTTTCTTTAATAAGTAAATTGAGTATTTTGGTATGGTAGGTAGTTACATATATGTATGTCTATCTAAGTCTTTGTTTATACCGGTGTGTGTGTCGTGGTCATATGCAAATAAACTATTACATTTAGTAAATCTTATTATAAAATTAGGAATTAACTTAGATTTTCGTCACTTTAAAAGAAACTTAACGCTAGATTTAAGCTTTACCAACTTTTTTGACGTGCATTGGAATTTATTTATATCTGCCTTGTAGTTGTTTTTTATTTCTACATATCCCATTTTGCTGTTTTTATATGCTGTTGCCTTCCGTATTTGTTAATTTTTTTGCGACCTTTCTGTTTTAAATTATTATATATATAATATGAAAAATATTAAAATTATTTATAAATCGGAATGTCACGTGTGCGTAAATGTGTCGTGAAGGGGTGTGGAAATACCAGCGATGGTATTTCACTATTTAAGGGGCCCAGTGGCTTAAGTGGCGGCACTGCCAGGCCATTCCTGTTGACGCCCACATCGCTCCGTTTAATACATACATATTTGTGGTAGGCACGCTTCAGGAAGGCAGACCTGGGAACTCAAGACATTTTTAGTAATCCTGAATGCATAGCTAAAGTTTTTCAATTGTACCAAAACAGGACACTCTGCCGCCCAAAAATAATACAAAAATGAGGTTGAACAGGCTGTTTAGGTCAGCACCTTTATGCTCCATTGTTACTTGTAGATGTCGCTGTTAAGCGAGCGGGTACTCGGTACTGGAATTACTGCTGAGTTCCCTTCGAATTCTTGTTTCGAGTCCCATTGACCGATTCTGTTCATATGTTTCGCCTTCTGCTATCGAAAATGAAAGAAGAAAGAAAATAAAAGTCGATACTACTTCTTTTTCCGCGGATACTAAATTTCTTGCTAAAAATATAAATTATATCTCTACCAAAGCCTACAACTTCCTTCCCGACGATTTGAAATTTGCTCTGTCTCACAATAAAACTCTTTTGACGACCAATAAAATATGTTATCCGTGTGATAACCGATAACGTTATATGCAATTTGAAAGCAGTTGTACAAGGAATGCCTGCAAAGGAGAGGTTATGTGAAATACTTGTTGATGAAATATCATTCAAAATGGACCACGTGTACTGTATAGAAATATAATAGATGGCTATGTCGACTTGGGAAATGGAAAGCGAAAGAAGCTCGTAGCAGACAAACGCTGCTTTTTCATAGTGAAAGCTGTCTCTTCAAATTGGAAATACATTATATCGTATTATATAGCCAAAAAGGGTATCAGTGGCAGAGTTATAGCAAATTTTATTTGAAAATATTAAAGCGGTTGAAGGTTTTAAATCCATTGTTTGCGCCCAAGGGACTTTTAATTGAAAGCTGTTCAACAATCTGTATGTCACAGCAAATCATCCTTACTTTGTGACCGAAAATAAAAAATGCATAGTATATTTGATTATTGCCATTTAATAAAGTCAGTCAGAAAAAATCTATTAAAGTACAATATTACGACTGGCAAATGGAGCTTTTGTGTAATTCGGAAAGCATTTGAGTTAGATACAAATAATTTACATTTTAAAATATTTCTTGAACTAACTCCAACTTCTATTAATCTGAATTGCTTTGAGAAAATGAGCGTTACTAAATTGATTACTTTAAAGCAGTGGTGTCCATCCCATACCCTGTAAAAAACGTTGGAGTATGGGAGTACTCCAACATTTATCCTCATTCATACAAAAAGGTGGTCCAATTTATAAACCCATGTCCGGTGATTGGATCACCTAATCCATATCGGAGCACCCTGCTGAATAGTCTATGGAACACCTATGTGAGAGTACTTTGAAAATGCTGCCTAAAGATTACTCTATAGAGTACTCTGCAGTAAAGCGAGAGAGGGAGTAGGTGTTCTTTTTGAGGAGTAATCCAATAGGAGTATTTTGGGAGTACTCTCATGTAGGTGGTCTATAGAGTATTCAAAAGCAAAGAAATGGAGTACTCCGAGTCGGATTAGGTGATCCAATTACCGGCCATCGCCATGTAAATTGGACCACCTTTTTTATATGAGCGAGGATAAGTGTTGGAGTACTCCGATACTCCTTAAGGAGTACTCTATGGAGTATGGAACGGAGTATTTCGGTTTTTTGCAGGGATAGATCAATTGATCACACGTATTCGTACTCTCTATCGTTCAGTCGTTAGCGAACCAGCAACGAATAAACACCAAGCTTGTTCGGGACGCTTAGTGTATGCATTGCAATGCCCTGTGAGAACTTTGTTATGCTAGAAAATGCCTTTGGCTACTTCCAATGCCTTCTATGTTACAAAAATGTTGAATTCTGAAAAATTTTAGAAGGAACATCGTATCCAATATTGAAAAGAATATATTTTCAGAGCCTATCACTTTTTCCCACAACATATATTAATTTGCAGATCATTAATATGGGTAGTACAAGAATTTTATCAAATACAACATCTCTAAAATACCGCCCTTATTTAAAAATGTGTAAGCTTAACAAGTAACATCCTTGAATATTTTATCTGAAAGTCTAACACATTCCAAATTTTCTATCCCAATTCCATATGTTGTTATTTTGGTTTAAATTTCCCACTGGTCTGCTCCCATTCCCTCGTTCTCACTCATACACTCACATTTTTCATTTTGGACAGCACTGGTTTAAATGAGTAATTTACATTTAAATATGTATCCATACATAGGTACACAGTGTGTACGTTCTCTGGTGCTGTTTCATATGTTCCAATTGAATGGAGAAATTGGAAATCTTTAGATCCAGTGGCGGAGGGGAAACTTAGAATCCATATCTATAAAATGTGCTATAAAAATGGAACATACAAATAACATACATTCATAATGTATGAGGGGAATTAGTTCCACAATTCCTATAAAAAGGGGACACTGGAATGCATTTTCGCGTTGCCAACTTTCTGTAGCATCCAAGAGAGGGGAATCTTTGATTTAATATTCATAAATGCTATAAAGTGGGAGTGTGGATTCTAGTGCGGATGCACAGCGAATGTCAAAATATTATAGTTAATCCGCTGAGGACACTATACATAGAGAAGGCGCATTTGCTTCGTTCCAACTTTTTTTCAGAAATCAATTAAATATCTTGGATTCACCACCCGTTCATATATTTCAACAAATTTCGTTTGGTGTAAAGGATAGCGTGTTGGTTTGAACTTACTTTTTGTGGTGTTGCGAGTTCGAATTGCGTTGTCAGTCGTTTTTTCTTTTCTTTTGTTTCTCTTTGACCTATCAAATACAAATCAATCAAACAATGACATATGAGCTTTGGGTGATTGCGCCAAATTGGGCAATTATCTGACAAGTGTCAGTAAGTTTTCTGATACAAGTGCGGGTGATCGCGATCGTGCCGAAAAAAGTGAAAAGTAAATTAAATATTCTATAATCGGGATGCCGCGCGTGCGTAAATGTTTTGTGAATGGTTGCGGCAATGGAAGTGATCAAATTCCATTTTTTACGTGGAGAGGAGATGCGCCTGAAGTGGTGCAACAGCTTGGCCATTCCGGCCGATACCCATATTTTGGATTGAAGAGCAGCCGCCTTAGGCACGGCGCTGTCCCCTCCCTACAAATTCCCGAGGATCCTGGTAAGTTAAAATGATGAAAAGTGCAATTAAAATATATAAAGATAATGTGTGTGTGTCAGTGTATGAAAGTGTTGGTTTTGTTTTTGGCAGAACATTAGGGATGTTCAGATAAAATTGTTTTTGGTAATTTTTGTAACATTTGCAAAATTTTAAATCCTATGCGATTTTATGATTATGGTATTGTGTATGATTGGTATTTAGTGTGAATGAGTGTTATTTAGTATGTATGAGTGTATTTTCAATGCAAATAAAATTTTATAAGTAGATTTTATGAAAAATTCCTAAGTTTAAATTTTTTTTTACAACTGAATAAAAACATTTGGATTTTTAATTTTTTCTTTTTTTTTAATATTACTACAGTTTTAATTTTTTTATATAATAGAGAATTAAAACGTTTTGATTTTGAATTTTTTCTTAACATCATAATTTTTTGTATGATTGTTTATGCATTTCATTGCATTTTGGTAATTTTTTTTTGCATTTCCTTGCTTCTTTGCAGTTCCCGGACAACCTAGCACTAGTGCGCGTCCAAAAGATGAAAGCACCACA
The DNA here is from genome assembly GCA_951509765.1 of Sphenella marginata. Taxonomy (NCBI): domain Eukaryota; kingdom Metazoa; phylum Arthropoda; class Insecta; order Diptera; family Tephritidae; genus Sphenella; species Sphenella marginata. Next base: position 48,640,136 of record OX608083.1, read on the forward strand.
AAATTCTCCTTCCCCAAGGATGAGGCTGCTTTCAACTCGTGGGCAGCGGCATGCCATTTAAATGACCTTTTTAATATTGACAAACGTCTTTTGATTTGCGATCGTCACTTTGACGAAAGATACATTTCAAATGGTCGTCTCTTGAAAGGTGCCTTTCCTACCCTCTTTTTGGAGATTCATAATTTCAGCAGGACTTCAAGCGTTTCTTTTGATTCCTGCAATTTAAATGAACCGCTTGAAGGAACCTATATTGTATCAGAGCCTGCGAACGATATCACCTTTCAGGAGTTCGAAAAATATTCTGATCTTTGGGTTGCTCGTCAGCGCCCTGACTTGTCTGATTTGACCCATGGTGATGAGGAAGACATTTTTAGTAATCCTGAACGTTTAGCAAAAGTTTTTAAACTGTACCAAAAGCAGGACGTTTTGAGGTCCAATCAAATAAAGGAATTAGAAAAACAAGTTCAGGGTTTCAAAACTAAGCTTGAACACGCAATTATTCCATCTAAGAATGCAAGTAAAGACGCGATAGAATTTTCAAAAATGATTACCCACACTACATCTTCATATTCCGCGAATAGTAAAGTACTTGCCCAAAATGTTAATTATATGTCTACCAAGGCCTACAACTTTCTCCGCGACGAGCTGAAGTTTTCGTTGCCTCACAAAAAAACCCTCTTGTCTTGGCGACCAATAAAGTATGTCGTTCCTGGCATTGACGATAACGTTATTTCCAATTTGCAAGCAGTGGTACACGGGATGTCTGCACGGGAAAGATTATTTGAAATACTTTTTGATGAAATCTCAATCAAAAAGGATCTCGTGTACAACAAACATAGAGATAACATTGATGGGTATGTCGACCTTGGAAATGGTAAGAGGAAGCAGATCGTAGCAGACAAATGATGCTTCTTCATGGTCAAAGCCCTTTGCTCAAACTGGAAATACGTAATATCGTATTACGTATCCAAAAATGGCGTCAACGACCAAGAGTTGCACGAAATGCTCTTTGAAAACATTAAAGCGGTGAAAGGTGTAGGCCTTGATGTTAAATCAATTGTTTGCGATCAAGGTAGTTGTAATCTTAAGCTGTTCAAGAAGTTAAATGTCACAGCGGATCGTCCTTATTTTATCTTTGAAAACAAGAAAATTCATTCATTCATTCAATACTCTATATACATACGTTCTCTGCTATACAGTTCTTCGGGGAGGAACATAACCGCGTAGACATTGACATTGAGCTTGGTATGCTAGTAAATTTGTATGAGAAAACCCAGGGGGATTAATTAGAACTTGCTCTGCCCAACAACTTCTCTTCTCTAAGATTGGGAACCACTTCTCTTAGCCGTTCCAAAATAAACGAAACCTCTGAGACAAGTTGACGAAGATATCATGGGATAAGTTCAATAAAATTTGTTTGCGTCCCATACCGCAGGTTCCAGTTTCAAGTGGCTGAACGTTAACATTAAACTTGTTGCTCAAGCGACATATGTATGCTATTTTTATTTCTGTTATTTATTTCATTAGCGACGCATTGTTTTGTAATTCGCAACCAGCTTATGAAATATTCCAAAGATATACATAGTTCACGTTTTGCAATCCCAAATCGGGGTTTTTCCAAGCGAAAATGAGGAGGCCAATCCCGCGCTCATACAGCAGTGCCCCCAGTGCTTAACTCCAATTAATACATACAAGGTATAACAAGTAAGGGCTGTACACAAGAACATAATAAATTAGAACTCAGTAAAATATACTATGTAGTCACTCTCCGGGGAATAGGAGTACTTGGACTATGATTGCCGTCCTTTGGACTGAGAAGTATCAATGGAAAAGTAAAATCTTTTCGGCGAACAAATTTTCAGTACTCGTTGCAAAAGTTTTCCAAATAATTTATTGTATTTCTACCCGCGTGTGATTGGTGATGGTGGTACAAATTTTATGAAACTTTTAAAAACAGAAGTTTCGACGGAAATTTTTAAACCGCGACATGTTGGGTTGGGTTTTATAGCGAAGGATACTGCCAATTACAGAGGTACCCATAAAATACATTTAACATTTGATTCGAAACTGTAATTTAAGGACACAGAGTGAACTCGAAATCATCTTTACACATATCGTAAATGTCCTTTGTGGACTGTGTACCGTGCGTACTCACATTTTCTCTTTTAGAGCTCCAACCCCTAACAGTGTTCGAAAATAGGCGTTGCTCACTTTATGTTACTGCCGCAGCAGAGCCGAAGATAGAGAGCGTTGAGGATAACAGGATAACTGAGAAGCAAAGATTCAAGAGATAGATTCCACAAGCATATTCAGACATGGATATACCTATTGAATTATTTGACTGTGTCCTTCATTGGTAGAGGTATTTTTATAGACAAACATTCGGGTTGTTGGCTTTTTGTACTTACGTTCTATGTATGACTTTATGAGGAAAAAATATTACTATGACCTATCCATGAAGCGGTGAACAAAAATGCTTACGCTTAACTACGTCGGTACGGTGTATTAACGTTGTGAGGAGCCGTCATAGAAAAACTAATATCCATTCTAGTTCTGCCTGCTTTAAACATCTTACCCACGTTTGTAAGTGGGCAAACGAATTCATGAGTCTCGAATTCATCTGCTGGCATACCACAAATATTAAGCTTATATAATAGGTGAGAAGTTTATAGCGCTACCCTTACAAACAAAAACAAGTAAACCTTGAGCTCTGTTGCTATATTTTTAAAATTCTTTGAAATCAACTATTTCTAAGCGAAGTGGGGGCATAACCTCTTAAAAAAAGGTATGTCGAGGCTTACACTGAATAGGTAAGACCTTGGCTCATTAGAATATCAAAACCGAAGTTGCACGAGAATGACTCGAATGACGAATTTCTTTGCTGACTTTATAAGTTTGACCCACTGAGCGATTTTGACCATCCAACATCGCTAGTCATTTCTTCGTTGCGGTCCACAAATCTTTCGCAGAACTTTTCTCTCGAATACTCCCAGTGCCGACTCATCAGATGTTGTTGGTGTCCACTTTTTGCTGCCAACAGTGGCGTGGGTGCCAAGACGCGAATGCGTTGAATCTTCGTTTAACCCTCGGTCACTACCAAACCAATTTTTCCGCTTCTTTTTCTAGTTTGGAGTAGACAGAGGTTATGGCCCGTTTTTTAAGGCCGACAATGTCAATGTCGTCAGCATTCGCTAACAGTGGCAGTTTATAAAAGATTGTCCCAGCGCGGTTAAGTTCTGCAGATTGTATTGTTACCTTGTCTGAAACCTCTTTTAGTTTCGAGCGGCACGGAGAGGTCCTTCCACGTGCTGACTGAGCTGGTGGTGTTGCTCAATGTCATTTAGCATAGCCGTATAAGTTTTGCGGGAAAACCAAATTCAGACATAGCGGCATACAGGCAGCTCCTTTTCGTGCTATCGAAAGCGGCTTTTAAATCAACAAAGAGGTGTGTCGATACTTTTCTCACGGGTTTTCTATAGGATTTGGTGTATTGTAAAAATCTGATTGATGGTAGATTTTCCAGGTGTTAAGGTCCAATCATGGTCCAAACCATGATCACGTCAGGATTCAGTCTTTTTCACAATACGCTTGACAATACCTTATATGCAATATTAAAAAGGCTGATTTAGCGATATTTGGTACAATTTCCAGGATCGCTTTCTTGTGGATTGGGCAGAGAACACTTAGATTCCAATATTCAGGCATGCATTCATCCGACCATATTCTGCACAGAAGGTAATGCATGCGCCTTACCAGCTGCGGCACCGAGTGCTCCTGTGATGTGCTCCCACTGCTCGTGCGTTACGTACACACACATACATTGTTTCTGGCTTTTTTAATTGCAACTATCAGACAAATTATCTCACTTGCTATTGTTGAACCCTTACTTTGTTTTGCATACACCGGATTCAAAACAATTTCTATTTATACTCGACTTAAAATATTTCGTTTTTTGCTACAATGTCAGTTGCGCCTAAAAGTATGACCCATCTTAAGATGTGTCTTTGGTATTGTATGAAGCGTCTGCTTACCTTCCGCAATGTGGAGAACATTTAACTCTACATTGCATACTTTTAGGCGTATCATGTAACGAACTACCACAACTGGAAGTCAAGGTCTGTCGCATTTACTTTGAATAAGTTTTATTTTATCAAAGCACTTAACTCTCGCAAATTAGTTTTAAAATTTCTAATATATCGCACCCTAAATACAAAAGGGTCACAACTCAAAAAAATTTCAGGTGGTTTTTTCGACATTTATCCTTTCACAAACGCTTGACCAACTATAACAGTCGATTTTTTTCTTAATGATTATCATCTTCAACTAAACGGCTACCGTCCTGCTTGGTTTTAAAAAATAGACCTAAGCTATCGCTATCTAGAAGCGTTCAAAGCAAAGTAAAAAGACGGTGAAGTTAACCGTACCGTAATATAACGGCAACCACGACATATTACGGCCGTTATGACGGTGGCAATTTATTCGACAACGTTTCATATTCGAAACGGTGAGAATAACAAAACAACAGTTTGACATTTTTGATTGATTTCAAAAAAGTATTAGAAATAAATATGTACATACATACAAAAAAACGAAAAAAACGTCCGCAATATTCAAAAGAATATCGGGAAAATTTACCTCAACGCTCTTCAGACTTTACAGAAAAGCGGTGCCGCTAATGACGGCAAGCATAGCGACCGCTAAATAACGAACCTTACATGGCGGCACCGTTTTTCGAGGAAACCAAAGCTTTAAGCCCATATATATGTATGTAGTAAAAAACCCCGAAAATAAAGGTCAGCATTTAACTTTTAGCAGACCGGAAATCTTTGCAAATTAAAGGCAGCTTTTTTCCTGCGTTCGTTCCTCACTTGGTAAATTTTGCAATTAATCATTTGGAGCTATCGCATTCTAACACGTACTATGCTAGATCTGACTTTGCTTGAAATCTAGGAAATATATGTACATACATACATACATAGATATCGTTCGACTTTCTTCTATATGGAAGTTACTCCTGTTCGGCCGGTGCGCCTTTGGATCAAACGGTATTGTTATATGTTGCATGATCTCATCGCAATGCTTATGGATTGTTTGCTGTGGATGCGGCTTAGCTTCAAACAATTGTCGAATAGAATACTTTAATATACAACCGCTTAGTACATCTTAGGTTAACAGAGGCAACATATGTACCTAAACAGAAATTCAACGGATATCACTATTCTCAATGAGTGCTACTCTGGGCCTCTGTAAGTCTCACATCGTTCCCCTCCTGGTGGACGGCACCGAATCATAAACAGTGTCGAAGGAAGATGATTTGGAAATGTTGGTTGATGGTGAATTTGACTGGGTCTGCTTTGGTGTTTCTAAATTGCCGTCAGTTAAAGCTGATCCGTACGGTGCCTTAATAGGTCAACACGGCGCAGGCGATTTCTTTTGCGGCTGATAATCTCAAAGAAATATCTACTGCGATTCTTTCATGGCGCTACAACTTTGAAGAAGTATCTACGTATATATGTATATGTATATGCGTACTTAGTTATGTTAATATGTGTGCTGTATTATGGGTTAAAAGCTCGTGAATATTGTTTTGTTCTTTCGTGAGTCTAACCCAGTTTAACAGAACATAAATACATATATACTCGTATACAAGCGACTTTCATACATACATCTCTAGTTCAACATTGTAAATTTATAAACTAAAATGGATTGGCGCACATTAAGGATGGTGACACGCCCATTATAAGCTTGCACTTTAACAAAAGTTTCGCCAGGATATATATGTACACACACACACACCCAAACTCCCGGCTCCCAACGCCATAGTCAGCCAAGTTAATATGAGCTCGCAAGTTTGGATGTTTATTTCTACTCCACTGGCCGGAGTCCTTAAGCGCTATTTGAGAGTTGGAAGCAACAGCAGAAGCAGTTTACTTTCACATTTTTTGTTGTTGGGTTGCAACAAAAACTTCCACCACACTTTTCAAAAAGTATCAAAGTCGTAATTCTTTTGAAATGTATGTATGTGTGTGTATTTGAGATGAAAACTTTCGCCCAACCATCCAAATGCTATGGTCAAAGGGAGTCGTTGCGAGTGACAAACAGGACAATGGACTAAGTGTGGAGTTATGGAGAAAGTGAAAGAGAGCTTATGACAAGCAGAGAAACCGCAGCGCAAAAGGGCAGCTGGAGTGGAAAATACCATTGAAACTGTGAAAAATGTTATGTAGAAGGGAGACAGCTTGCCGCTGTGACATTGCAAAAATATCGTAGAAGTGAATTGAAAATATTTAAGTACTATTTTAAAAAGTTGACAAGTGGAATTAAGGTTCGCAAGGAAAGGAGAGATCTCGCTTGAAAAGGCGTGGAATAGCTGTCACCGGTAAGTATTCATAGAAATACTTTCTGGAGCGGAGCGTTCACTTCCTTTCTCATGACAATGCTCAACAGCTGTAGGAGCGCTCTAAATTAATATGCTGAACTATGTTGTTGTCAGCTTCGAGTCCGCACAGCTTGTGACTAAATTTCTTTCGATTTTCGTTTTTGTAATCAAGACGAAGACCAAATGATTTTCTCCCAAAGTATCACTTGTTAATGACGATGATTCTTTATCTACATATATGTCTCTCACTTAAAATTGTATTAGAGTCAGCGATAATTGTTAAAAGAGTTTCGTATAGAGACCAAGTGTTCGGTTAAATAATCGACCACTGTCGTAGGTAAGCCAGCGAAAATATTTGTTCTCGTTTTAGGTTATTTTTTTTTTCTGTGCAAAAGATTACAAAAAATAATGCTTTGGGAGCGAGCGGGATTTTTCGAGATCACAACGAAACATATCGATCTCAAAAAAGGCTACACTTCATCATACATTCTTACCGAATTTCCCAAGCCAAAAGTTTTCTAGATCGAAAAAGCGACGTCAAATTCCACAAAATTAATTCATCCATCATTTGTGCCAAAGTTATCTGTTGTTATTGTTGCTGTTATTAACAGTGCTTCGTCCTGCCCTGTCAAAAGTCAGCAGGACCTTTTGGACCAGAGCATCGCTATCAAATCGTCTATCATACTACATTGAAGCCGTTGGACTTTAGTTCGCTATGCTCATATCTGATTGAAACTCGTCCTTAGCTTATCTTAAATACGAAGATGGAAATTAGAAAAGAAATTTCAAAGAAATGTTCCACATGCAACATATTCTCTATCCCCAACATCCGCTTTTGAGAAATTTCAGTTGCGCTTACAAATATTCGAAACATCCCTAATCCTTAAAAAACAAAATTATTTCTTATTGAGATTTTTTACCAACAATTTGCTAGTGTTTTACGGCCTTTATATTTGAAGTATCCTGGTTCGGTACGAGCTTGAGTCCTACTAATAATTTTCTGCAGCGGAAAATTATTGTTGTTTTGGGTTTTTTAATAATTTTTTGTTAATTATTAAAAGTTCTTGTTGAATTGTTGTTCTTTTATTTTCCGGAGTCCGAAACTATAAAGTTTTGTATGTCTGCTGAAAAAAGGTTTTGATGGAAAGCTACAAAAAAATGACCCAGCCGACCAAATTGTGAGCGCTTAAAACTTTAGTTCGCTTCACGAAAATTTCAATTTTGTTGTCATTTTATTCATAAGTCGCTAAGTGCTTATGAAAAAAATGGGCAATTTTTTATAAAAAATAAGTTTAAGATGATAAAAAGAAATAATATAACCCACATACCACTTTTGCGTGTGTTTGCAATAATGCATAAAAGACTATGACTTAAAAAAAAATTAAACTTCCTTGCTTTTTGGGAAGTAATTTCTAAGTTCGTGCTACGTACATATGTACATACATATGTGCGACTTCATAGTAAATTGAAAACATGAATTATATTTCAAATTGCGACGACGTGCTCTTTGAAGCACATTACAAGCTTATAAATACATTTTCGAATGTCACATGAAGCTGTCAGAAATTTGAGTTCTCTTTACATCCGTACACAAATGTGACATGTAGGACCAAAATGATGTTGAAACCTTTGAATTCAGGATTTGAGTTTGATGCGTGCATGAAATATGTGATCACAATAACTTGGGATGCTACGGTAATAAGTAAGCTTAATCGAATCGGTATATGGAAAATCGGAGTTTTAAAACTTGATCTATCAAAATCGGAATTGGAACTGGAATTAAAATTTGAAGATGGGTAAAAGAGCAACAGATCAAGGACCTACATATGTATGACATATTATGAAAGCAATACTTGCAGTGTCAATTGAAAAGTCCGATTCCAAGCAATCCGAACTGAAACTAGAATCAAATGCATCATATTCAAAGCTCGGTAATATCCCTAATAATAATGTACGGCTGATGGATTTAAAAAAAAATACTTTGAAAAATATCGATACAATTCTTAATGCTGTACGAACAAAATCCAACTATGTATGTATGCATATTCATGAAGTGCCGACGGAATTACAGTGCTCGGCCTTGCCGTTTCGCTTTGTATCACTACCTTTTGCTGCTTATAACTTCAAGACTTGATGGGCCACCAAGAATTGAAACCTGTTGCTTTTATTAATTTAAATCTTTTTTGGCAAAATACATTTGTTGACGTAAAGAATTTGAACACGAACGACCTTTTGGGACAATGAACAAAATGATTCAACTTACGCAAAATGAAATTCATGCAAAGTACAAATACAAATACAAATACATACAATAATATCTTGACATTATCTTAGCTGCTACTTCTGATATTAAATATTTGCTTATTGTCTCTATTGCATAATACCACTTCAAAGTCTTTGTTTCAGTCTTTATATACACAAAAGTTTGTAAATTTCAGAACCAACAACAACACATGAGCATGGAAAAGAATATTGAGCTTTGGTTTGAGTAAAAACCGTCAACTTCATTCGCAAGCATTCTCAGACTTGTTTGACTACACGTACCAGAGAACTGTAGTTGTAGCCGCTGGGGTAGCGAGATCAACTAAAATATCGATGATTTAAGGCCTGTGACTGGTCATATCAAAAATGCATTAGATAGATTTTTCAATAAAAAGTTGGTGATCCCCTAGTAGTATATCAGCTTTAAACATATAGGGTGTTTTTTTTAGGGGTATAGAACTTCGAATTGAAATAAAACACAAGAAAATCGTTTTAAGGTCCATCAATTTGGCTTTATTGACGTAGCCATTCAACCAAAAATGACCCTCATCACTGAACAAATTTTTGCCATTTGAAAAAAAAATTTGAACTATTATTTTCGAAATAAATTTGCACGATTTGCAAGCGTTGTTCTTTTGTCAACCTGTTCATGATGAAATGGCAAACCAAACTGAACATAAATGACATTAGAGTTGCCAGATTTGACCACAAAATGCCAGTTTTATCTCTATTCGAAAAACAAACCTGTAAAAAAAACACCCTATATTTTCTAAAGCAGAATAAAACATGTACACTTCGCTGATTTCAAGGAAAACGAATTAATTGGAGATCGTTCTTATAAATTGTCATCTTTATGTACTATATTTCCTTCGATACACTTCATTGGCATAATTGGTTATAGTCCTTTACTCTTCCAGAGAACTTTCTTTTGAGTACTTCAAAAACTTTCTAATCTCTATTCGACAATGGCCATGGGTCCGAGGGGCATAATATTTTCCCTTCTGGAAAGCACTTTATTAGCAATTGACTGCTCAGTTCAAATTTACAATTGTTGTATCAGCATTTCTTGAGTTGATAGAAACTCTGCTGAGTAGCTTAAAGAAATGTGCAATTTTTTGGGCTTCTTTCAATTGAGGGAAATCTTTTCCATCAAATTTCCCTGCAAGATAAGGCAATATCTCCACATCCCACATCTAGCCCATATCTCAGCGATTGCTTTGACCATATTAGGAAAGATTTGAAATTTTAAAACACCCTAGAGGTTGGTTGTGGAGCAGAAGCTTTAAGGCTGCCTTCACGGATATTGTAGGCTTGTACTTTACAGACTCCGAGTGCAGTTCTCTGATATGCTGATTTTCCTACGCCAAAATGTTGATGCACAATGTACATACATACTTACGCAGTGCACTGTACATTTTTCAAGTTTAGCGGCTCAACAACTCAGCTGCTTAGCAACTCACAATTCATTTCATGATGATGGAAAATGCAAATATTGGCAAAAGCAACGACTTATTATACCAGTGCACGATGTTGGGGATTGCCTTCGATATGTGCTTTGCCCAAAAACGAGCATCACACCCCCCAAATTCTTTTTTTTTTTGGTCTGCATGCCGCAGGTCCTTTAAGTACGCATTGCCACCAACCATGAGCAAAATTACATGTATGCAGTTCATATCCAGGATCGGATTTATGTTCGTGTTAGATGAGTCTGGCCACCATTATTTACGGGCCTCTTACAGCTTAATAAAGCAGGGACGGGGACTTTTATTTCTTTTAAAATAAATGTCCAAAGAAAAAAGTTATTTATGGACTTTTATTCTTATCCGGACAAAAATAATCGCACAACTCGTACTTTTATTTTTTTTTCGCCAGCATTAAAAGTTATCTTCGTCCTTTTATTTTTTAAGGACAGAATAAAAGTCCGAACCAAAACCAACCAACCCGGTAATCTTAATTTAATTAACTTCTTATCATATGAAAGAGGATTGGCGGTTTAGTAGATTTTGGCTCGGACTTTTATTCTGTCCTTAAAAACTAAAAGGACAAAGATAACTTTTATTGCTGGTGAGAAAAAATAAAAGTCCGGGGTTTTAAGTTATTTTCGTACTTTTTTCAAAAAAGCCAAGAAAATTACTTGTGGACAGGATATTGATCGTAGAAGTCCTGGGATGACAGTAAATTTAATAAATTCCTTCAGGGAAACTATCTAACCCCGGACTTTTATGAGATAAAAAAAATGGCTTTTATTTTCCGTCCCTGTAATAGAGCTTTACCTATTCAAATTTATACAAAGATACACAAAGGTTACCCCCAATTCGAATGTACTCTGGTTTTAGATAGAGCAATATTTTAAATGAGCGGAAGATGTAGGCTGGGAGGAAAAATTCCTGAAAATTGTAATTAAAATCTTTGCTGAACTTAAAAAAATATTTAAAATGGTGGTCAATGAAATAATGAAAAGTAACAGGGTCCTCTTATGAAAAAGCATTAGTTTGGTTGCCGGTATGAAGAAATTTTTTATGTTTTCCAAGGTCACTTTGTGCCAATTATTTTATTCACAAACCGTAGCGTAGCTGTGGCAATAGGTGAAAAAAGCCAAACTCAAGTTTGGAGTAAGCGTTTTGACATCGCCAACCATAGACACAAACCGCTATTTTAAAATGTTAACATGACATTTTCCCAATTTTAAAATTAAAAATGAAATGTGTGTTAACTTGAATACGACATATGTACATGAAATGGTGTTTATTTTAGAGTCATGTTTAAGTAGATAACACTCGATTTCAATTTGTCTAAAGGCCTTAAGTCTTTTAGGTTCTAATTCCGACCCTGATACCATCTTTTTTTATGTGGCTCAAATTCGTGTGCTCATATAAAACTAAAATAAAGAGCTTCCGCATCCGGCATTCGAAACGGAAGTACATGCACATGCGAGCATACAAAGTAACACAAACCCTGTCTCTACCATAGTGTCCTCGTGTACTTGTAATGCACTCCAACGCGGTTATGACTGTCTATTTGGAGGTATGCTTTTCGGCGCTTTTTACTGCAAAATCTGCAGCTTCATGCATACATACATTGACGTCGAAGCTGCCTCGCTGTGCTCAGCGTCAATGCTTTTGGCATGCGGAATTCGACACGTGCATGGATTGGCACGACTATCAACGTCCCTCTCCTCGCTTACATACTCGCAAAGCACGTCTGTATTTACTTTTGACAAGCTTCTTATTTTCTTTTCCGTTTATACTTGACAAAAATTTATGAAAATGAATTGTTGCCAACTTTTTTATTTTCTTCACCGGAAAAGAAAGGGACTCAGTGCCTACTTATCAGTCGTACCTCATACTTAGCTGCTAGCTGTAAGCCCAAGCACCCATACTTCGCGCTAGTGATCAAGTCATGTGTAAATGTATGCTCGTGTGCGTCAGCATAAGACTGGTAGTGCTGAATAAATATTTACTCGAAAATTTTGTTGACATGACAAGAGACAATTTGTGTATGGAAACATAATTACAAGATTATGTTTTATGTAGAGTTGTAAAGTAGAGGGATTGGCTACTGCGAGATGCGGCATCGAACTCATGCCGTAACCTGGGCTATGACAGAAAGAGATAGAGCTCCATTGGAGTCGTGAGGACAAAACCGTCTCAAGAGTGCATCGTTGGCCAATTTGAATAAGTGTCTCATCATCAACAGTTTTGCGGTTAACTACCTATGTATGTATTTAGTCACTAGGGGTTTTTTGAATGCAGTGATCTGTAAACGCGTAAGACAAATTTTCGATTGAGAACGGGTTGATCAGGCTAAGATGTATGGTAGTCACACTGCGGAACTCTTAGTTTCGAGCCGCGAGGGCCTGCGATTGATCCGCGTTTGATTGATTCACATTTAAATGATTTCTGTGAGATGGAAATATGTATATTTCAAACCGCTAGAAAAGTAGTTAAGGAAACTCGCATTACCATCCCAACCAACCAGAAGCCCAAATCTATTTTACTTTTAGCTTAGAATTGCAGTTTAAATTTGTTTAATTATGAATTTACCTGCTAAAATTACTAATTTGTTATGCCATTAATATTTGAAGTGAGAAATTCTAATTCGAATAATCCTAAGCACAAACAACGGTATTAATAAGTGCGCCTGCACTCACTGGTGCCATTTATCTCAATCAATTCGTTAGCCAGAAGTATGCCATTAACACTTTCAAATTTCCGTTTCTTGGTATTGTTTGACCAAATTATGATTTACGTCACAAATGAAATATGAATACTCATTTATGATTTCCATGAAAAGAAGAAAATATGTAATGCATGTAATATATAGCTACATATCCATACATATGTATATGTTTATGAATCTAGTAAATATGTATGTATGTATTAGTGATGCCAAAGCCGTGATTTTTGTATGTGCTTTAAAACCCGTGATGTCGTTCTTACAACACCAGAATTTTTGGTATAGAAAATATATTACTTACCTTCGAGAATCTTTTAAATTGTAAAACTGTAATTTACCTTCATAGAATAATATACACACAACAGCCGCATTATCTTTACCAAAAATTAAACTTCTTCAGGTCAGAAAGAGGAAACCGTATTATTCAAATAGAACATAACACTGCTTTTTCAGATCAACATTTCTATATAAACGCTATACGAATTTGGAATCGATTACCCCTTTACTTGCAATTAGTCAGCAACGCAATGCAATTTAAAAAGTTAATATATGAACATTTTAAATAACACTGTTAAACATCACTGTTATATTTTTAACTTTAAAACTTAAACTCCTGACTTTTTGTTATCTGTTTTTTAATATTTTATATTGTAAATTAAATCTAAGTTGTTGTCTTAGTTTTATTTTATTATTATATTTATTTTTTTGGCATAATATTTTTTATTTTTAATATGACTATAATACTATTCAGTGCTGTTATATAAGATTAAATCTTTGTACTGAATTATAAGCATACAAATAAACAAATAAATAAATAAATATACATGTGTGAAAATTAAATTAATTGTTTTTTATTCAATGTGTAATGTATTTCAATATTTTAATTTTCTTGCTTATTGTGCTTCTTAAAGTAACGTCAGCCTACCAGTATCGTTCCCTTTAGTTATTTAATACTTGTCCTTTCAATTTAATTAAACTGAATTAATATCTACGAATTTTAAATTGTTGGCACAAAAAAGTAATGCAGAAAAAAAAAACTATTTCTATTCCAAACAATAACATTTTATACTTAATCATGACAGAAAAAGAATTATAACTAAAAAACAATAAATAAAAAATTATAGTTCTTGGCCTGAAGGCAATTTATAATCATTGCAAAAGCCATATAAAAACCGAATTCAGTTGAATTGTTTGCATACAAAATACCAAAAAATTCTATTGATATCTTGTAAGGTAAAATATTTTCTCAAACAAAAAGCATAAACAATAAGAAGCTTTAACAGCGAATGTAAGTGGACGCTGTCAAATCGATGGTAGGTAACTCACCACTGTACCTGCATGTAAAATGCTTGAATTTGCCGTGTTTTAATTAAATATTTATGCAAAAACTTATACTTGGAGCTACAAAAAAGTTTAATAGTGAATTTTGTTACAAATAAAAGTGCGAATAGTCTTAAAACTCGCGATTTAAATGCATTAAATGCAAATTTCCCCAGTGGTGAATTACCTACCCGCGCATTGATGGTTCAGTGTTAACCACTATTCGTTGTGTTGAACCTTCTATGTTCTTTGCCTCAAACAATTTTTTCACATTTTTCAATTTTTGATTTCAAAATCGTATCCCGAAAATCCCTAGTCCGTAAAAATCCAAATTAGTTGGCGTCCCTATTACATGGTATGTTCTTACGATGTTTCCAAATTGAAATGATTTGTTTGAAGAAACCATTAAAATATTTTCTTTACATATTTGTAAGTTTTTGCAAGCTCGAGACCAAATAAACAATAATTCTTAATGAATTTAATTGTCAGTTTTTTGGGAAAAATTGATAATTGGAGAAAAATTACAAAGGAAAAATCAACAGCGATGGATAGGATTACATGTTTCAGAGTTTCCAGGCTCATCATCAGATCCCTTTTCGGACACGGATTCGAACTCGTGTCTGCACCAAAGCCGCTGTTAGAAAATTCCAACACTAAGCAATGATGCCCTGTGACGTCACAATGCACTTATCTCCACTTCAATTAATTCCCTTTTGTTTGTTTGTTCTTGCCAACTGTATACACAAAATTTCTTAAGACATGCAGCCTATATGTTATGATGTGTGTTGGACTTGTTGTTTGTACATATTTACATATGTACGTAAACCCGTGCTATGGTTTCAATGTATTTTGTTGTTGGATTTTTGCGGTCTATTTTGTTTACATATTTGTAAGTTTTTGCAAGCTCGAGACCAAATAAACAATAATTCTTAATGAATTTAATTGTCCAGTTTTTTGGGAAAAATTGATAATTGGAGAAAAATTACAAAGGAAAAATCAACAGCGATGGATAGGATTACATGTTTCAGAGTTTCCAGGCTCATCATCAGATCCCTTTTCGGACACGGATTCGAACTCGTGTCTGCACCAAAGCCGCTGTTAGAAAATTCCAACACTAAGCAATGATGCCCTGTGACGTCACAATGCACTTATCTCCACTTCAATTAATTCCCTTTTGTTTGTTTGTTCTTGCCAACTGTATACACAAAATTTCTTAAGACATGCAGCCTATATGTTATGATGTGTGTTGGACTTGTTGTTTGTACATATTTACATATGTACGTAAACCCTTGCTATGGTTTCAATGTATTTTGTTGTTGGATTTTTGCGGTCTATTTTGTTTACATATTTGTAAGTTTTTGCAAGCTCGAGACCAAATAAACAATAATTCTTAATGAATTTAATTGTCAGTTTTTTGGGAAAAATTGATAATTGGAGAAAAATTACAAGGAAAAATCAACAGCGATGGATAGGATTACATGTTTCAGAGTTTCCAGGCTCATCATCAGATCCCTTTCGGACACGGATTCGAACTCGTGTCTGCACCAAAGCCGCTGTTAGAAAATTCCAACACTAAGCAATGATGCCCTGTGACGTCACAATGCACTTATCTCCACTTCAATTAATTCCCTTTTGTTTGTTTGTTCTTGCCAACTGTATACACAAAATTTCTTAAGACATGCAGCCTATATGTTATGATGTGTGTTGGACTTGTTGTTTGTACATATTTACATATGTACGTAAACCCGTGCTATGGTTTCAATGTATTTTGTTGTTGGATTTTTGCGGTCTATTTTGTTTACATATTTGTAAGTTTTTGCAAGCTCGAGACCAAATAAACAATAATTCTTAATGAATTTAATTGTCAGTTTTTTGGGAAAAATTGATAATTGGAGAAAAATTACAAAGGAAAAATCAACAGCGATGGATAGGATTACATGTTTCAGAGTTTCCAGGCTCATCATCAGATCCCTTTTCGGACACGGATTCGAACTCGTGTCTGCACCAAAGCCGCTGTTAGAAAATTCCAACACTAAGCAATGATGCCCTGTGACGTCACAATGCACTTATCTCCACTTCAATTAATTCCCTTTTGTTTGTTTGTTCTTGCCAACTGTATACACAAAATTTCTTAAGACATGCAGCCTATATGTTATGATGTGTGTTGGACTTGTTGTTTGTACATATTTACATATGTACGTAAACCGTGCTATGGTTTCAATGTATTTTGTTGTTGGATTTTTGCGGTCTATTTTGTTTACATATTTGTAAGTTTTTGCAAGCTCGAGACC
>OX608083.1:48656763-48795706 GCA_951509765.1 Sphenella marginata
TTTATAATTGATGCAAATGTGTAGTTACTTAGAAAATACATATGTATGTAAAATAATAAACCATCAATAGGCACTCCTGCAACTAGGTATACATGTATGTATATAGAAAAGCAATTTAAGAGATATTTGTTACAAATAAATTTAAATTAGTGGTGAAGTACGAATGACATTAACGCAAGTAATTTCGTAAGCAGGGACTCGTCACCCACCATGAATATCAAATAGAAGTCTTTTGAACCTTCAGAAAAGACCACTCTCCTTTATCTTAGCGGCTGCAAGTACGTGAACTTAAGTTTCTCTTTCGCTTCAAACTCTCATCTTCATTGGTTGTCGAGACATTTGATTACAATAAAAGTGTCCGTAATATTCCCACTGTGCACCTTCATTGCACTAAGACTTAACATAGGTCAAATGCCATGTTCCAAATTTACAAACTCTTAATTAGTCACTGAGGTACAAAATCTATGCAAACTGCCTAATTAAAATAGCAAAAACCACTTCCTTATGCTTCCTCCAATGCAACAACATCTGCCCACTGGCTTTGTCTTTTATAATGAAGATGACATCTTTGGCTAAAGGCCAAGTAAGTGTTTAGCTTTTCAATTCCATAAGTAATGATGAATAGATATTTTGGGGCTGCAAAGAAAAGACCAAAACAGAAGGCAATCACGTAAACAATTGTCGCTCGTGCCCAAAAGCCTATAGGGCGTAGATTTTTTTGGTGGAATAACACAGCAAAACGGTTGTCATCACTGTACTATGGCGTATTTTGAATAAAATTTTTGTAAAATCGAGTACGGGTTGAGAAAGGTATTGAGGTTGAATTTTACTCCTAAGTGTAACCAAAACTTTAAACGCAATGCAAACAGCAAATTTTTTTATTAAAGACAATTTGAAATGATATTTGGGTAATTTTGAACTATGGGAAATTTTGGTTATTTTTGAACAAGTCAAAACTTCTTATTACTACGAAACATGATACAAGAAAATCAAGGTATTTTCACTATGACATAAAACGTGTTAGTTGTCATTCGTATATTTTGTTAGTTGAACACAGAGCGTTGCCACCTCAACAAATAATTTCTTTGGTAATTTTTTTTTAAACTTTGGGGATTTTTTTAATATAGGAAAAAATATAGTTTGTAAAGTAAAAATACTTATAAAATAAGCTATGCAGCTGCTTTAAAATATGTAAATGGTTCAAAAAATATATATATATCTCTGCTTCCAAATTAAATATTATATTTGCATTTTTTAAAACTTATAGAAGATTTCAACGAAGCGACAGGACTTTTTTCACGCGATTTTTAGCTTTATTTTCGAGTCGAGATGAAAAGTGTGTATTAGAAAGCAAATTTTAGCTAAAAATAACGCTTAAGATCTTTTTACATCGTACTAATGCGACAAATCTTTTCGATTTAAGTGTTGAGGGCCGTTTTCATAAAAGCCGCTCAATGCTAATTGCAAATAATTTGACAGTAACCGTAAAAAATATGTCAATTAAATTCCAGTTTGCGTTAAGCGTAGATTGTGAAATCGGCCCTATGGATATATTCTTACACCTGTAAACAAAAACAAGTTTGGAAATTGCTTACCGTCAGTAAAAGCACCAAATAATAACACTTAAGTTCAATTTTTTAGTATTAAGTTGTAATTTTTTTCATTTTTTTAGATACATTTTCGTTTTTCATTTCATTATGTTTTCTATTCAAATAACGAATCCTAAAATATGTTCTACCCAAAAAAAATCGCTTAATAATTTTTTCGTCTAAATTTAAATTTTTTTTTGCAAGTGACATCAAATTTTTCATATACCCTGGAGAATCGTTTAGGTCATTGTTATTATAATTAACAAAAATTGAATTTAAAACTTTAAAATTTTGTAAAAATTCATCTGTGGGTTTCCAAAGCCCCCCCTCAGACAACAAGTCCACATAACTATAATTTTCATTTTTTTCATCCACAGTTCTATACCCAAAATTTTTTAACTTCATTTTATTAATTAAATACCCCCCAAAATTTTCCAAACCATCACATTCCACTTGGCTTAATTTTGCTATATCGTCCAAAAGTTCCTTGTGATATTGCTGTTCTGAAAGCTGCAATTAAAAATTAGTACACAACCGAACATTTTATCCTAGGGCAAACCTCAAAATCTTCTTCTAATAAATCCTCATCTTCGAAAACTTCTTTAAATATATTTTGAGATAGTATCTCATCCGCCCCATATTTGCAGGAATCATCATCATCTGATAATATTTCGTCGCCGAACGCGACTAGTTTGTCCTCAGTGGATTCAACATTAGCCCCAGTGCATAGAATATTTTCATTGCGCCCTAAAAACATTAGCGAATCGAATTAACTAACATGAACTTGTATTAAGGGTATTTGTTTAATTTCCCAAATGCCTCGTAAAGCTCGTAGACAGCGTAAACCTAGTAAACTTGTATGAATCACAGATATACGGGGTTTACAACAATTAAGAGGCAGCTAAGTCCATAAACAAAAACTCTTATTGAAATGATCCCGAAATAGGTTCCGAAAACAGTCCCGAAATGGCTCGAGTTCTTGTAATGGTCTAATAGTCCACCCCGAACTCATACCTACCCAGATACAGTTGGGACAGCATTGCGGTCTATTTGGCAGCGTCGGTTTTTTGCCTTTAAATCATTAGGGGAGAAGTGGTCTGAGCAAACGAATGCATTCTGGGGTACTGCATTTGGAGATACCCTACATGCTCTCAGCCACTTCAAACTCATATACGGCACGGCCGGCAGGCGAAAAAATTTGACGCTGCTGCTTCTGCATAAAAATCTTGTGTTCTTGCAGCTTCTAAATATGCAGCTCATCTATTAAAAGAAATAAATTAGTATCTGTGCAAAATTTAGATATTATTTTACTTACCTTTCGCTTTATTTTCGGAAATTTTCTTTCATGAACAAAATTGTGAAATAAACAAATTTTTTTCAATGAACTTCAAAATTTTTTTCCGTTTGAAGTTTAAATCGGAACGTTTTTGGTATGAAAATACGGTAGCTCATTTCCAAAAGGAAACGTCACTAGCACGATTAATGTCAAATGAGGGCAATGGCGGCCAAGAAGAAGAAGTAGAACTTCCTCTATATTCTTCTTCCATGCTACGAAATATCATTAAAAAAGGATTATATTTCTCAGACTTGTTTTCCAAAATTTTGTTTTTTTTTCAGTGCTCATTATGGATTTTCGTTTACTAAATTTTTGTTTTTTTACAGTAGCACATACATATCTGAAAAAGGAAAAAAAACAATTTTTCAAAAACCTTAATTTTGAAATTTTGTTTCATAAATGTGATTTTTCTTGTATAAGCAACTATTTTGAAAGGAAAAAACATTTGTTTGAAACGCCAGTATAAAGATCTTTGCACCGTTAGAAATATACATATTTACATCAGCTTTCAAAAATATACACTGTAAACATTTAATATTACACTTAAAAATTGGTAAGAATAAAATTTCAAATTTAGAAATTAGTTCCAAGTCCAAGCGCTTAAAGAACTATATTACAATTATTTTTTTTGAGAAACTTTTGTTCATCATTTGTAAACACCGTTGGCAAATTTTTAATATAGGAAAATTTTTATTTTTCAAAAACAGTTTTCCAGAAGCAAAACTCAGTTACTTATTTTTTAAATATGTGTATTTAGTTTTTTTTTTGTATGTTTTAAATTTTGGGGGAATTTTTCGTTAAATGCCCCACAGTGTACCGCCAACACTATCTTTAATAAGCAGCTAAGTATTTTGTTGTTTTAAAAAACCTGTTTATGTGTGTGTGTATGGCAATGTGTTTTCAAGCTGGCACAACTTCAACGCTTTACAATGGCATAAATTCTAAATTTGCTCCTGGGAAACCACTTGGCGTAAAATTATGTCCTACTTTTTCGAATTGTCGGCGCAACAGCTGGGACTGCTGTGCCTCCGTGTTGTAGCCGAAAGATGTTGGCAAGTTTAGTATCTTAATGTAAATCATATTTCATTCTCTTTTTGAATCTTAAGTATGTACATATGTATGTAAGTTTGTATGTGTCTTCATTGTAACATCTCTGCTGGTGTTGGTTTTATTGTTGGACGCTTGGAAACAGCAATGTTGGACAGCGGTGCAGAACAAGAAGAATTACATCTTTGGTACTTTTTACAACCATCTCAACTTGCACAGTTTTAAAACACAGCCAGCATCTCTTCCTGTACCGCGGCTCCCTATCCTAAGGCACCATAGATCACTTCGTAATCCAAAAACCTTTAGATAAATAAGTAGTAGGGAAGAAGCCATGCTAGAACCGACCTCTCGAACTGATCTGCACTAAAGTTTTCCTTCGCGAGCTAAAAAAATCCGAGAAGTGTTCCTTCGGACGGAACTGTCAATTTAGAAATAAATTTATTTCGCGCCGAACGAAAATAACTCGTCCTCGGATGCATGGAATTTGACGAAAGAAGAAAAGCCTCCGAACTCTTATTGGGAGAAGAAAGAGGAAGGCTTATAAAACCAGCAAGTGGGGTAAGTTTTCAATTCTTTTGGTGTTTTCAATTGACGCCACTTAGCGTGCTTTGGGGCACGACAGCAACGTCTGACGAGAAAATTATCGTTGGCGTCAAAGAAAGGGCGGTGTCTTCGCGCTTTTCATTGGTATGTGATAAGGTGATTAAATGTACCATCAAAAAAACACCATAGATGGGAATTGGGTTTTGAATGTTTTGATCCTGTCTGGATAAACAACAGCTCAATTCGCTCCTATGCTCCTATCATGTTGAATGACTAGGGGGACAGTAGCGAAATGGAACATTTTTGGTTGGATAGTTTTCCATGTTTATACAACGGTACCACTCTTCCAATTTTCTATACCTATCTCCAGTTGGACTTAAATTCTGCAGAATTTTGGATAATCGTCTTGCGCACTTTTATTTCTGTTTTGACTTAGTTGAAGGCCTGTTCTCAAGTACAGGTAGTTGGGTGATCTTTCCACTTTCGTTCTTTAGCCAGTTCCTGTATCCTCGGCCTGATTGTCTCAGCCTAGTAGTACTAGTGAAGGTAAAGGATGATACTATCGGTGTAAGCCGGTTTCCAACTATCGATTTTATATCGATATCTTAGTAATAGTATATATCGGTTATAGTTTCAAATATGCTCAGGAGTCATTTGTTTGAGATATTCAAAAATTCCTCCTCCACGAGTCTTTCTACGCAAAATTTGAAAGTCTCGATAGTATCAATCACTATTCTCATCTTTCCTATCGATAGTATTTCACCGCTATTGTTAACCCTTCGTAATTTTATACTTGTAACAACATCGCCATGCTCTACTCGACATCAGTGAAACGGTGCTGACAGCTTCTGTTAGAGCGAGCACTTTAATGTTTCTACATACAATTTGACCGGAGCAGTGAACTTTATTGCATAGTAATTATTTACTCGTTCATATAGTGGAAGCTTCTTCGAATGCCTTTTAATTGAGTAAGATAAATGGGTTTACGAACTAAATTACTCTTTTGCCGAAAATTTGCAAAATGTAAGCAAAACAGAGACAAAGTAACAACACAATTACAACCGAGCTTAGTGTATGTCGCCACAAAAAGGAATGCAAAAGTCAAACAGACAGTTTATTACGATGGAGTGTCTGTGTTTAAGGTTTGTTTTTTTGCGGTACGAAATGGTTAGCTTTATTTCGAATATTTTTCATTTTCTTCATTTAACGACCAACCCATATCAGAGCTGGACAGAAAGTGCTAATGGTAAAGGGTGCAGTACAATAATGCCCATGGGATTTGAGTCCTTCCTTAGTCCCACGGGTGTTATCTACATAGGTTATGAGGAAGCAATAGAGTCAATCTTTTTTCTTTTCCAGTGGTTGATAAAGTTTTTCAATATGGGTGAAGAAACTTCTGGTAACACTATGCACATATTTAGTCTGTGTAAGATCTTCACAGAAAGGTAAGACAACTTGACCGTATCTTAATTTTCATGGGGTGTGGCCTCTCTTTTACAAAGAGAAGTTAGGCCTTCTCATCCGCAGCCATTGGACTGTTTACAGGATGCAGAAAAACAACCACTGAAACAAGCATAAAAAAGATAAACGAAGACGGTGATCCAGCAATGTTTTCAAATAAGTAATACGAAATGGGAGAATAAAATACAAATTACAAACCAAATAAAGTCAAAATAAGATCAAAAAGAAAACCACTTTTCGGGCGCCCGCCTCTTTAATTTTTTATTGCAATTGACATTTAGTAGGAGAGTAAGCTATAGTAAGAGAACAATAAGAAAACAAAAGAATTTGATATTTTTATGAATTAAAAAACAGAAAAGTAGAGCTAGTAAGATAATCTACATAAATCCGGCTGTGGCTTTGATCACCAAATATAGTTTATATAAAAGTTCCATGACAAACAACTAAAATAAAATAAAATAAATTAAAATAAAATAAAATAAAACAAAACAAAATAAAATAAAATAAAATAAAATAAATAAAAATAAAATAAAATAAAATAATATAAAATAAATTAAAATAAAATAAAATAAAATAAAATAAAATAAAATAAAATAATATAAAATAAAATAAAATAAAATAAAATAAAATAAAATAAAATAAAATAAAATAATATAAAATAAAATAAAATAAAATAAAATAAAATAAAATAAAATAAAATAAAATAAAATAAAATGAAATAAAATAAAATAAAATAAAATAAAATAAAATAAAATAAAATAAAATAAAATAAAATAAAATAAAATAAAATAAAATAAAATAAAATAAAATAAAATAAAATAAAACAAAATAAAATAAAATAAAATAAAATAAATAAAAAGTGAAATGAAATAAAATAAAATATTGATTTAGATATATACATATATGTGTGATGAAGGGATGTAAATCCAAGAATCCTGTACTTTCCTACCAAATTTATAATCAAATAATCATGCCTATTACGGTATCCGACGGATGCTTTGCGAAGGGAGTGCAAATCGATTCGCGTGAAAACAGTCGCGGATTTAACTTTTAAAATTAAAAAAACGACATTGTCAAGATATTTTCTTCTATTTCTAGGCTAGTAGATTTAAGGGAAATCGATAAAGTTGATTTTTCAAAGTTTTCTAACTCAGATCCGCAACTGATTGTTCGCGAATTGATTCGTACTCCCCGCGAATGATATCCGTCGAAGATGGGAATAGTCATGAATAACACTCGTGAAAAAGATAAGGACAATTATCGGAAAGTTAGTCCGAATGTTGAAACAAATCGTTTTTCACTCGCACCCAAACAATGTATGTATGTGTATCAAAAAAGCTAAAAATATTAATGTATGTACATAGTATTTAAGTTTTCCATCTGACATATTTCTTCGTATATGTATATATGATTTTTCTTTGTTACTAAGAAATAACTTCCTTGTCTAATTCGAATACACGCCACATTTCACACATACATACATACATACATACTGTCATGTGAATGCAAATATTTGGCAGTGACCACAAAATGCAGCTCGAACAGCTGGCTCAACCGCTTGCACAACATTTCATGAATTTCAAACACACATGGTCACATTCGCTTAGAAAGTACTAAAAAAGAGAGTCACCATATGTTAGATCCTGTACATCAACATGGCGCAGTCTGTTCAAATGTTTATTGAAATAGGTCGCTGTGTGTGATGTTGTTAGTATTGCACTGGTGTGTTGTGTGCCAAAATGGCGAACTAGGCGCTGTTTAGAATTCGCCAGCCTTCATAAATATTTATTAAATTTCGTTTTATACAGAAACCACGTATGTAAGCATAAATACCCTAACATATGCATGCAAACACCAAATAACATATTTAAAAAAGTGTAAATAAATGCAGGAATAGTATTTTATTTTTTAAAACTAGTTAGCAGAGGTGTTGGCTGTTTACTTCGAAGCTCGTTGTGCAAATTTGAACTGTGGTAATGGCTTTTCCACAGGATAAATGTAGCTCTATCTAAGAACTCGGGCCCAAATTGGCAGAATTTTCAATGTATACGAGTACCACAACAAACAAGAAAATTCAACTTCATAATATTGGTCAGCCATCATCAGCAAGAACTCAGAGTGTAGTAAAATGCCGGTTATGCATCTTCACTATATGCGAAATCTTGGGGAAGATCCACTAAAATGTATTATAGCTAATACATTTCAATACATTAAAAATGACTTGGAACACCCCTTTAACTACTTTTTGGACTTAGATACTTGGGGGTACTATTCCAAAGAACTGTATTCTCGTTGGTGATAGGGTAGTGGTTCTACGCTGATTTTTTTTCTACCACGTTTAAAACTCACGTCCCATTTCAAGCACTCCTTCATTAATTATTTCCAGCTACGCCCATTCAACAATAGAAAAAATAAGCTTACGAGTATTCATAACCGGTCGCATATGGTTAAATAGGCATTTTATGTTTTGCACGGCTAATCTAAAGCTCTATGACCCACTATACCGCATGTCGTCCTTGAAATGTTTTCCAAAAGGTTTATTTTAATCTCATATTTTATATATTAAACTTTTATATTTTTTATACCTAGTTGCGCTTGGTACGAAATCTCGACCTTAGTCTCCACTGATGAGCTGTTAACTAAGATGGAAGATAAATGAAATCAACTAAATTTTTTTAATTCGTTTGTTTGCTTTGTGCAGCGAAGATTGGTGTCGTTCCTGTGCAAAATTTGGGCCAAAGGAAACTGTCGGTATGGCTAGAAGCCTCGCGGTCAGTGTTGCTACCTACAACTAGGTGTATAATGTTCAGCTTCAACCGAACCTGACTTACTTGTTTTTTTATTTTTTACATTTTTTGTTGGCTTTAACGCTTGTATGAATAATGTTGTGTTGGAAAATTCAAATGCCATTAGGTCAGCCGCACACACAAAATGGCGAAGTATACAGTTATACAGCTGAAAGCACAAACAAATGTTTTGCTAAAAACTACAAATTATTATTCTTCATGAAAAAATTGTTTAAGGTACATATATAAATATGTACTAAAAATTATAAAAAAAAACATTTATTTTTGAAGTGGCGAGTCCCTGCACTGAGCAAGCAGCATCGGTGCTGACCAGGGCCGTGCGCAGGAATTGGCCTTGGGGGGGGTTTTAATTTAGATTTGCATTCGCATACATTTTTCACTAAGTTAAACATATTTGCTGAAACAGATACCTAGACCCATATATCACAAATTTTAATGTTCTTTAACTTTCCTGAATGTTCATACTCTGATGACTAAAACTACTATTTTTTTGGTTGTACACATTTTTCTGTATTTGATAGAGAATTGGTGATATGATGGCATATCCCAGCTAACTAAAAGTGCAAAAAAAGACTCCTTTCGGAGCCATAAAACGGTCATTTCTCAGAACTTTACTCTCCAAAATGAGCTTCTTTCAGAGCCCAAATGGAGCGAAAAATCGCTCTACGCCGGCACTCCAACGATGTCATAAAAAAGAGTCCGATTTCGATGAATTTGAAGCGTTTTTTGACTCTTTTTAAATGAACTGCGGAGCCTTTTATTGGTGCTTTTCTGAACCTTTTTCGGAGCCTTTTATTCCTTCATTCTGAGGGTTTCTGGAGCCTTCTCAGACGCCTTTCGGAGCCCTCTAATTGGTGCTTTTCTTTCATTCATCCACTCAGAGGGTTTTTGAACACTTTTCGGAGCCTTTTATTGGTGTTTTTCTGAAGCTTATTTGGGGTCGTTTTTTATTTCTTTTGGGTCATAATTTCTTTGCGCAATTATTCACTCCTAACTATTCTGCCGTCACCAACTCTGACTTTCTAAATTAGCCCTATGAGCTACATGGGAACAATTTAATTAATTGTCCAACTATATGCGCCAATGATGTTCTTATTTATCTGAAAACCTTGAAGGAATCTTTTAAATGCGGTCCTGATAGGATTCCTACATGCTTCTTGAAGAAGTGTGCTAACAATATTTACCAACCCCTTACCAATTTGTTCAATCTGTCACTAAAGTGTGGTGTTTTTCCAAAAGCATGGAAAGAGTCGTTTCTTCTACCGGAAGCGGAAGCATAGCAAAGCTTTCTGATATCCCAAAAGTGTGTGAAGCTATTGTTACCAATCAGCTTACGAATCCTATCTCTACCTTGATGTCCGACTGTCAACACGGGTTCTGTAAGGGAAAGTCCACCGTTACAAACTTACTTGGATTTACTTTGATTTCAGCAAAGCTTTCGATAAAGTGTGCCACTCTTTACTTATTCATAAACTGGATCAGTTGGGTTTCAAGCCGGGTCTCAATCGCTAGATCTCTTCTTACCTTTGCGACAGAGCACAAAAAGTAGTGTTTAAAAATTGTGAATCCGATGTTATTTATGTCTCCTCAGGAGTTCCACAAGGAAGCCATCTTGCCCCGATTCTGTTCTTGTTGTTTATAAATGATATTTCTACAGTAATATAATTTTCGAAAATTTTAATGTATGCCGACGATGTAAAGCTTTTTATGTCATTCGAAGAAGCTTCAATCAGATCTAAATACACTTGTTACTTGGTGCGATTTAAATTATATGCCGTTTAATCTAAAGAAATTTAAATACATGCGTTTTTCGAGAGGAAAATCACAGCCAGCTTCCTATACAATTAACAGCTATAGTCTTGAGCAAATGTATGATTTTGTTGACCTTGGGGTTACTATGGACTACAAACTCAGTTTTAACTGCCATATTAACGTAACAGTCAATAAAGCTGGAGGCGTTCTAGCATTTGTTAAACGATGGTCTAAAGAATTTAGCGACCCTTATGTAACTAAAACTCTTTACTACATTAGTCAGACTGATACTTGAATACGGTTCTACAATTTGGAATCCACGTGGATCGCTTAGAATCAGTTCAAAAACAATTTTTAATATTTGACTTAAGAGATCTTCACTGGGATCCCTTGTATAATTTGCCACGTATACGAGTCGCTTAAAACTAATTAATCTTCACAGCCTTTCTAGTCGGAGGGAAATGCTTGGAATTGTTTTCATGATTAAATTACTAAATGGCTCAATCACAAGCCCGTTTCTTTTGAGCGAAGTGAACTTCAATGTACCTTCTCGTCCATCAAGCCATTTTAAACCACTTATCTTGAAACAGTGCCGAACTAATTTGGAATTAAATCAGCCTTTTCGTTGTTTGTGTCAAGATAATAACTCTCATTCTGGTACGTTTGATATTTCAGACTCACTATGCAGAATAAAAATGTCAATTATTTCTATCCTAAATACATAGCAACAATTTGCTTTCATATCCTTTGATTCTTATCTTTATTCTTTACAATAACTATTCGCTGTCAACTAATTATTTATTAATTGTGTCATCTATTTTGTATCTACCTTACTTGGCTGATGAGGTTTTCTCTGTAGCTGAGCAGTTTCAGATCTCGACGATTAACAAACCAAAGCCTTTCAAAGACTCGGCGCGGAAAATATGAAATATGCTATGTTTATTTTCCACAGACTATTGATAAACGTCCATGAAAAATGCGATCTTTATTTTCCTTTAAGTTAAAAAAAAATCTCAGAAAATGTTTGAAAACATTCAAATAAGTGAACGTTGTCGCTCATCTGCTCTCCAGCGTTCATTTTCTCACAATTCTCTTTACGCCTACAACAAAAAGGGTCAGAAAAAACTCGCAATCTTTCATATAATTGAGCCTTGCAGTTCATTCGCTCTGTTAATTGAAACTGCTCACTGTTTTCATCGGTAAAATTTAAGAACAAAAAATGCCCATACGCTACACAACTTTGTAATTTCGGAAAGCTCCAAGTGCAATTCAAAGTGCCGGACTTATGTATTGGCCAACCTTATTCTTTGCAACTTTCACCAATTTCTTCTTCCGTAAAATTATTTTAACTAATTTTGTCAAAAATTATTAGTCAAGATTCAATACAAAATTTATAAAGTGTATTTTGAAAATTTTTGTAAAATCATTTCAACTTAGATTTGGCCATGGGGGGGGTTTCAACCCCCAAAACCCCCCCCGTGCGCACGGCCCTGGTGCTGACTCAAGAGACCGAATGGCTAACTGCCTGTTGGAGAAATTTTTTATCCTATTAAGTTAATAATATGTAGTATTAACGGTGATGCTCGTACATAGTAATAGCCTGCATACCTCCTGGATAGCGTAAGTTTTGGAAAAAAAAAACACTAGCTCGTTCGTGGAGATGTAAAGATACGGACATACTTCGCAGTGCTGCAAGGAAGCCCACTTTGACCCCAGATGCCATTTTGGATGGGTCTGTGAAGACTGAATTGTCAAATCTCTGTCTCTATGTGAATTCCTTCTTATGAAAGGGAAGATAATCTTCAACCTTGTACCTAAGACTGTTGGCTTGTCCAATGGAAGTACTAAGTGCAGATCGTGGTGACAGGTAATAAGATCAACGGAAAAAAGGCATTTGACTTTATTTCGCATCACAAATGAAAAAAAAAAACAATTTCATTTCATATTAAGTAGATATGTATATATTAAAAAAAAAAAAAACCAAACACAAAATATATTGCGAAATGTTTTTTGAAAGGTGAAATAACATAAGTTGACGCTTTTTCCCTTTGTAATGTGATATAAAGTCAATTGACTATATTTACGTTGATCTTGTTACAAGTCACCTAGACCGTTTAGAAATTCCATTTGCAAAGCAAGGATGCCAATCAATTAAGTAACTACATAAGGCCCATCACAATTTTGTCTCATTTCATCTGTACAATTGCAAAATACGAGTCTGAACAATTAAACGTTTAAAACTTTTAATGTCGATACAAAATTGCCATAATTTTTGCATTTCCATGGGGCTTTGTGAGTCAGCTATTTGTGTGGTGCTAATTAAAAATATTATATAATTTAAATGCTTCATTTTGTATGTGTTTTTGTGTGTGTGTGTGTGTGTGTTGCATTTGCTTTAATTGTCCTTTTATGCGAACAATCAGATATGCGTAGGCAATAAAATAAAATAAATAATATACATTAAAAATTAATCGTCGACCATTGTTTGGTGTAATGATTTATTTGAATTCAATATTTATTTATTTAGTTATTGGCGATAATTGCAGTGAAAGTTGACCGCAGAATTTTATTCCTTTTGTTATTCTTGTTGTTGCATTTAATGCGGAATGCATTTAATAGCGACTAAATGTTTTGTTCGACAATAAGGTTTGTGTCTCTTTGCTAGAATGCATTCATGGGCGGTTTAGCCATCGATTTACACATGGATTCTGTCCAGGGATTTCACCATTGCTGCCTTGAACGTATCAGAGGTAGTGGTGGCAGGGAAAATTAACAGCTACTTTTTCAATTTAAAATTAATTGCCAGCTGTGTATAAAAGACACAGAACAGGTTACTTATCTTCCAGGATACCGATCTACCAGAGTAGGATCAACTACTAGTTCCGATAACAGAGAATATGTATGTATTAAGCGAAGCACCCAGACCTTGTGAGAGTTGTCAATGTGACAATTTTGACGGGTTCTCTGAGGTGAGTATCATGCATGTATCGAGAAATAGTTTTTAGATACCGAGCCCAAGAGCTTTCTGTTATGTACGTCCGTTCATGCTTTAAGGTCCATTCATTTACTCGCCTTCTTTTGAACTCAATCCAGCTTATATACTATCTTTAAATTTTACCGCATAGACGCAATTTTATTATGTATCTTTGGTTACAACAAAAGCAACTAATGAACACAAATTTCTGTCTCGCATGCTACCAAACTGCAGCATTTTTACCGATAACGACATCGAACAACTTGACAATTTCAAAATCAAATAAATTGTAACAAATTCTATTCCGCTGCATTTTGTTTCGGCAATAAAAATGTCGACGAATCGACTACGTGCAGCCAGGCAACCAAAGCGTGCTCACAAAAAAATACAAAACCGTACCCAGCAGGAAAATTAATTTTTAGCGTTGAAGGCTTTTGATCCGAAATAGTGATGAACCCATTGGATTCAGTTGTTATTATATGATGGACACAACAGGAAGATCCGAGATCCATGCTATCCAGGAGCCATTCACTGCATTACTCCATGCAGACATCGACGGTAATAGAGAAGTGTTCTTTTTTGGCAGTCAAGCGGTTTTTCGGTTCTCTTGATCTTAATCTCTGACTCTAACCTTCCTAACAAATGAACACGCTCCATTCAATTTCGAGATGAATAGTGGGGGCATATGTAGATTAGTTTGGGGCTCATTCGCCTATGATGGACCTGCAACATAATCCCCCCCGTCTTGGGCCTGCTGTGCGACTTTCCAGCGCAGTAGTGAATCTTGGAATTTAGAGATCCTAATAATAGAGCGTCAACAGAAAAACCATAAGAGTATCCACTTTTGTTTAGTTCAATGAACTCCCTCAATTTTACTACATATTTCGGGAACGACTCACTTCACTAGACGAAAGAGCGTAACAGCCTAGGCGCGCCAATTAACACAAAAGAGTTTGTCATTTCAGAATTTTTGGAATGTTATTTAGTAAACATAAAAAAAATTCTTTTCTTCGAAGATTCACGGAGCAAAAAAGTGTAAAAAAACTGCAAAGCTTCAGAAAAGTATAAATAAAAATTTCCGAGATGAGTCCAAAATAACTCTGAAGCTCATTTAAAGGATTCAAGTTCATCGTATTCGGAGCCAGTTTTGTTTTATGAATATTTTTAATGTGACCCCGTAGAACTATGGTTTTGCTCATTCTGGGTTCTAAAAAGAGTTCTTATAAAGGAAATACTCTAAGAAATGTGTGTTTCACAGTTTCGGATGGAGTCTTTTGTTCTCCATTTGGTTAGCTGGTTAGTACTCTCAACATTACAGACACAGTTTAGTTCTGCTCTACTCTACTCATAGTGAAACAGTATTTTCTCTGCAGGGTACATTTATATTGATGTATTTCGGTATTAGAATAAAACTACATTTACATACATATATTTTCGTCAAGAGGCGTGAAGTGAAAATAAAAGGATGCAGAAATGTTGAAATAAATTGACAAATCGAGAGCGATTGCCTTATGGCCCGTAGTAAATATATACATATTTTAAGCGTTGGGGGCGCAAACTGAATCAATGCAGCACTGTGTTGAAATTCTAACCTAAAATAACGATACATATTTCGTAGCACTACAAAAGCAATTTCATACTCAGCTACAACACAAATAAACAAAAAAAAAAAAACATTTAGGTACATAAATCTCTAAAAATAACTGCATTTTGTTATGCACTACGAACATATTTTTTTGGAGTTTTTTGAGTTTTCGTGTTTTTCTTTATTGCGCTTCGCTTTGTAACGTGATTGCACGCTTTTCGGCAGCAGTGATTTTAGGCTATGCTGCACCTGACCTGCGAGCGCTTAAATAAATTGCACATATTTGCGTTTGTCATTTGTGTCAATAGTTTTAGAATGAATTTAAAAATCGTGTACAATTTCGTCGCATTCCATTGTTAATGTAGTAGAACTTTTATATAGTATAGAGTTGAAGTACAGTGTTGTGAAAAATGTTCAAAGTAGTACTACTAATATTTAAAGGTATGCATATTTTTTGGGGGCATTAACCCTGCTTTCATAACGTACGTCTGCGAGGCGTATAACATTCGTGTTGAATTAAGGGCTACGAAATAACGTTATGAAGGCAGGGTTAAATATATTTTTAACTACTAGACCTTCTAGCACTATTCGATATTTTTCATCTTGATCCAACCCTATTGAAACTGTCAGTCTCATAGGATTTACGTTTAAAGAGCTGAATGGCAATGTTCGTTCAGCAGCATACTGAATAGGCAGGGAGAAATATCACTTAAAGAAACACAGAAAAAAAAATGAATTTTAAGGTTTGATAATGGGAAATCATTAGCGCGTTAGGGAGTTAAACTATGTCCAAGATAGGTGTTAGAGGAGACTAATGTCCACATGCCGTAATTCCGTGCAACTTGATGGTTGATTAATGGATAAGATGCCTCCTACCCCTCGGTACCAACCGTCTCCATCCTTACCGAAGGAGTAAGGGAATAAAGCAGAAGGATTCACTGGTCACTCCAAATTGCTCCTACGACAGTCAGGTATAAACATTAAGGGAGTACCGGGTTCATATTCGACAAAGTACTAAATACCACTATCGACAGCATTCCACAAAATCTTCGGGGAGTATTTATGTAGCTAAAAACAACAACAACAAACTACTCCCCTCCAAAAGCTCTTGCGTTTAGGACCTCTATGAAAGATGCTTTCAGCTACCATCTAAGCCGTCCTTATATTGGAGGGGCTTCCGTCCTATTCCTCTGCTACGGCCGTCGTATCATTTTCAATCATACGCAGTGGTATAGTAAGTAGAGTGCTAGCCCTCAAAAGGAACATACCTCCAGAACAATTCACTTCAAAAATATCTAAAATCATAGATCTGAAATCAAGTTTGGTTGGCATTATAAGGGCCGGAAACCCAAGGAAATGTTTTTATAGTTTATGAAGGCTACATTCTCTGTACTTTAAGAATACTTCAGATGACACCAAACGTATGAGCAAATTATATTTTTGATGTACCAATCCACACACGGGTCCGAGGAGAAAATACAACTTACTGTGGGACTTTTGTAATTTGAATTTGGTTCGAAGAGGTCTTTGCATCCATCTAACTATGTGGATCGGAGCATAGCCTTTGAAAGCCTTCTTTAAAGTTTACTGACGACGTAGCACAAATAACTGCTTTAACAATGTTCACCTCAGTTCCTGAAATTTACTTGGGGTCAATGGATTGAGCAGCCCATTAGATCTCATTAATGTTGTTGAGAAGCCCCAGTAGTGTTAATTCTTCTTAGGGTTCACAACTGTTAGTAGTGCTTACGTGCAGTCTGAAGAATGAGTTACCCTTAAAGCTTTTAAGATGTCGCCCCAGAAATTGTTTATAGCTCTGAAAAGTTGGAAGGAACCACTGTCAGCCTCCGAGTCTTTTCAACATTGCCACAGAAATATTTCCAATAGAATCTTTCGGCCTTATTGACTGCTGTTTTTTTTAAGGTGGTTTCAAAAGTAGAAATAAGCTCTCATTCCACACATACCAATCATTGTTTTGCCCTGCTTAAGGATCCTAAAGAGGGATATGAAGAGTTCAGTTTCACTCCAACTTAGAGCCCAAACTATCTTCAGCCTCTTCACAGGAACAAATATGTATAGCTTTTTTTGAATCAGTCTAATGACTACAGATGTTTACATATCTCATAAACGTAACCACTTTTGTGACTATTTTCTCCGTCATCCATTGGGCATTAGTTTAATTGAGACCGGAATGAAATCAAAGCTATGTCAATTGTATCGTAAAATAAATATTTTTGTTTGTTTTTACATGAAAGGTGTCTTTGTTAGCTGTGATAATTTTAAATAGGAGATCGAATTGACAACAATTTGGTGTGCAGGTAAATTAAAAATTGTTTAGCATTTCATTTCGCACAAACATTTCAAAACAAAAGCAGTGAACTAACCTTTAGGAATATGTCCTATATCCGAAGCAACCTTTGTTGCTGTTAAACCAGACATCCAGACCCAGACCTGTTAAATTTCATCAGTAATTCGTAATCAATTGATTAGACGGATTTCTGAATTGATAATGATTACTTTAATGTCATCAAAAACAGCCAAATACAAATTGATTACGATTAAAAAAATAAGCAAAAGTAATCAGACAAAAAATTTATTGTTGAATTTGGATTTTTTTTTATCTTATAACTTTAAACGACTTATTCTTGTATATTTGTATATTTGTATATCCACTACTATCTCACGAACGACTTCACCGATTTTAATGAAATTTGGTACATGGGTACTATGCTTTGTTTTAAGATTTTCTAATTTGGTGTTGCCACTAAAGGAAGCTTAGAGGGTTGCCACCTTTCCGATTTTTTTTTTAAATATAAAGCAATATATGGCGATATGGGTATCAAATGAAAGGTATTTTAGGCCGTATACCAACCAAAATATTTCCGAGTAGGATTGCCACCTAGGGTTGCCACCTGAACGCATTTTATTTATTCCTTCAGATATAGACCACTATCTCGGGAAAGGCTAAACCGATTTCGATAAAATTTGGTAGATGGATAGTATGCTTCTCTCTTAGATTTTCTACTTGGATGTTGCCACTAATGGAAACTTAGAGGGTTGCCACCTTTCCGATTTTTTTTTAAATATATGGCAATATGGGTATCAAATGAAAGGTATTTTAGGGCGTATACCAACCAGAATATTTAATACACAACAGGTGTCGCCAATGTATGTTAAGTGACTTTTTATGGTTAGTGTTCGATATTTTGGAAATCTATTTTGGAAATTTATGCTCTTGGTAAGTAAGATTATGCGGCAAATTCGAAAAATACCGAGCAAGTCTCGGACACCCAGGTACTTTATTTTAATAAAAGTAAAAAATTATGCTTTTTTGATTATTTTTTAATTAATTGGGAAGTTCATAAAAATTTCAAATAATCAATCAAAACGGTAATCCATACTATTAGTAAACATTATTTAACAGATCTGTTGAGGCCTTTTGATACTGAGCTTAAACCACCAAGAGCGCCTGAATGCTACCCATTTGACTGCCAACTGCGAGGCGTTTTTTCGATGGTCGAAGAGGTGACTAATAGAATTGGTTACGGTTGGTTCAGGAATAACTATTTAGAGCCGTACTGGATATCCATCGATTTCCGTGTGACCGTGTAGCCGAAGCATGAAAATTTGGCATTTTGAAGGATAGCGAACGCCTCTAGAATAGATTGGGTGGCACTACTGAAGCATCTACTCCTGATACGCCCTGTGTTCTGTGGACCCTATTCCATGGACTTGTAAAATATGGATCGTGCAATTCCTATACTTTTTATTATTTACGTGCTTTCTCCGCTACGTCTTGAATTTCCATTGTTCTTGCAATTTTTCTTGCCCTGCCTGTTGTTGTTGTTGTTGTATGTAAAGACAAAAAGACTTTCCAAAGGTTTTGGGAAGTGTTGTCTAAATTGGCAGTGCTTTGCCTGCTATGAACTCCCTTGCAGTTCATGCCGTCAGGGTCTCTCTCAAGTCTCCCTCCAACTTCACTCATACTCTTCCTATCCCCTTCTTCTATCTCTTTGGATCCCTATCTCTCACCCTTCATTCCACAATCTTAAACATATCAGCCACATACACAAACACTTTAATCACACTCGTTGCACCACCACCAGATCAGCATCACAGCAATATCCGCATTTCAATCATTGAATATTCATCGACTAATCCATCACGCTAAATACTTCCTCCCATTTTGCCTTAGTTGCTAAATCGTTTACTCAATCACTTATACTTTGGAGTTTTAAAATTCGTTTAATATTCAATCGGGAATAATTTATCCTTTGATGAGATTATGAGGAGGATGCCTCGGTGTGTGCTTCCTTCTCCCCTTTCTTAGCTGCAATTCAAACAAGATGCAATCAAGCGATTATTTGTTACTTCGAAGTAAAAGTCCAAAGCTTTGGTGAGAAGAAGTTTGTGCTTCCATTGTAACGCTGTCCAGCTGAGCGCAGGCAAACAATTCGTTTATGCCATTGATTGGCCCTACAATCGATCAGTCTAGACAACTTTGTGCTGCCACGTTACGAAACTAACTTTGATTCTCTATGCGGATGAATAAGTTTCTTAAAGGTCTTTCGAGATAAATATCGAAGAAAGATAGTGCTTAAAATCTTTAGGTCGAGAGTTGCAAGGTTCGGTAACTTAAATTAAATTTCTGTAATTGTTAAAGCACGATAAATATCACTACTACCGACTGATCCAACGGGAGTGAGAATAGGAAGGCGCACAGATGGACGCCTTATACATGGGTGCCTAGATCCATTTCGATCTATTGCCATCAGCTTCATTTATCAGAGCTTACCAATGTAGGACGCGCATCCTTCTCTTGCATTGAGTCGTTCTGATAACTTTAGTTTCAAATACTCCAAGGGCGTTTCTGTCTATCCTCGACACCAGTTTATGATACCAAGCCATACATCAAGAGAGGAATGAGAAGCGACTCACCCTCGTTCATTGACAAAATTTTACTTCGAGTAGTCCAAAGTAGCAATTGCTCGGTTGAATGTTTACGTTGGTTCCCAAACGAACTTAGCCATCAACAGTCTGGGATCTGTACCCTGGTCCCTGTCAGCCAAAACCTCAAGCTTCTCACTCACACCTGTTTCGGCCTCACTTTTCTAAAGAGGTTCTTTTAATTACTCACTTGATGACAGCGCTCGGTTAGACCATATTTTCCGAGTCCAAGTAACATTTCGGATTCAGCTTACAAGAAAAAGTTCCAGGCTTTCTACATTCTACTCAACGCCGATGATCTTTTACCACTGCTTGGTTAAAAAGCCAGGTCGAATGTAGTCTCACATAACAAGCGCCAGAGACGACTAGACAAATTACCAGCTGTCTGCGTTGTGTACAGCTTCCCGACATCCAAGTTAGCTAAAAAATAGTTGACTGAGCAAAGCTTTACTTGTTATCAGGTACGTCTCTGTAAAAACTCGAAGAACCCATCATTCTCGAAGGTATGCACCACAGTGTTGTTGTGATTCTTACAAAGCTCTCGGATTGCGCAACTTTCACCTAATTCTCCTAGAACTTTAGCCGCCATTATTGAGACAATCAATTGTTTATCGTGATTTTGCATTATAAATCGCGCATTGAAAGCGACAAACTAACAAAATTAAAGTGATAAAAACAACAAAAGAGAGCAAACAGTAAACATCCTATTTCACAGAAACTTTCGCCCAACTACGCTGTCGGTTGCTCACTGCAGGCTAAGTCTTCCGCATGCTGATTTCTACAGATTGGCATATCCGCTTTGTCCATTTAATGGCTCCATTTTCCGCATTTCTTCACACCGCGCGCCACTTACATACATCCACCATCCGCGTTAATAGAAATTTTATCCAGACCAGGATTTGTTGAGCTCGCGCTCACTTGCTGCACTTCCTTTGCAGCTTGCAACAGTAAATCCAACTCTTCCTCAACTGCAGCTTCCCACATTTTATACCCTTCATGAACATTGAATGGTGTGATGACTGTAAGTATGAGCATATTAGGACGATGAAGTGAGTCGAGTTAGCTATGTCCATCTGCGCGCCTTCGATGCAGTCCAAGACAGCACTCTCCTTACTTGTTTGATTTCATTGCTGTCCGCTTTTAAAGTTTTTATCTCTTATTAATCTTTATCTCCATACATTTTTTTTTTCGTGTTATTTTATGTCAGAAAAACTTTGTCATTAATACGCTTCATACCCAAAATCTCGTCCGTCACTTCGTCTCCCATCATGGCTCGTTGTGAATGTTGCATTGTGAGCACATTGTCTCCGCCATTGTTGTGCCGACGCTCTACTCCTTAAAATTTGTAGCATATCGAAGACTATTCAGTCGGACACTGAACCCGTACGAGTACTCTGATTTAAAGGACAAACTTTGTACGCTTTTCATGCGATTCAGTTCGCATATCCAACTCGCTGTGGCTGTTGTAAGCCGTGATGTGTGCATTTGGACGTATGCAAACTCGATTCCTACCATTCGGCTTTTGGTCAACTCGCGCTCATTATCAGATTCCTCTGTCTGATTCGAAACTTAATAAAGCATTTCATTGAAAAGTGAAAACATAGAAAATGAGTTGGAGAGTACTGATGGCAAAGAACTCCAATTTTCGGAAAATCAAATGATAATCTTTTTGCGCTTTGCCTTGCTGGAGTTTGAGAGCATGTATACCCCGCAGTTGGTTTCGTAATGATCTTAAGTCTTTCCTCATTTGACTCGGTGCAATATTCGTGAAGTGGTACGGCACACTGGAAATTCCAGTAATACCGAGTTAGGATAGCAATAAGGTTTGCAATGAAATAACTCATTGGGATCTAAGCCTCCAACGTAACTCTGGTAATAGGTGTGGTACGAAGTCTTCGTTAGATGCTCCTTAAATTTACGAATGTGCACAGAGAGCTACAGATGAGGCAGCCGAGAGCTAGGTCCGTCACTCTTAGACAGAGTTGGGTAGTAATGATTACTTTAGGAATTAAATTACCCTCAATTCCCCTTTACATATAATTGGGAAAAGGAATCAATTACTTTGCTCCGCAGAAAAGGAATTGATTACATTTCAATTCCTCAAGAAAAAAATTACCGAAAGTAATTTTCCTTTTTTTTAAGCTCGATTAGAAGGAATTGAAAAAAATTACTTTATGGAATTGTCATTTTAAAAGTAATGGGTTTTGAAAGGAATTGAAAGTGTAATTGAAAAATGTTCAAATACATTACAAGGAATGGAAAAAGAAATTACAAATTACAAATTACCCATTCCTCAAGGCAATTGAAAAAAGTAATTGAAAAACGAATTAAGATTCGTATAAAATTTGTTTTCGATTAAAAGAGTGGCTATGTGTGGCCAAGTTTAGGTTAGGTTTCAGAGAGAGCGAACATGTGATGTCCCATATTTCCACTCGCAGACAGTTATGCTATGTACGTGTGATTTTGCTTCTGGTTCACACACCTCATGGCTTGCGGAAAATTTGTCCTAATGTCTTCTGGAAAGCCTCCTAGCACCAATCTACAGCCGGGGCCGTCGAGAGGGAAAGGTAGGTTGGGGAGGGGGGGCTATCTCCCGGGCCCATATTTGTGCATGCTTGTCCAGTTCCGTAGGAGCCTGGAACTAGCCTCAAAGCCAATGAAACAAAAACTCAAATAAAAAAGTGACAACTTCGTCAGCACAGCTTGTTTTACTATTGGAATGTACAAAATGTAAATCGTGGCTAAAAACTTTTGCACAAATTGAATCCAATGATAACGTTCACTAATTTTAAGGTTATAAGGCGGAAGATGGCCATATATACCTTACTTTTTCCAATAGTCACTAGTCATCGCTAAAAGCAATGCCTGATGAAATTATGAAATTATGGCCCGAAAAGTCCACCCACTTCAACCGTGATACGTTTTATACACAAATTTACTTTTAGCATTTCAATTACTTTGGCGATTCCTTGGAGGAATTGTAATTGGAAATTCTTAATTACATTTTCCATTCCTTGTAATGTAATTGAAAATTTTGCCTCCTTGTAATCGATTCCTTGTAATTGAGCCTCAAAAAAAGAAAATTACTTTTGGTAATTACTGAGGGAAGTAATTGTAATACACAGGCTTCCATAGCAGCTCTGCTCTTAGACCACCCTTAAACGCATTGCACCGTTGGGTATTTAGCTCGCGTATTAACGTTACTCAGATTGTTTTTGTTTTTGTTTTTGTTGTAAATCTCTCCTTACCACTCATCAATAAACTTGAAGTAAAGCGCCTGCAAAGAGTGTCGTCAAACTTTGTCTTGACTTTCGGCACCCAAAAGTTTATATCAATAAAATACAATTTATTTACAAATTGATGAAGACGAATACAAGTCATCACTTAGCCTACCTAGCATTGTAATCGACCTCTTCAAACGCAAGTCCAAGAAACCTTCAAAAGCGGTGGACCAAGCTGAATTTGTTGTTAGAAGAGTAGGCTCAGTTAAGCAGATAAAATGATGGGGATACACGCCGCATGCTGAGCAGACACTTGACATTTACATCGGCTATGAAATTCATGAGAAGAGAATTACTTGGCGTGGCGTATGAGTAACATTTGAGGGAAACGCTATTGGGTTGAGTTTAAAGGTACATTGCTTGTAACGATTCGTAAACACTATTTTGATATTACAAATAATCCAGTTCAAACTTGCATTTATTTGCTATCGCATTAACACACACTTAAAAAAGAATGCATATTTCAGATTTCAATTGATTGACATATTTATCGTGATTGATTTCCCATGTAGGACACACCAAATGTGCACATAACATAAACAAACAGAAACCAATGAGTATGAGATGGCGAGATACCAACTGCTCATAAACATGGAAAATTGTACGAAGTAAGAGGAAGAAACCTACTCAGAAACAAAATTAAGTGATCCTCCTTGAAGGCTTCATTTCGGGTAAAACGATAACTGCAATATGTGACAGCGACAACAATAGAAACAATCAACAACAAATAAAAGCAAAATGTGGCCAACGCAAACAACAACAAAAACAAAAAAAACAATCAACTAGTAAAAGATTCTTTCCAACTACTCAATAAAGTAAATCAACCAACAAAAACAACATCAATTTTCTAACCAACGACAAAAGTTATGCAGGGGCGTGTCAACGAAATGCTATGAGATGAGCGGGCGCTTTGGGGACTGAGAGTGGCAACAGTGTCAGTGTGTCAAAAGGGGAATAACCAAATAGCTGTTGGCATCAAGCAAACAAAACAACTAAACAGCAGAGCGCTCTAAATTCGTAAACGATACCAAAAGAAGTGTGCGGGGGCCGAGGAGTAACTGATTTGATTTTTCAATCTGGCAAACAACGAAAAGGGTTGCGGGCGCTCACGACATTGTGTATTTGTTGATGTGGGGGGCAAACAAGTTGAGTAAAGAAAGAAGAAAGCGAACACTAATAGAAAAATAAAGATGCAACGAAATGCCAAATAAAAAGCAATGCCAACAAAAACAAAGTTGTTAACGAATATAAAAACTTATTTGCTCGTGGGAGTTTTCCAAAAAAAAAATATCTTTTTAAATTCGAAGCCAGCGCTAACTTTATTTAAGCTGAATTGGAAAAGTAAACAGAAATATTGAAGCGTGCAAGCGCGCTAAGTGTAAATGTTTAAAATACCAGTGGTGGGCATACAATGGCGTTTAAAAATGCCCATTTCAAAAAACAGAAATGCCAACTTAATTTACAAAATTGCGAAATCAAATGTTTTATTCGTTTTTATAAACTTGCTATTGAAATGTTTATGTAAAACGTTGTCAGGAAATGAAGCGTCAATATTGGTGGTTAATAAAAATATTTTTTTTTGACACCAATTTACAATGCGTTGCCGCAAATATTGGCAACAGTTCATTACACAAATAAAAAAATTGAAAGCTATGAAAAAATCAAGAAATGAAGCACTAACAAATATTTACATATATG
The DNA here is from genome assembly GCA_951509765.1 of Sphenella marginata. Taxonomy (NCBI): domain Eukaryota; kingdom Metazoa; phylum Arthropoda; class Insecta; order Diptera; family Tephritidae; genus Sphenella; species Sphenella marginata. The sequence goes on from OX608083.1 coordinate 48,681,784, forward strand.
CATTTTATACATAAACCTTTTATGAACATTAGACTGTTTCAGGAATGTATGATACAAAAATTTCTCTATTAGCCTTTCGAAAGTATTTTATGTAAAAGTGGGCGTGCTCCTCAACCTATTTCGTCACTTGAATTTCTCTAGACTATTCATTAGAATAAGGGTGATCTGGCAAAGTTGAATTAAATCTGCAATCAAAAGTTTGATCGCTATACGCCTGCTTTGTATGAGTATTAATGATCTTTTTGATGTTCTAAGAATTATTCGATTTATAAAAATGGCTGTCATCCAAATTCGTTTGTTTAAAGACACACACAAGTTTTTTTTGTTTATGGATGGAGAATAGAACACGGCTTAAAAAGTTTTCCTTTTTCAATTATATTAGGTTTTGAGACACTCTAATGTGTATATTTTATATAAAAGCCGAAAGCTGAACTCCACTACGAGTTGAGAGTAAATCGAGTAATATTCAATATTTATTAAATAAGCATGCCACGGGGTGAATATGTTTACACGCGTGCGGGACAAAAGTTTCAATCTGTTGCCATAATATGAAAATATTGTTCATGTGTTTGGCTTTTGGAGGCACTTTTTTGATAATTTTTTAGAAAAGTCACTTAATATGTAACATTTTTCGTGTTAGCACAAAGTTCAAGTTGTTTAAAGGTGATGTGTCATAATGTCAATGGAATTAATGTCACTGACATTTGGAAAAAGCGAATTAATGCCAATGACATACAGTGTCGGACGATACTATAGCACCCCCTATATAACATCGAGCTATAACAACAACGTCTTTCATATGCGATTTCGATTTATTTTATTTACAAACATCGTTTACGTTGTAATGAATACCACTAAAGCCATTCTTGAACATTTTGCACAAAATTCAGAATAACTCTGCAAAGTTTGACCTAATTTTTCAACTTTTTTCCTCGGAACTTTAGAAAAATTCTGAGTACGCAGTTTTGTAGCCCATTCAATTTGACTCTGACAAAAAGCAAATATTAAGTAGCTCCGACAGCGCCTTGATTTTTAATAATTTTTTATGTGTATTTTTTCTCCATACAACGAAATCACAACATTATTTTTTATATGGAGAAAATACATAACTTAGTTCGGAAAAAAATTTATTCAAAATCAAGGCGCTGTCGGAGCTACTTAATATTTGCAAATTAAATGGGCTACAAAACTGCGTACTCAGAATTTTTCTAAAGTTCCGAGGAAAAAAGTTGAAAAATTAGGTCAAAATTTGCTAAATTATTTTAAATTTTGTGCAAAGCTTTTAGTAAAACCTTGAAAGACGTTTGGTACAACATAAGTCAAACTTTTATATGAAATTATCTGAAACTTTATTTGTTGAACGTCTTTGTTTTAGATCGATGACAAAAAGGCGGTGCGATTGTATTGTCCGACACTGTACATATAAAAGGTATAAAATTTAAATTTTTACAATATTAATGGATGCACTAACTGTCAGTCCATATCCCGAGGAATGTGTTGTTTCGTACTCATTTCAATGCAGACATTTCATAATTCCAATTCCTAAACTGCAGCTGTTAATTGTCAATCAACACAGTGCTAAATATGATCATATTTTAATAAATTTCCCGCGAAACCGCAAAATATGTGTCGTTTTCATCCAGTTCTTTTTCAAATTACACACTTTTCCTTTCCATCGCATCACACTTACCCCTAACCATCGCTCTGTACCTCCATGTGATGGTCTTGCTTCGTAACTCACTCACTTAGTTGATGTTGGCATTGAGAGAGCAAAAAGAAAATATTCAAATCCACTTTGGTCAATATCCGTCGCTGCAACTGCGCGCAACGAAAGCATTTGCATAGCATCCGCCATAGAGTTGCCACTTCACTTTAAAGAAAGTAAAGCGCCGTGACAAAGCATCCACATCCACACACATCTAACTAACGTACACAAATCCAAAGCGAGTGAGCCACTGCATCACTAATGCAAACACAATTGCCAATTCACAGTTAGTCGCCAAAAACTCGCCCGCAACTGACCCACTGTATCAGCACTAATACAAATACACATAGATACATACACACATAGCAGGGTCGTATTAAGGGAATTGGTTGAAGGTGTTATGACCCCTACGAAGCGAGTGACACTAATAAAAAGTAAGCCATGGCTACAGAATTTACTTCATCGAAAAGTTAATGGATCGAGGTAGAAAATTCAGATTAAAAAAAAAAAAAAATTACATTTAAACAAGTAAGGAAGTCTAAGTTCGGGTGGACCGAACACTAAATACCCAGCGTTAGTTTTCAGAACGAGATACAAATACCATGACTTGGCAATGATATAGGCCCTAGAATCTTATTTGAAATTTACTATATCAAAAAAGGGGGCGTGGTTATCATCCGATTTCGCCCATTTTAAACACCAACCTGCTTTGGCCAGAAAGTAACCCGTGTACCAAATTTCATGCGAATATCTCAAGTTTTACTCAACTTATGTTAATTTATGTGATTTTCGATATCGAAAAAGTGGGCGTGGTTATCATCCGATTTCGACAATTTTCACAGCAGCTCACCTTGGCCACAAAGTAGCCTGCATAACAAATTCCATGCAAATATCTCAGTTTTTACGCAACTTATGTCAATTTATGTGATTTTCGACATTTTCGATATCGAAAAAGGGGCGTGGTTACATAGTACCGTTATGTGGACAAAATTATAATACCCTTGTACATAATAGTACTAGTACGTTGGGTATAAAAATTAAATTAACCCCTACGAAAAAAGTTCTACCCACGACCCTGCTTATATCATATTTGTGGATTTGTATGAGTATTTGCAAACGTTTGACTGTTAAACGCGCTATGTTTTATTGAAATGCCAAATGAAAAATGGAAACTTGGCAAATGCGCCAATGATTGAAAATGCAATTCAATTGAAAATTGATTTTGAATTTTTCATTATCACTAAAGCAAAACTGTTACAGAGCCGTGCTTGTCCTTACGCCACATTGCGAAATGGTTCATGGCTATTGCGGCAGTTTGTTGCAACTTGTCGCAACCGCAGTGTGAATGAGTGGAAATGAATTTATTAGCAACATTAAATGGCCTGGCGCGGCGCGCTTGACTCTTTAAATGCCGCTGCAGAGATTTTTGCGTGTACGTTCTTTTTTGAGAAGGCTTTGGACAACAGACATGGACAGTCTGCAATAAATATTTAACTGCAGTAAGCGCTTAAATTAGCATTCAAGTTTTACTGAGAGTGAAATCATATTTACGTTGTCACTAAAATTTGAGTGGAACTTCATTAAAAAATCCATCGCGCCACTTCCATTTTCTCTCTTCCTCGCCTGGACTAATTGCCTACCATAAGCATTAATATATTTTGTCACCAAATTCCAATTACCTAAAATCAACGTCCCACTTCATACCCCTCTTTTTACATGTCTGTGGTCATAAGCAATAACAGCTTAAGTCGAAAAGGATATTTGAACCTGTTCCTTTTAAGATAACCATTCCAAAAGATAGCTACAGAGAAGTGTTTCCCGATTGTCCTTGGAGAATGCGATCAATTACATTTTACTGTTGCTGTAGTTGCTGTTGCATTAAACTCTTTTCTTCCTGATGTTGTTTCAAGATCTGTTGGTTTTGCACTTGCAATGCCTCAAACAATGACTAAAATTGTGCCTGATCCATTTTACTGATAACACGCGTGTTCTTAAACAAACTCGTCGCCAATGTTATAAATCAGAGTTAATGAATATTAATCTGCTGCACCCTAAATGCAACTTGCTAGTTCCCAGAGTTATCTAGGTAATTGGAATTTTGTACAGCTTATTTTTACACCATGAATAAGGTATGGATTTCGCATACTAACTTTGTACCAAATTTTTGACTTCCTTCCTTGAACAATTCCTTTTATGTAAAATACCATGGCCCCTTTTTTGTATGCCTTTTTTGTGGAAGAGATCGAGCTTTACTTCATATAACAGCTGGCCATATACGAGCACATATCGCACCCTAAATCAAAAACAGTCACAACTCAAAATTTTTTTAGGTCGCTTTCTTGGCATAGATTGCCTAATAAAAAGTAGTGCAGCCAATACATACATTATTTTTCTTTTTGACTATTATCGTTACTCTTTAGAGAGCACAGTGATGTCAAACTTTTAAAAATCAAATCACTTTTGTGCGATCCAGAAGCAACTAACTGAAAGTTACTCGGATTTTGAGTTGTGACTCTTTTTGATTTAGTGTGCGATATGTATATAAGTTTCGAAACATCCCTTTTATATATGAATTGTAACACTTCGTTTCTCCTGCTTATTAATCCCCTTTTACAGTTTACAAATTCCAATTTTCTAATACGATTACTGGCAACTGCCCATCTGTGATTTGAGATGGAAGTATATCCTCGTGTTTCACCCCACAACATGACCCTTCGAGATGGCCGCCAGCTAATGACGATGCTTGAACCAAATTGAGTTTTATAGGTCTTTCTGGAGGTTTTAGAGATGTGCCACACTCCCTTTTTTCTTATTTTTCTCTGTTCCCGTTTTGCTGACGACTCAATTCATTTACTCGTTGTGGATACTTCTAGAGCTACTAAATTTGAATGATTCCATGAGAGGGGTGAAGTGCATCTTTAACCAAATCCCCCTTAATATAACGAAATAATTAATTAATAATTTTTCTCAAGTAAGATTTTCAGCGAGTGGTCTAAATTTTGTTATTATAAGCGGACCGAAGAGCTGGTCGAAATACATTTAAATAGAGATCCGTGAGATACATCTTTGATCATTTGATTTCGCAGTTACTTTAGCACTGGGAAAAGAATTTGGGTAGTGTTGTTAAAATTACAGTTATTTCCCAAATATCGATGCGGAAGGCTCAGGTACCAGAATTTATTTTGAAGGATTAAACATGGCCACGTAAATCCTACATACCTCCTACTTGGGTAAGGAATTCGAGGTCCTTAAAGCCACTCCCACTAAATACGTATGCGTCTAAATGCATATTTCTAACAGGATCATTTCCTTACAAAACTGCTACACATAGAAATTCCTTGCCTTTCACTTGTCCTGGACATTTTCACTTTAAATTCCAGCTTATCTGTTTGCTTAAAATATTTTCTTTTTCAATCTGAATCTTTATTTTATTGGTTTTTTAATACTTATGTTCACATAGCATAGCATGAATTCAGTTAACGCATGCCAGCGGTATTGTGTCTATGCATGGAATGTTATGTATTGCCCGCTCTTCTCTCGAGTTCGTAGCTAGTTTATTGAATTTGTATGCAAATCGCAAATATTTCATAAAATTGTGTGTCAACAAGCAACTGGTGTTGAACGGATAAGTGAAAATATATTTGCTTACTTGTGTTATTCTAAGGGAAAAAAACAACAATACTGTAATCTGATGTTAACATTTACAGAATTCGGTTAGAAAGCTCGGCTTCGTTGGCACTTCTCACACTTAAATTCTACGATTTTCTAGAAGAAATCGGGCAGCTAAGAGTAAATTTGCTAAAATGTTTTGCTTAAATTAGGAAAATGAGTTGATAAGTTTCGCACAGAGAGTACTAAACTTTAAGAAGGACCATTTCCATGTACCACTGCATGATTGGGATGAAAGATATCTCTACCTCTCTTGCACAATCAAAGCAACTCAGCGCTATTTCCTCTGCTGCCACAACAGTGTCCAAAGAAACAATTCCTAAACCCGAAAACCCTCAGTGAGACATAAGTCGGGCATGCTGGTGTGCCCGCACGATTTGTGGAATCATTCGCAGTGGAGCCAGGAGGAAGCCTCGTTTCCATAATTTATGCTCCATGTAAACGATGAACATAGTTTTAGGCTTCTAACGATTTTGGGTAAAAAAAGTTGTTAGTGAAACTCATTGAATGATTAAAAAAGATTATCTGTCAACTGCACCCGCCCAAGGCAATCTGTCTTGCTCTCCAAACACATTGAAATTTACAATGTCTCCGTTGCCAACAGCCACCCACGCAAACATCCAAGTGTAACAATTAACCAAGGGGGCGCCATGCGTGGGCGGTAGCAATTTTTGCATGAGTTTTTTCGTTAATCTCTGTCCTCTCCATGTTGTAGTTGCCGGAAATGAAAAAAAAAAAACTAAAAAAAAATGTTTTTTCTGCAAGAAAAAATAATCTGCAAATGTAGTAAACTAAAGGAAACGACAAGATACTTGAAATTGAATGTTGTCGGCATTGCTTGTTAGATCTTGCATTAGAAAATATGCACGGTTTACCCCGGTGGCGAGATAAGAGGGCGTTATCTACTCCAGCTTCATTTCAAGTTTATTACAGGTTTTGAGTATACTAGCACTAAGTTATGAATTTCTAAACAAGTGCTCGAAATTCACTAGCAACATTCTGAAAGTAAGGACTGATACCGGAGAGTATGTTCTAAGGAGAGACCAACTCTACCCATTTATGTACCCGCTGGGGTATAGGACAAAGGACAAATCAACTATCTACTCAAACGAGAATACTTAATTCCTATAAGTATGCTACAAAAACCGAAATTGACCCACAGCCCCTATGAGTATGCTACATACATAAATAAAAATTGTCTCCTAAACTCTACTACGTTTACGTAAAGGAACTTAAATGCGATCAAGGAAAGCAAAAGCCGTAGTAGTTCTGTTCTTACCCAGCAAACATTAAGGTTAGAGGACGATTAGAAAACGACTCGAATTCTAATGTTATTCTCTAAGGTAGATGGTTAGAGAACGATTTGTGAAACTGTCGCGAATTATAGCATTCTCGACAAAAAGGGGACTTAGTTCTCGATATCGCGAAAAAGGTTAGTTATCGATTCGAATTCTAACGTGAAATTCTAATGGGATTCTAATGAGAAGTTTCTAACTGAAATGAAATGAAATCCTATTGTTCTTGTTTAATTCTGTTTCGATAAATTTATTGCTTTAAATATGTTTGACATGTTTTAAGCTTAAATATCTAATGGGAATAAAATTCAAAGTTTTTATACCTTAGTTTATAAATACAATACTTGACAATACACGCATCTTCGCTATTCGAGTGTTTCTCTAATCGTTCTCTAATCGTCCTCTAGCCTAGTTCTCTAACATGATTTTCGATTAGAGATACATTAGAGAACTACATTAGAATTCTAATGTAAAACTACAGTATTTCTCTAACGTTAGAGGCTGTGTTTGCTGGGTAGCTACTCCTAAATTTCGTCGGTGACACTGAAAAATAGCGCAAGTGACATTTGTATCAAAAATTTGTACATGCCACTGACATAATGATCTAACAACTAATTTAATCTCAAGAAAACTATATGTTGGTTATGAAAATAAAGTAAAGAATCAATCTTGATTGGAACTTTTTCCATGAACTCAATAATCCCCTAAAACATGGAGGAATTTGTAGTGGAAAAACAGAAATCACTTACGAGGTCTTGCAGATTCACCGCCGATATATTAAGTACGGGGCACATTTGGAATTTCATACATTTTTATTAAAATTTTTTTTTTAACCAGCACAATGTTACTTCATATAAAAATACACACATGCATCGATAAGGACACGCCCGCATTTTATTTATTTAAGAAATGTAACACCAGGTTGACATGCGGCATGTTTTACACATAAATTTGCATTTTGTTTCTAAAAATACGAATTTAAGCAATAGTTGATTCATACCGATACACGTTCGGGGTTAGAGGCGGCAATAAAATAATACATATGAGCAGTGGCGCATCCAGGATTTTGGAAAATGGAGGGTGGAAATATTTTTTAATAAAATTTCAAAGACAACTTTTATCCACAGCTCCCAGAAAATAAGACTTTTCAGACTCCGAAGGGAAGGAGAAGGATACGGCGCTATAGAATATTTTTTTATGGCGCCTACGTCTCACCTCTACCAAGAAAATGCTCAATGTGAGAGAAGAATTTTTTGAGAAGACAGTTTCTACCTATGCTATGTTAAATATTGGTATATGAACTCCTTTTATGTTGCGTAAACTACACCGCCTCCTCCGCTTCAGTTAATTGGTATTATGTCATCAGCTTTCCCCATCTTGAAGTACCGATGTTAAAGTCCTCCAAACAACGTTCTTATATTTCGAAGCAAAAAAATTCCTTGCGGTACTTTTCTCAATTTTGCTAAAAATATGAATCATTCGATACACTCGGAGTGCAATCCTTATAAGGAGAAGTATACTTATTCATTTTTTTATTGTTAGTTCTTCTTTGGCTGCTGGTTTGACTGCTGAGTAAAATCTCAGCTTCACATCAAACTCGGTACATAACATATTCAGTATTCGGTTTACCTTTAGCTCACACCAATCTATCGTGGTTGCTCGTTTTTCCATTTGTATGAGTGTCAAACTTTTTCGATGGAAATATTTTTTGGTCATAGTTACTAGTTTGACTCTTTCTTTCTCATATTTTTTGCTTATACCTGAGTTATTTTTTAACCAAATGAAAACAGGCAGATTTAGTACATAAAAGTTACCAAGTTTGAACGTATGTATGTATACGAATGTGTCAGGTGTGGCCCATAAAATAAACACCCGCTGAACACTTTTTATTACTGCTGAAACCTTCAGCGACATCATAAAGCTGACCACATCAAGGTTATCGAACTGTGAACGTGTAACCTGCAGAGAAGCCAATAAACAGAAACTTTAATTTGTGGTTAAAAGCAGTCATCATCGAGCTCTTCTAATGGAAGTCCAGAGAAACGAGCAGCTTTAACAGGGTTGAACCTGAGTTATATAGGCGTTAGAAGAAAATATTGAATTGAATAGGTATAGTACGAGTATCGGGAAGGGGCATTCCACATGCAGGGCAAGTGTTTAGTATGGTGGGGCTCAGCCTGGATAAGAGCTTAACCTGTTACAATATCCGAAACGAAGTTGTACTAGCATCACGCTACACATTTTCCAAGTGTACTTCAGAAATGGTAAAATGTACTTCAGAATTGTCAATTGTACTTCAGAAGCCGTAAATTGTACTTCAGAATTGGTAAAATGTACTTCAGAATTGTCAATTGTACTTCAGAAGCCGTAAATTGTACTTCAGAATTGGTAAAATGTACTTCAGAATTGTCAATTGTACTTCAGAAGCCGTAAATTGTACTTCAGAATTGGTAAAATGTACTTCAGAGATCGAAAATTGTACTATGGTTGATCAACCAATATGAGGCCTCTCACCCCTCAATACCTGTCTTACCTGCCTTAAGATCCTAGAATGTTTCACTGCTCATTAAGCCAGTCGGGAAGTACCGGGGCGAACCGGGTTCATATCCAGCTAAGAACGGTCCCTGAAGTACAATTGCCTATTTTAAAGAACATTTTACAGCTTCTGAAGTACAATTTACCATTTCTGAAGTACAATTTACAGCTTCTGAAATACATTTCACAATTTCTGAAGTACAATTGACTATTCTGAAATTCATTTTACAATTTCTGAAGTACAATTGACTATTCTGAAATACATTTTACAATTTCTGAAGTCCAATTGACTATTCTGAAATTCATTTTACCATATCTGAAGTACATTTTACTGTTTCTGAAGTACTCTTGGAAAAGGTGTAGTCTCCTTGAAAGGACGTGCATATTATACAGGCATGGAGTACGTGAGCTCAGTGTCAAACATCGCTCTCCGTATTATCTAATTCATTCAGTTCAGAAAAAGTCTTATAAGAGTTTACCAAAAGTTACCTTTTGTTTGTTCCATTATAAAAATGTTTACCAAAAAATCGCCCAACTTGCGCATGGTCATGAATATCACGTCACGCTTATAAAGTGGTTTCTTGGTGGGATTCTACACAAATTTTTATAAGATGTAAATTAAATTTCGACATTTCACTCAAAAAAAACAAAAACAAATTCTTTTTTAAGTCACTATTTCTCTGCTCGTATTTTCTATCTTTGTCGCTTTGGTGATATCGACACAACCAAAAAATTCCTTCTTTGAAATAACCGATAATGATCATTTTTATATTTTTCACTGAATAAGCAAGAACGAAAAATATTGCAGAATTTTGTGAGCCAGTTGTTTGAATTTATTTCATAATTTCAGTGATGAGTCAACTAATCGACTTCTAATTTCCTTTGAAAGTTATTTAAATCTCAGGCAAATTGAAATTTTTGTCACTTTAGAAAAAACCAAATAAACCAGTAAGCCCAAATTAGATAGATATGAATAAGTATGTGTGTGTGTGTGCATTGTCAGTTATAAAATATATGTATGTATTATTTGCATTTAGTCATTTATTTGCCTTCAATATCGATGAGCCACACAAGATACGTTTGACTTATTCAAAACAACAAAATAAACATTGAGCTTATACATAAATACTGCAAAACGCCTTTAAGAGATAATGGAACTAAGCATGTTAACATGGAATTTATTTGTTTAGGTCGAAGGTTAACTAATTCCGGTCATTGGATTGGTTTGATGAAATATGCAGGTTGCGGTGCGTTTTATGTTTACTTGTGCACCGCGACAGGTCAAACGATTACGAAAATAAATTCGAGTTTAAACAAAAAAAAAAAAACAAGTAAGGAAAGGGCTGTCTTCGGCTGTGCCGAAGGCTTTATACCTTTCATGAATACGCATATCTTTTTTAAGTGTCCTACATGGCCAAACCACATTTATCGGAGCAATCGGTAATATGGGAGCTATATGTTATGTAAGTCCGATCTGTATAATTTTCACTACACACATCACATATATAATAAGTACCAAACGTGCAAAATTTTACGTTTCTAGCTTTCTATTTGCAACATTTATAGCCCAAAACCCATTTATCGAAACTATCGATTATATGGGAGCTATATGTTATGTTGATCCGATCCAGGTGATTTTCACTACACATATTACGCATATAATATGTACTAAACCTGCGAAATTTCGCTCTAATAGCTTTTTAATTGCAAGAGTTATAGGCCAAAACCCATTTATCGGAACAATCGATTGCATGGGAGCTATGCGTTGTATCGGTCCGATCTTGCTGGTTCCGACAAATGATTAATCCTATGCAAAATGGCGCCTGCTTGCAAAATTTCATCGAGATATCTCCAAAACTGAGGGACTAGTTTGCGTTCAAACAGACGGACGGACAGACGGACGGACGGACGGACGGACAGACGGACAGACGGACATGGCTAAATCAACTCAGCTCGTCGCCCTGATCATTTCGGTATACTTAATGGTGGGTCTATCTCTTCTTCTTCTCACACTTACAAACATCGGACCAAAGTTATAATACCATTTCATGTTCATGAAAGGTATAAAAATGTAAAGGTTTTAGGTGAATTTTGTTGTTAGTTTTATTAAATTAATTAATATATGCTTCAAAGCCGGTTGTAAGTCGAAGACCTTATACTACATTCCCACTGCATCAAATGAGTCACTTGGTCCGCTACAATATGACACTTCTTTCGAACGCATTACGTTTGAAGTTTGGGATCAAAGAAAACGTCAAACAAAATGCAAATGAGCTTTTAGCTAAAAAAAAAAAAAGATAACCTTGACGATGAGACGACAATTAATGAGGAGAAAAAGAGATACAGTAGTGGAAATAGAAAGAGATGTAATGGAATATATAGATTGGGTCATCACATCATAATTCATGAATTAATGTGCCTACTAATAATGATAATAACGAGTGGGAAAACAGAGCAAACAAGAGAAGGGAGGAGAGAAAGGGAAACTAGAAAAGTATTTCTACTAAATAGATGAAGAAGGAATATAGATAAAAAGAGAAAAGAATAGTAAGGGGCCGGAGATGAATAATGTATGTACGTGTCCCAACCCCCGCAACCCTGTATAAAAATAATAAATTCTTCACTGCTGAGTATCTAAAACAAATGAATTATGTCAATATCGAAAAACGCCGAGCAATGCTAGCTCGATCTAGTGCAGTTTATTTTTAAGTGTTTATGGATTGTGTAATCTGTATATGTGTTTGTGGATAGATAAAAATGTTCTTGACTTCAACTTTTTACATAAAACTCCTTCGCGTGTGATACCGAAAGCTCTAAAGCTAAACTACCGTCAACTTAAAGTCCATTTAGTCATTTAATAACGCCGACGATAGACTAATCTGCGTACTTGTTTGTAATGATAGCCATTTTGTGGACTGAAAAAGTGGCCTGCTTGTTGAGGAGCTCCACTACCAGGCGGCAAATAGTTTTGGTTAGGCGCACGTGCATACGAAGGCGCTGCAACAGGGAAGCTGTAAGCTATTGGTTGTGGTTGTATAGCGAACCTGGATCGGGTTTGTACTGGAATTGGCGCTGGCGCTGGTGCTGGCGCAGGTGCTGGTGGTGGTTCATCTACATCGATATATTCGGGTTCGGGTGTTGCGATATCCTGTGGATTCGGACCTTGTGTGGCGGAGTCGAGCACAGCAGTGGCGCAGCCAATTAAGGCAAAGGCAAGAATGATGAATTTCTAAAAGAAAAAAAAGTTGGTTTATTAGTCTAGTTTTTTGGAATATACGAGTATCTACTACGCTACCAATAATATTCTAGTCTCTCTACTTCTATTTTAAGATGTGTTGTTATACTCAATGAGCAGACGAAGGATCTTTATCTGAAGAAAATATTTTCAATCACTGTTTTGTTCTGAAGGATATATATATTTAATCCCTTCTGTTCCAATACTAAATTTCTAACGCAACGAAGAGTACAGGTTTCAGAACAGGCATTCTTTTCTTTTTTCTCCCGCTTCAGAAAACGCTGGTTTTAAACTGAAGAAAGGAACCAAACAACTGGTGTTCATCTATTTTGGGTAACATCGGGCTATTCATAGAACACAACTAAATTATTTTTTACCGTTACTGGGAGCGTGTTGAAATAATGAAAAAAGGATCTGATCGGCCTACAATATATGTATTTCTATAGCCGAAGGAGAGCACCATACTCTTGTAAAATAGAAAGTTATAGAGTGTTGCAGTATACCTGTATAAATCAGTCCTGGTGTGCTAGAGAGGGAATTTCAAAGATATATGTAGATATAAATTCCCATAAATTAAAATTCTTAGGATAATAATAAAAAGAGACCAAGTCCATGCGTACGTCAGTCAAGCTAGTTATGCCTCGTTTGTCAAAAGTGATGAAAGTTAGAAAGAGCAAGTACAGTACCGTTCGGAGTTTTAACTTTTGCAGACAGTATTATTTCGAGAAAAAAAAAATACTACTAACTCTGTGAACATGAGCGTAAACTGATTTTATTTTACTTGATGCCATCAATGAGTTTTGATAGAAACCCTTGTGGGCTGGATGAGTTCATCATTTTGTCTGCGGCATTTTTAATGGCATTAGCTGTTCTTCCGGTCGATGATGGAACCAGCTCTTTGTTGCATGCAAGCTTTCTAAATTATTTAACTAAACTGGAAATATTGATACTAAAGAACTAATACTTAATACGACAAAAACAAATTTTAATGAGCTAGTTTTGTCTCAAGCTATCATCACGAGAACGGAGAACATTAAACTGATTGTTTGGAGGCATGAATTATTGATGAATGTTGTTGATAAGTCGTCATTCGAGAACCATGCAATTTCATGAATACTATTAAAATCTTCGCATAAAATAATTTATTCCTTTATTATTTAAAAAGATATACATAAAATCTCAATCACGCATGCTTAAAATAAATGGTCACTAATCATAATCTGCCTTTTTTGAATAGAAACAATTTTTTTTTTTGCGAAAATGTCGATTCCTGTTTGCTATGAATAATGAATAGGGAATTAGGTGAGTAGCGGTGAGATCAGTTGATTAACTAGTGAATGTATAGTGACCTAGTAAATAATTGGTTGAAAGCGAGAGTTTAATTTATGGAAAAAAACGATTGTGGATATGAAAAGAGGACTCCTATATGATAATAAAACTAACCTAACATCTGATGCCAACTAAAAACTTCTCCCTGCTGGGTATCCATAATATTGAAGTCAGCTCAAGCTTATAAAGGCAGCGTTGGAAACCTTGCTGTCTAAACTTTATGGGGGCGAGTAGCTTGTTTAATTTTTTTTGTTGTATATTAGTTTATTTTATTATTTGGCTCAGGCCTATTCGACCGTCTTGCTCATAGGGTTTATAAATTATTTGTTCTTTAGAGAACAGGGGATGCGTGGCAATTGGGAGGTACTTTCGGCAATTATTTTTTCAAGAAGAGGTTTGATTATACCGTCCTCCACTTTTAAGTCCGAGTTCTGCTTGAATATTGTAAAAGTAGGAGCTTTGATCGGTTTTATTGACATCGAAAGTATGGCTTTACGAAATGCCCACACCAAGTTTATGCGGTCGGAGGCTACCGCGTGGGATTTGGAGAATAGAAATGAGAGAAAGTAAAGAAACGGAGATTTAAAACTTAAGAAATTGAAGGAAATGGATGGTATATCGAAGAGAAAGAAGGAGTCGACCTCTTAAACCTCCACAAACACATCACTGTCCATATTGACAAATAGAGCTGCCCGTGAGACAAAGCAACCTCTTTGAACTCATTTCCACAAGTGTGTATAGATAGAAGAGTTCTAGAAAGCCTAGAAAGTGTGTATCGACTGCTGAGTGGAAGATCACCATATTTCAAAATATATTAAAAAAATGTCCTATCCCAGAATTTGTTTGAAGAACGTCCAATCCAAAGTGAGTTTCAAAAACAAAGGAAAATTTTATACATTTTCAAACTTCTTAGATAGATTTTCAAACTTCTTAGATAGGGATTTTTGAATCGACTTTTGAAAGAAGGCATTTTTGAAAAGAATTCTGAGGTGACGCGTTTTTAAAAATATATTTTAAAATAGGTTTATCTTCCACTCAGCAGTCGGTATGTAATATGTCTTCGTCTGCGTCACAAGTACCCACAAAGTCATCATTCTATCCTATTCTAGCCAACTGAAAGTCCACAATCATTCCTTTTGTCAGATACAACTGTTTTTATGAGTTTCATGTCGAATGATTGGAACATAATTTTTGAAGTCCTACAGTTTTAATCATACCCTATCGTGTGAAATGGGAACTTCCTTATTTATTGCCTACATCTAGGGTTACTCCACTTTCTGCTAGCTTTCTCTTTAAGGGATTCTTGTATCAGCAGCACTTCACCATGTTAAGTCGGCACATCCATTCATTGTGTGGAATATCACGGACCAACAGATTTATTCTGATATTGGCAGCCCTTTGACAGATATCAACTCGGGACGCTGAGATACTAGCACCTTGTGACACTAAATATTTTAACTGCTTTGGGAATAGTGTCGTTGTTACCCGAACAGGAGTCGATGTGGATTTTCGTCGGCTCTTCCGACATCAAGAATATCCCAATTCTCTCTGTGTTCGGTACTCAGTAAGGGCATTTATAGGCGCTTGACCCATGTTTTGTAATGTAATTAAATGCCAAGTTGATTATGTCTCCCGGAGCTTCAACTTTTTGTAGCACTTTTTCGTATTTTTTTCTCCAACCGTCAGCCGCTATAGTAACTTTCAGGATCTCCTCGAAACTCAACAATGGGATTTGTAGTCTATTCGCCTAATTAAGAGGGGCGCTTTACTATTATGGCCATACGTTCTATACGTACAAGCTACTTGATGTCTTTATTTTGCAAACTGTAAAATAATTTCAGTTTCTCTACGCAATAGAGTTCTACCCTTATTTTTCAAACTTAACTTTTTCATACATATTTGCTGTCTTTTTGATTCTTTGGATATTTTTTGTATTTATCTAAGATGTTTCATATAAATTTCCATAGTTTGAATATTATTGAACTGCACTCAATATCAACACTTATCTATACTTCATTCACACGACAAGCACCTACCATTTCACGGTATTTCGCTTTGTTCAATCACAAAATGCGGCAAATCAAATGAACCAAATGCACTAATATTCACAATAATTTATTTTAATAGGGCGATGAGCAAACGTACTCTTTGCAAACGAAACACAAATGATGATGAGCCGCGAAATTACTTTTGTATTTATATAAATACGGGTCAGATTATGATGACCAGACAAAGTGTGCGACCACAATAATAGATGAAGAACACGACAAGATAGAGAAGATGAAGAAGAAGAGGAATGTCTACCATATAACCAAATTAACTAAATACAGAAGATAAAAACGATAAAGCAATTAAATGCTGCCGAAGACAAGTTCACAACACTTAAACAAACAAACAAACAAACAAACCAAATTGAAAAGTAAACCAATTCAAGTTAAAAAACACACCAACAACAAATTAATTAATGATTGAGCTAGCGACAGCAACAAAAAATTGGTAGTAACCTTTGCAGAAGCGTACAAAATAGCGATGCGACTGGTGGTCAGTCAAGTAACAGCCAATAAAAATAATGTTGGTGATTGTTTTTTTTTTTTTGTTTTTTTTTTTTTGTTTTGGGAAAGGGACAATGTAGATAGTGTTAACATCGTAGATTAGTTATTAATACGTTGATGAACAGCATGCCAGAGGGCGCACCTGTGACCACAAACATTATCATTTGTCGCTTTAACAAACAACCAGTTGCATTAGGTTAACAAGTAATTACATAAATATGCACATTAATTCAAATAAAATTGAGTTTACGGCAAGGAAATCTTTAAAAGCATACATCGACAGACGACATGCAGCGAGACAGTCCATAAGTGAGACTTAACACCTTTACCCATGCATGGCCTCACATCTGATAACAGCTCTGCACGAATAACTATTTGATAAAAGCTCTAATTAATTCAAAATATTACAATGAAAATTTTGTTTATATTGAACTGCATATAAATATTTAAATGTGAATAATTTTGGACTATAAAAAGTTAATTTACTAATACATGTTCTGATAATAGGCTGAGAAAAAAAACCTAACAGAGTTGTCAACTTTGAATAAGATGCAACTGCAAGTTATTTAATTTATCTGCATGGAAAGAATTGGTCCAAATTTCAGTGAACTCATTTGAAATGTTACAGAATAATCTTCGATAAAAAAGGCAGTGAAAGATGGCCAACTCAATCAGAGGTTCGACAGTTCAATTTTCCATAGTTTTTATTTGGAAAGGAAAAATTTCCGAGGTGACCCACTACATTTTTTAACATAAACATGAAGCTTTAATAACGTTAATGTTTTGTAGGAATACCGAAAAATGTATTATGTACAAACGCATGCTGCATAAAATAAAAAAAAATATTTCAATTCATAGAAGAAATTTGTAAATTCGGGCCGTGCTCCAATTTTTTTGCTAATAACTTGTAAAGTAATTCCGGAGCTATTTAATTTTGTTTAAGGTACCGGTATCAAATGAAAGTTATGTGATAAACTTACTTGAACAAAATTAATTCTGGGATTGGTACTACGTATATTTTTATATTTCGTAGATTTCGCCCAGTGATTAAAGTTCAACCACAAAACTTTACTATTTTTGAACTATTTTCTTCTTCTTTCCCTTGACTTTATTATCTTTCCTTTCTTTACTTTTCCGTTCCCTCAATATATTTTAAATTCCTCTTCTGTAGTCTTTTCATAGTGTACTTTACTTTAAAATATTGCCTTTTTCTATAATAATACATTCTCTATTTGGATTTCAATTAATTTTATTGAATTATATTTTATGGCGTTTCAGTTCTCTTTTATCACTTCCTTTCCTTTCCCTGCTTTTATTTTGTTTAATTTTATTTGCTCAAATTTTTTTTTTATGATTTTTTAATTCATTTTATTTCAAACAAAATTAACCGGAAAAAATATAAAAATAAAATTAACTCTTTGTTGAATAACTTCAGCTCCAATAATCACCTATTTTGTTTGTCTAAAGCTTGATTGATCCGTGATCAACGGTTCTATTGTGAGAAAACACGTTTGGCATTTGTGGTAGTGTCATTTTCAAACTGTTTTTTTCGATATTATAATAAAAAAATTGGTAGTTTTTCCCACTTAAAATGTTTTTGGTAATTTTTTCCATAACTTTAGGCAAAAGTTTTACGAGTTTTTGTCGATTTTTCTTTTCAGAATTCCATCAAAAATCTGCTACTTTTATCATATGTGTTCGTTTTTATAAATAGTTACTTCTTTTTTTTAAATATATTAGCACGTCAAAGATTGAACTTTTTGTAAAAAGGGATCCTGGGCATATACATACATTCATTAATATATGTATGTATGCATGCAACATTCACTTCATATAGGTACTCCTGATGTCGAATCTGAAGTAGTCTTTTTCAATTATTCAGCAGCAAAATACATAGCAGACGAATATCGTCCCACTACAAAAGCCATGCGCAGCACTCCACTTAACATTCCGTAGCCCACTCAAATGACTGAACCATAAAAAACAATTTAAGAGAATATCTATTATTTATGTATATCATTTAAAATCTTGTTATGCCATTTATTGAAAATAGTATTTTGCGCTATTTATTGTATTTTTCTTATTCTGAACCACTTCGTTGAAAACTGTCAGTTCAATTGATATTGTACTTCCGCATAAAAATGTACAAACTTACGGTAATTCAATTATTGCGCTAGGTATTTGACACGATTTTTCGATTGTGCCACGCTCCCGCAGATACACCATAAAGTCTTAACGCACTTATTATCGGAAGTCGACCAAGAAGATTCATCGCTGGCCTGTGCACAATGCTTTATACTGACCATGGTTACCACTAAGTGTCATGACGTCATCAAAATGATTTGCTCTCCCACATTACAGAGACTTAGTCTGGGAGATGATTTTCGTATAATCGGCTCGTTATCCCTAACTTTTACAATAAATTCTCTGGAGCATGATTTTCTTCGTTTGGGTTATTGCTTAACTAGTCACAATCAATACTAAGGAGTATGTATATAAAGAGAGAGCAGAGATTAATATGTATGGTCTTATAAGCAGATAATTCTTAAAAGTGTCCGACATATATTTTTGCATATTTTTGTTAATTATCTACACAAGTAATACAGTTCTTACATTCACTCCGTCAATGATTGATTGTTAGTGCTTAATGATATTTTAATTTATGCATTTTTTTTTATCGCCTGCTTGTCTCTTCTCATGTTTTATTATCGTGCCTGTCACACATTCACTAAAGCGCGTCGAAAGACTGTCCGATTCGCTAGATTGGCTTGAAATTTGAATAACTAAATAAGAATCAACGTTTTAACCGCCTTTTTCGCTTTAGTGAATTTTATTTTGGATGTAAGAAATCAAAAGTCATCTCACATGTTTTATGTGAGCCACTGTTAATACAATACAATTTTAATAAAGAAAGTGTGGCAATTTTCTAAATAGCACATCCTAATGTTCGCACCGTTCCTTTTCAAACCAGTTCTAAAAATCCGAACCTATTCAATTTTCCCGTTTCACCTTTGACAACTTAAATATTTGGCATTTTGGTTGTAATGCTCATCTGTTTAAAACTAATTTCGACCAAACTCTAATCATAGAGAGCCACCCTATGACAATTCCTAAAGTCAATAAAATTTGCTGATATTAGTTTTCTAGAACGTTAACTTTATATTGACTAGAGGCGCCTCATCGAACACTTTTCCAAAATTATATATAGCCTTTACTTCATTTAATCAGTGACCATATGATTTCGATGTGATAATTTTATAAGTATCGCTTGATCACTTTTGCCATTAAGAAAAGGCACAATGTGCTCGTTGTTGAATGATCTTCCTAAAACAACTCATTTTGAAATTTTCGCAGACAATAATATTTAGTTATCGTTAGTGAACCTATCAACAATTTGAAAAATTGAATTTAACGCTTTTCGGAATCCAAATTGACTTTATTTATTATAACGCAAAAATGTATCACGAATGTAATTAATTTCGCCACTATAAAAAGAATTGAATTATGGCAAATACACAGAAACTCATAAGCCAGTATTTTTAACTTACAAAAAAGTGGCTGAAGTCCGCTTTTGGAAAATTGAAAATTCATTCAATGCAGATATATAACAAATTTGAATAGTCACTTGGTCGGTTTACTTTCAAAAATATATATATATCTTTATATATTATATGTATATGTTAGTAGCTGCCGCTCTTAGTCGACATCAAACAAGAACTTCCCCAACAAGTTGAGATATGTATATCGCGCCAAGTTATTGTTAGGTGTTATGCAAACTACCTACTGTCATTCAAATGTACATCCATATATACTTTCCATTTGTGTATCTACGAGTAGATATGTATTTCTATTAATGACAGTTCTTCTTATACATATATCACGTGTTGACAAAGCTGCTTCTTATAAATCCGCTCATGGTAATTACCCAACAAATTTAATTTCTAATCTCGATCAATGGCCAAAAACGATCATTGTACTACTCACCTGCCCGGAAGCTACATATGTACATATGTACGTATTAGAGATGTTACGAATATTCGAGTTTGCATACAAGTTTTATTGTGTACTCTTTTTGTAGCAGCTTATCTTATGTTAGCATGGAAAAGTTGGTTTTGGCTTGAGAGAATCCCTAGAGAAGCAGTCTAAACTAAGGCCAATCTTAGACTTTCCCAAACTAGGTTCTAGTGTTGGGTCTATTAAATTATGCATTTAATTCATATATCCGTACAAATTTGAGAAGGATTCCTCGTAAAATAAAATAAAATAAAATAAAATAAAATTAAATTAAATTAAATTAAATTAAATTAAATTAAATTAAATTAAATTAAATTAAATTAAATTAAATTAAATTAAACTAAATTAAATTAAATTAAATTAAATTAAATTAAGGTAAATTAAATTAAATTAAATTAAACTAAAACAAATCAAATTAAATTAAATTGATGTAAATCAAATTAAATTAAGTTAAAATGTTATTTCTGCTAACAATTTGCAGGTGTTTACGTCTTTACATTTTCAAGTATTGTAGGCCTAGAGCTCGTACCGAACCAGGATACTTAAGTTAAAATAAATTATATTAAGTTAACTTAAACTAAAATAAATAAAATTAAGTTAAATTAAATTAAATTAAGATAAACTTAATAAAAGTAAAGTAAAATAAATTAAATTAAACTAAATTACACTAAGTTAAATTATATTGAGTAAAATAAAATAAAATAAAATAAAAAAAAATAAATAAAATAGAAAAAAAATAAAATAAAAGAAAATAAAATAAAATAAAATAAAATAAAATAAAATAAAATAAAATAAAATAAAATAAAATAAAATAAAATAAAATAAAATAAAATAAAATAAAACAAAATAAAATAAAAGAAATGAAATAAAATAAAATAAAATAAAAAAAGATAAAACAGAAAAAAAAATTAAATAAAAGAAAATAAAATAAAATAAAATAAAATAAAATAAAATAATATAAAATAAAACAAAATAAAATGAAATAAAATAATATAAAATAAAACAAAGTAAAATAAAATAAAATAAAAAATAAAAAAAATGAATGTTTTAAACATCTCGTGACGATTTTTAAGAACGGGTTATAGTTTTCCATTATTCGTGAAGGCCTTCGACAAAGGTGCAGTGAAATAACTCCCAAATGAAATAACTCCCAACAAAAAAATGAAATAACTCCCAAATATTTTCCATGCAAGTTGGGACTTATTTCATTATGAAATAGCTCCCAATTCATTGGGACTTATTTCATAATTTTAACTGGGAATTATTTCATAATGAAATAACTCCCAAATGAAATAATCCCCAATAAAATATCTTTGGGAGTTATTTCATAATTTTTGGAAATTGGGAGTTATTTCATTTTTTGGGACTTACTTCATTGCTTGTAATCCAGGCATTGGGAGTTATTTCATTTTTAATGGGAGTTATTTCATTTTTGTTGGGGAATATTTTTAGCGAACTAACGTCATTGACATTCATTCGCAGTACGAAAGCGAACTAAAGTCAGTACATTTTTTTTATATTCCAAATTTTCATTTTTCATTATCACCTTCGACTTATGATCATTATATCAAGAATCTGGAATTTAAAAAATGAATCTGAGATTGGCTTAGGTCAGATCCTCGATTCGGGGCGTGATCAATGGTATTTATGTGCAGAACTCCTTTCCGCATTGGCGGCCTTCGGCCGCGCTTCAAAAAATAACCCTGGGCTACGCCATTCCAACTCCGGGTGGTTGCCATAGCCGTGGCTACCGCCACGGTGATGTCCTTCCGCGTGCCACTCTTTTCTCACAGGGTAATGTGATTACAATAACCACATGAACATGACTTTAACTGCAAATATCTCGCAAACTACTAAAAATATTGGTTCAGCGGAGTTATATTCATGCTCCTGGGACCAAAGCGCGTCTCAACATTTTTGGTTGTGTATTAGCGCTCGGTACCCCACGTAAACGATTACCCATGTCTAGATTTAGAATCTGAAATGAGATTTTTTTCAACAGTTCAAAAGTTATTTCCAGTTAAAGTTCACAATTTCCTGTCATTTTCATGTGGTTGTTGTAATGGCACATTACGCTGAGCCAAAAAAGTAAAAAAGTGGGAAACGTGGCACGCGGAAGGACATCACCGTGGCGGTAGCCACGGCTATGGCACACACCCGGAGTTGGAATGGCGTAGCCCAGGGTTATTTTTTGAAGCGCGGCCGCAGGCCGCCAATGCGGAAAGGAGTTCTGCACATAAATACCATCGATCACGCCCCGAATTGAAGATCTGACCTAAGTCAAATTTTGCCTCAATGACATTAATTCGCATGTCCAAAGCGAACTAAAGTCAAAATATTAAACGAATTAAGGGCACTGACTTTAATTCGTTTTTGGTCATGCGTCTTAATGTCACTGACATTAATTCGCTTTTTGGGTGCGTAATTTGTTTGGAGGTTGAGCCCAATGTACTATTGATGCCGTGCAAACATTTAAAAATATGCAACGCTTGTGTTCTAATGCTTCATGCTAAGAGTATTTCTGAAGGACTAGAAAACTTTAACTGTCCGATTTGCCGTCAAAAGGTCGACAACACTATTCAGGTTTTCATGTAATTGTTACATTCACATATCTATGTACATATTAACTTCCTGTATTTTTCAAATTTCATTGTAACTGATTATGTTGTAAAAATATACCATTTCAAATTTTGATTTGGGATTTATTTCATTTTTTTTGGGACTTATTTCATTTGGGAGTTATTTCATTTTTTTGGGACTTATTTCATTTGGGAGTTATTTCATTTTTTTGGGGACTTGTGGTTTCATTGTGAAATAACTACTGTGAATTAATTGAATATTTGCCCAAGTACTTGGCGTTGTTGCGTGCGTGCGGGTTTGAGCTTCTCTAAGCCACTTATGTAGATACCAGTAGATTAATGAAATGAAAATGTTGGCGTGCAGTTCATAGATATGGACATTTAGCTTCCGTTGCGGAAACATTTTTGATTGAGTGGGGTGGATCATTCAAATTTTTGCTTTTTTAGTTGACTCGAGTTATTATTTAAACGCAGATCCGTTCACAGCTGATGTTCATAATTATTTTATGAATGGTTTTAGTTGTGTTACTGCATGAAAGATTTATGGACTGATTTATATTGCATGTTACTGGTGATATTTTAGTGGCAGCATTGAAATTAAGTCAAATTTTCAAATATGCAAAAGACCAAATTATTTACACATTACACACTGTGCTGTGTTTTTAGATCATAGCTTGTCCTTTTATTACGGATGGCAACTTCTTGGCGCTCTGACAGAATACTTGTTTGCTGCTAGTCTCTTGTTGAGCTGTTCTGCTACGCCTTGTTGAAACACCTGAAATAGCTCGATATTAACATGCTTGTCAGCAAATTGGACAAACTGCATATCACACTTGTTTTGATACACAATGACGCTAGCTGTCAAAACCACTCGCACTTGGGAACGCTAAAAACAAGTATCGACCATATTTGCATATGTATCTCCTTCATTATTTAAAGAAACCAGATTTCTAAAGACGGCTAAGCTAAACATATTTTAAGAAACCAGAGCAATTTTTTTTTCCTTATATGTGAAATCATACATAGGTATTTCTGCAATAAATTAAAAATATTATTTACGTTTATTTCACAACTTCCGCTCTTGCTCAACTTTGCTTATTTCACATGTCAGAGGCTGCAACATAAAAGAAGTAAATCTTCTCTAACGACTTCCCCATAAACATCTGTGGCCATTTATTGCAAAATGGACCACTGAGTTGCTAATTAAGATGTATAAAATATTTTGTGATTCTTTATGTGAAACTCTCACGGCGAAGACAATATTTGCCGACTTTATTATGCAAGCGATTGCTTTATACAAATAAATGTGTATGTACATATATATATATCGCTGAAATGTGATATATATGTATAATTTAAAAGCTCTTTAAACTATCTTAATATTCGTTTTATTTTTTTAATTTAGTTATCACCTAAGTTGTATAGCGCAGTTCAGGGTGTTGCACGGCGATACATTATGGTCTAGTATCTTTGTATTTGCCAAGTGGTGTCTCTGAAATTTTCCTACTCAAATAAAAACTTTTAATAATTAGCTAAATTAGTGAACAAATAAAAAACAATAATAATTTTCATAAAATTTATAAAAAAAAAAACACATGCAGGTTATTATTCTTGGTCTAACCTCATTTTTTAAGTCATGGCTACTTTAAAAAACTTACAGGCCGTAAAAGCAACAATTCCATTCAATTGAATTAGGGAATTCCCATCGTTTCGTATGCTAACGATTGCACAATAATGACTTAGGGCAAGAGCTCCTTCATTGGCGAACTCTGTACAAGACTCAAAAATTCCTCAGTGACTTTTCCAGCTTTTTCACCGAGTGAAATTTGACCCTATCCCCGACTAAAGCGACGGCAACTCTTTTCATGACATGGAACGCGCAGATTTGGCAAGATCTACTGTCAACCACCCCAAAATCTTCGGGGTTACATTCGACAACAGTCTCACCTTCGCTAGTCATGCCACCGCAATAGCTTCCAAGGTACATAGCCGCAACAAGATCCTCAAGTCACTGGCCTGCAGTACTTGGGCCAAAGATCAAGAAACATAGCTAGCTATATAAGAGGCTATTGGCCGACCGATTATTGATTATAATGCGTCCATATGTTAGCACAATCTAGCAGACACCAACCGGAAAAAATTGCAAGTCTGCCTGAGGGTAAGGAGTTTGGAATATGCCCTAGGTAGGTAATGACGTGCAACATGATGGTTGATCTCCGGATATGATGCCTCTCACCTCTCATTACCTATCTTTTCCTTTTTGACGGAAGGAGGGAGGACATGGCCTAGAAAGTTCCACTGGTCATACAAAATCGCTACCACGACAGTGGGGCACTACCGCAAGGGGCACCGAAGCGTAACGGATTCATATCCGGCCAAGGACTGTCAATTCGACTTCACTCCCCAAAAATTTCTAGGAATATTTTAGTTGTTAAAACAACAACAAAACCAATAACAGCAAGTCTGCCAAAACACTGCTATCAGAGCTGACACGGGATGCCTGCTTATGTCATCTCAATCGGACAGAAATCCTAAACAGACAAACTCTACTGAACTGCCACGAAACTAGCCATGCAAACCAACATAAATTGGATAAAGCACCGCCCCCAGAGGCATGAGGAAGCATCTTGGTAAGCACTATGATGAGATCTGGCACCATATTTTCTTGTCGTTCGATCTGCGTAACCATAGGCGTGCCCTAAATGACCTCCATACCTAGTCGGTTCACATATCCAGTGAACACCCGAGTTGGCTGAAGAAGCACGTGAACTTCCGAGGGAGACTAGAGTCATGCTAGCACAAATTCACTATGTAGACTGTAATAAGCTAAACTCATACCTATCCAGACTGTACCCCACCTAAACACTTGCCCTGGATGTGGTATGCTCCCTCATGACACACAACATCTCTTTAGCCGTTCAATTGGGCCTAGTCTTCTAACACCAATATCCCTCTGCCACAACCCTGTTGAAACTGTGCTTTGCCTTGGACTTCCGTAAGAAGAGCCTGATTACAATTTTTAGAGTGATCGTGCCTATGAACTTCTCGGAGAGCTACACAAAAGCGACGGTACCACGAGATAGGTCCCCAATGAAATAAGTCCCAATGAAATAACTCCCAATGAAATAAGTCCCAACAAATATGAAATAACTCCCATTGCTGAAAAATAATGAAATAAACGAAATTCCGTTGGGAGTAATTTCATTTGTGAGTTATTTCATTATGAAATAATTCCGAACAAAATTTTATGAAATAAGTCCCAACGCATTGGAAGTAATTTCATTATGAAATAAGTCGCAATTTGTATGAAAAATATTTGGGAGTTATTTCCCGTTTTTTTGGGACTTATTTCGTGGTACCTAAAGCGACAGACTGTTCTTCCTTCAAACAAATTCCGAATCAAAATTCATCATAATCACTTCTGTTTCCAAGCAAAACTTGAATGCTTATTTTTAGTAAATTTATCTATGGCCTAACTGAAGCTTCCTTTTTTTTTTGATGAATCAGTGCATCTTGCGCGCTCAGCCTAAAGAATGCACACAAAATCAATTTCACAATCTTGTTGCCTCAAACTGTGAGAGAAGGGAGAAAACACTTAAAATAGATGAGTAAAGTGAATTCAATGGGTCAGAGGTGTCCCTATAGAAAAACTAACACCAAATTCATACACATCTGGAAGTGTGGGGGTGCCATAAAACAAACCCAACAGGCATGTTTACTTTTGGCGTGTCCGTTTGCATAGATGTACCCGGGTACATGCAGTAGAGGGTAGTCCATAGAGTGGCTTATTTTGTGCCAAAAATGTATGGAATCGCAGTAATGAGTGGTCATGCCTTATCTTGGAGGCCATTTGTAGTACAATACCAACTCGGTCCATCATACTGGAGCGGCTAAGCTTCACACGTTCCTTGCTCTTTCGAATCTGATATCAGCTTTGTGAGAGCAATTTGCGAACTCTGACGATAATGTTCCCACACTAAAATAGTCCGTTGTCGATTCCCAGAGTAATCATTTCCATTAGGCAGCCCGTAGCATTATTAAAGAAAACAACAAAAACAGGAGCGAAAATTCTACCAAGACACCCAAATTTCAAGTGCGAGACGAATTCCGGTAGTGGCTATAATGGTTACCTGGAAACTTTGCTAAACTACTTTCACCACCTGACCACAAGTAAGTATGGCAATGCCACGGCCACGGCCTATCTGCGTTCGGAAAACCAGGTGGATAATGACTTAGTATAAGTGTCAGCTGATACTACAACGGGTTAACTGCCCTTTGTTTTTTACAAAACAAAACCCTAAATGGGCCAACCGTTTTTTTTGCTCATGACTAACAAAACTCCAACGTGTACATACCACTTTGCTTGTTTATTTGAATTTGCATTTTTTGCGTGAGATTGTAATCGGAGAGTAAAAACAAAAAACAGTTAAAAAGACTGAGCTTCAAAACAAATATTTTGCCAATGTCAACGAAAAAATTTCTAAATGGAATATGCAAAACTCTTGCCGGCGAAGCACTCGTGCGTTGTTATGGTTGATGTGTGAGCGCACTCTTCGTCGAAACTATTTTTGTTAGAGAAATGTTTGTTTAGCCATTTGGTTTGTTGTTGTAAGAGTAAAATTGGCCATGCTAAACGCATATTCCTCCACTCAGTAGTAGTAGTCGTATGAAACTAGGCTAGCCCAATGGTTGTAGAGACGGGTAATAAGGCGATTTTATGCACGTTTCTGAAGTAACCCACACATGGGCTGAAGAGTTAACACCCTTTCTGGAAAAATTACTAGGCGCTTGCTGGAAATTGCATAAAGAACATTCATGCCTCAACCACCCAAGCCGAGGTGTACCCTTTCTTACCGTTTCCCTGATAAAAATATCGACTGGCCACTTGTGTCACATCACTTCTCGAGGCTTCGTAGGACATAATCTTATTAGCCCTCTCATAGCGCCGTAGAATTTTCTCGCTTTGTACATCGCGCTGGGTTTTACTTAGAATTTCTTTGTAGGCATATAGGACCCATTCCAATGCAAATTTAAAAATTACACACTTTGTTCATGGGCCATAAGATAGGTCATTTAAACCTGCTTAGCTGGAATATTATTTCTCGCAACGTTGGGCACAGATCAGATACTAGTCGTCCGCTAAGCCAACAAGTTTAACTCTATTCCCATAAAGTTAAATATTAAGTTTAAATTGCTATCATTGACAGCTTTCAGAGAACTTTGCTTTGGAATACTCAAAGAGCGAATACTCGTATCTGTCTATGATTCAGAGCGAGCCGTCAGGTCAGTTATGACGAGAGACTCATAGGACGTGTTCTTTGTTCGTCGAGAAGAATCTGTAGTACTAAATTATTTTCACAAAACTCAAGCGGGCTTCTGTAATAATAGGGGAAAAAGAGTATAGTCTTGGAAAAGTCTGTAACCTTGCGTAAGGTACCCCAGTTCAGCGTAGCGTACCCAATGTCGCAGCTACAATTTTTCAGAGAGCACTCGAGCGTCTTACTACTGATGTAAGCAGGTCGCTTTTATCACACATGGATCAGGATGTGAGACCCGAATTTGCAAATTATGATGGTATCTTCTACAGATATGTATCGCTATGTAGAAACCCTCTTTATACCATGACTAAATTTAGACATATGCGGTTTGGGTGGTTGTCACATACTCACAGCTCATCTCTCTGATACGCTTTTTCGGTATTTCAAGTAAATCTGCAATTGTTGGTCTACTCCTCTAAATTCGCTTCACATTGCGCTTTCTTGCTCCAACGCAGTAGCTCCACACCAATCCGGCGTTCTTCAATATTTTACTTGCAGTCAAATGGCGCCCATTACCAGGAACAACATCAAATGCAGCTGGACATAATGTTACAACAACAAAAATAACAAAACAAACAAATTCCACAGTAAGTGGCTGCTGGAAGGCGGGAAATACAAACAGAAATTAGTAATTCACTCGCTGGTGTCGCATTCCCTGCCACGTTGAATGGACATAGAAAGGCGCCAAATGCCTCCGGTTTTGTTATTAAAGTAGCGCGCACCACATGCCATACATTTCTCGCCAGCACAGTCGCTAGTGTAGTCGAGTGTCCATTTGAAATTTAGCTGTCAACTTGGTCACTCACTCTCAGTTCGCCCGCTACTAACTTACTTACGCCAAACTTGTTTGTTTATTCATTTGTTTGACTGCTGCTTGTTTGCCTTCACAGTTCGTGGGATTGTTCGTGTAGTCATTTGTTTCACGTGCAACACAATGATGAATGTGGCAGCATGTCTAAAATTGCAGTTCATCAATCACATTTACGTTGCAAGGCTTGAAGTTAGCTAAATGCCGCTGGATTTATGGATGGCGGGATAAAGCGAATCTAAGCCTGGCCAAGAATGATTAGAAGAGCAACAAAGGATTGTGCAGATGTATGCAAATTCTGTTGTGCAAAAGTTTCTAAATGAAGTGGCAAGATAAATCCGAAGAGATAAACTTGTCGCACGAAGCGACTGACATCCACAAAAAGTAGAGGAGGTGTACTTCATGATTCATTAATGGAGTAGAGGGTGACATTATCTAGAAGGTAATGCTGGTTATATCTCACTACAGCTGAGATAAACCAAAGAAGATATTCTGAGCCCCAAACCCTTAGGGAGGGGTGATACCATTGCTGTTCTTCAATTGTGGTTCAAATGATATTATAGCCTAAGCTCTGAGTTGTGCAAAACGGTGATCCATAATAAACCCCTTCATACCAATTATATACCCGACATGCGATAAGTTTGTTCAACGGCTTTAACTGCCGAGCTTCTAACAGCAAACGCACAATGTCTGAACCCTCGGCACTATGTCTGATTTCGGCTTTTCATTCCCGTTAGGAGACCAAACATCTTTCTGGAGGGTATAGGGAAGATTATGCTACCCAGATGTACTTTTTTTTTTAGGACGGCAAGTACGATAATGATAATGCCACATGGAACTTTGGTGTGACATCGCTGGTTGATGTAATATTCGTTGTTAATGTGATTATTGTAGTTGATGTGATATTGGAATTTGATGTGACGTCGGGTATTTATGTTGACATCAGGTGATGTGACATTGCGCTCACTTGGTGATGTGATGAAGTGATGTCGGTTTTTATTGTGATTATGGTATTTGATGTAACGTCGGTAATTGATGCTGACATCAGGTGATGTGATATTGTGCTCACTTGGTGATGCGATGATGTGATTTGATGTGACGTCGGTAATTGATGCTGACATCAGGTGATGTGACATTGCGCTCACTTGGTGATGTGATGAAGTGATGTCGGTTTTTATTGTGATTATGGTATTTGATGTAACGTCGGTAATTGATGCTGACATCAGGTGATGTGATATTGTGCTCACTTGGTGATGCGATGATGTGATTTGATGTGACGTCGGTAATTGATGCTGACATCAGGTGATGTGACATTGCGCTCATTTGGTGATGTGATGAAGTGATGTCGGTTTTTATTGCGTTGATGTAATTTGATGTGACGTCGGTAATTGATGCTGACATCAGGTGATGTGACATTGTGCTCACTTGGTGATGCGAAGAAGTGATGTCGGTTTTTATTGTGATTATGGTATTTGATGTAACGTCGGTAATTGGTGCTGACATCAGGTGATGTGACATTGTGCTCATTTGGTGATGTGATGAAGTGATGTCGGTTTTTATTGCGATTATGGTATTTGATGTAACGTCGGTAATTGATACTGATATTCTTAAATAAGAAATTTTACATCAGGTGATGTGACATTGTGCTCACTTGGTGATGCGAAGAAGTGATGTCGGTTTTTATTGTGATTATGGTATTTGATGTAACGTCGGTAATTGATGCTGACATCAGGTGATGTGATATTGTGCTCACTTGGTGATGCGATGATGTGATTTGATGTGACGTCGGTAATTGATGCTGACATCAGGTGATGTGACATTGCGCTCATTTGGTGATGTGATGAAGTGATGTCGGTTTTTATTGTGATTATGGTATTTGATGTAACGTCGGTAATTGATGCTGACATCAGGTGATGTGATATTGTGCTCACTTGGTGATGCGATGATGTGATTTGATGTGACGTCGGTAATTGATGCTGACATCAGGTGATGTGACATTTCCCTCACTTGGTGATGTGATGAAGTGATGTCGGTTTTTATTGTGATTATGGTATTTGATGTAACGTCGGTAATTGATGCTGACATCAGGTGATGTGATATTGTGCTCACTTGGTGATGCGATGATGTGATTTGATGTGACGTCGGTAATTGATGCTGACATCAGGTGATGTGACATTGCGCTCATTTGGTGATGTGATGAAGTGATGTCGGTTTTTATTGCGTTGTTGTAATTTGATGTGACGTCGGTAATTGATGCTGACATCAGGTGATGTGACATTGTGCTCACTTGGTGATGCGAAGAAGTGATGTCGGTTTTTATTGTGATTATGGTATTTGATGTAACGTCGGTAATTGGTGCTGACATCAGGTGATGTGACATTGTGCTCATTTGGTGATGTGATGAAGTGATGTCGGTTTTTATTGTGATTATGGTATTTGATGTAACGTCGGTAATTGATACTGATATTCTTAAATAAGAAATTTTACATCAGGTGATGTGACATTGTGCTCATTTGGTGATGTGATGAAGTGATGTCGGTTTTTATTGTGATTATGGTATTTGATGTAACGTCGGTAATTGATACTGATATTCTTAAATAAGAAATTTTACATCAGGTGATGTGACATTGTGCTCATTTGGTGATGTGATGAAGTGATGTCGGTTTTTATTGCGATTATGGTATTTGATGTGACGTCGGTAATTGATGCTGATATTCTTAAAGAGGAAATTTTACATCAGGTGATGTGAAATTGTGCTCATTTGGCGATGTGACGAAGTGATGTCGGTTGTTATTGCGATTATGGTATTTGATGTGGCGTCGGTAATTGATGCTGATATTCTTAAAGAGAAAATTTTACACCAGGTGATGTGACATTGCGCTCACTTGGTGATGTGATGAAGTGATGTCGGTTTTTATTGTGATTATGGTATTTGATGTAAC
Source organism: Sphenella marginata (assembly GCA_951509765.1). Taxonomy (NCBI): domain Eukaryota; kingdom Metazoa; phylum Arthropoda; class Insecta; order Diptera; family Tephritidae; genus Sphenella; species Sphenella marginata. The sequence goes on from OX608083.1 coordinate 48,713,765, forward strand.
GCTGGTAATTGATACTGATATTCTTAAATAGGAAATTTTACATCAGGTGATGTGAAATTGTGCTCATTTGGTGATGTGATGAAGTGATGTCGGTTTTTATTGCGATTATGGTATTTGATGTGACGTCGGTAATTGATGCTGATATTCTTAAAGAGGAAATTTTACATCAGGTGATGTGAAATTGTGCTCATTTGGCGATGTGACGAAGTGATGTCGGTTGTTATTGCGATTATGGTATTTGATGTGACGTCGGTTATTGATGCTGATATTATTAAAGAGGAAATTTTACATCAGGTGATGTGACATTGTGCTCATTTGGTGATGTGACGAGGTGATGTCGGTTTTTATTGCGATTATGGTATTTGATGTGACGTCGGTAATTGATACTAATATTCTTAAATAGGAAATTTTACATCAGGTGATGTGACATTGTGCTCATTTGGTGATGTGATGAAGTGATGTCGGTTTTTATTGCGATTATGGTATTTGATGTAACGTCGGTAATTGATACTAATATTCTTAAATAGGAAATTTTACATCAGGTGATGTGAAATTGTGCTCATTTGGCGATGTGATGAAGTGATGTCGGTTTTTATTGCGATTATGGTATTTGATGTGACGTCGGTAATTGATGCTGATATTCTTAAAGAGGAAATTTTACATCAGGTGATGTGAAATTGTGCTCATTTGGCGATGTGACGAAGTGATGTCGGTTGTTATTGCGATTATGGTATTTGATGTGACGTCGGTTATTGATGCTGATATTATTAAAGAGGAAATTTTACATCAGGTGATGTGACATTGCGCTCACTTGGTGATGTGATGAAGGGATGTCGGTTTTTATTGCGATTATGGTATTTGATGTGACGTCGGTAATTGATACTGATATTCTTAAATAGGAAATTTTACATCAGGTGATGTGACATTGTGCTCATTTGGTGATGTGATGAAGTGATGTCGGTTTTTATTGCGATTATGGTATTTGATGTAACGTCGGTAATTGATACTAATATTCTTAAATAGGAAATTTTACATCAGGTGATGTGAAATTGTGCTCATTTGGCGATGTGACGAAGTGATGTCGGTTGTTATTGCGATTATGGTATTTGATGTGACGACGGTAATTGATGCTGATATTCTTAAAGAGGAAATTTTACATCAGGTGATGTGAAATTGTGCTCATTTGGCGATGTGACGAAGTGATGTCGGTTGTTATTGCGATTATGGTATTTGATGTGACGTCGGTTATTGATGCTGATATTATTAAAGAGGAAATTTTACATCAGGTGATGTGACATTGCGCTCACTTGGTGATGTGATGAAGGGATGTCGGTTTTTATTGCGATTATGGTATTTGATGTGACGTCGGTAATTGATACTGATATTCTTAAATAGGAAATTTTACATCAGGTGATGTGAAATTGTGCTCATTTGGTGATGTGATGAAGTGATGTCGGTTTTTATTGCGATTATGGTATTTGATGTGACGTCGGTAATTGATGCTGATATTCTTAAAGAGGAAATTTTACATCAGGTGATGTGAAATTGTGCTCATTTGGCGATGTGACGAAGTGATGTCGGTTGTTATTGCGATTATGGTATTTGATGTGACGTCGGTTATTGATACTAATATTCTTAAATAGGAAATTTTACATCAGGTGATGTGAAATTGTGCTCATTTGGCGATGTGATGAAGTGATGTCGGTTTTTATTGCGATTATGGTATTTGATGTGGCGTCGGTAATTGATGCTGATATTCTTAAAGAGAAAATTTTACACCAGGTGATGTGACATTGCGCTCACTTGGTGATGTGATGAAGTGATGTCGGTTTTTATTGTGATTATGGTATTTGATGTAACGCTGGTAATTGATGCTGATATTCTTAAAGAGGAAATTTTACATCAGGTGATGTGAAATTGTGCTCATTTGGCGATGTGACGAAGTGATGTCGGTTGTTATTGCGATTATGGTATTTGATGTGACGTCGGTTATTGATGCTGATATTATTAAAGAGGAAATTTTACATCAGGTGATGTGACATTGTGCTCATTTGGTGATGTGATGAAGTGATGTCGGTTTTTATTGCGATTATGGTATTTGATGTAACGTCGGTAATTGATACTAATATTCTTAAATAGGAAATTTTACATCAGGTGATGTGACATTGTGCTCATTTGGTGATGTGATGAAGTGATGTCGGTTTTTATTGCGATTATGGTATTTGATGTAACGTCGGTAATTGATACTAATATTCTTAAATAGGAAATTTTACATCAGGTGATGTGAAATTGTGCTCATTTGGCGATGTGATGAAGTGATGTCGGTTTTTATTGCGATTATGGTATTTGATGTGACGTCGGTAATTGATGCTGATATTCTTAAAGAGGAAATTTTACATCAGGTGATGTGAAATTGTGCTCATTTGGCGATGTGACGAAGTGATGTCGGTTGTTATTGCGATTATGGTATTTGATGTGACGTCGGTTATTGATGCTGATATTATTAAAGAGGAAATTTTACATCAGGTGATGTGACATTGCGCTCACTTGGTGATGTGATGAAGGGATGTCGGTTTTTATTGCGATTATGGTATTTGATGTGACGTCGGTAATTGATACTGATATTCTTAAATAGGAAATTTTACATCAGGTGATGTGACATTGTGCTCATTTGGTGATGTGATGAAGTGATGTCGGTTTTTATTGCGATTATGGTATTTGATGTAACGTCGGTAATTGATACTAATATTCTTAAATAGGAAATTTTACATCAGGTGATGTGAAATTGTGCTCATTTGGCGATGTGACGAAGTGATGTCGGTTGTTATTGCGATTATGGTATTTGATGTGACGACGGTAATTGATGCTGATATTCTTAAAGAGGAAATTTTACATCAGGTGATGTGAAATTGTGCTCATTTGGCGATGTGACGAAGTGATGTCGGTTGTTATTGCGATTATGGTATTTGATGTGACGTCGGTTATTGATGCTGATATTATTAAAGAGGAAATTTTACATCAGGTGATGTGACATTGCGCTCACTTGGTGATGTGATGAAGGGATGTCGGTTTTTATTGCGATTATGGTATTTGATGTGACGTCGGTAATTGATACTGATATTCTTAAATAGGAAATTTTACATCAGGTGATGTGAAATTGTGCTCATTTGGTGATGTGATGAAGTGATGTCGGTTTTTATTGCGATTATGGTATTTGATGTGACGTCGGTAATTGATGCTGATATTCTTAAAGAGGAAATTTTACATCAGGTGATGTGAAATTGTGCTCATTTGGCGATGTGACGAAGTGATGTCGGTTGTTATTGCGATTATGGTATTTGATGTGACGTCGGTTATTGATACTAATATTCTTAAATAGGAAATTTTACATCAGGTGATGTGAAATTGTGCTCATTTGGCGATGTGATGAAGTGATGTCGGTTTTTATTGCGATTATGGTATTTGATGTGGCGTCGGTAATTGATGCTGATATTCTTAAATAGGAAATTTTACACCAGGTGATGTGAAATTGTGCTCATTTGGTGATGTGATGAAGTGATGTCGGTTTTTATTGCGATTATGGTATTTGATGTGACGTCGGTAATTGATGCTGATATTCTTAAAGAGGAAATTTTACATCAGGTGATGTGAAATTGTGCTCATTTGGCGATGTGACGAAGTGATGTCGGTTGTTATTGCGATTATGGTATTTGATGTGACGTCGGTTATTGATGCTGATATTATTAAAGAGGAAATTTTACATCAGCTGATGTGACATTGCGCTCACTTGGTGATGTGATGAAGGGATGTCGGTTTTTATTGCGATTATGGTATTTGATGTGACGTCGGTAATTGATACTGATATTCTTAAATAGGAAATTTTACATCAGGTGATGTGACATTGTGCTCATTTGGTGATGTGATGAAGTGATGTCGGTTTTTATTGCGATTATGGTATTTGATGTAACGTCGGTAATTGATACTAATATTCTTAAATAGGAAATTTTACATCAGGTGATGTGAAATTGTGCTCATTTGGCGATGTGACGAAGTGATGTCGGTTGTTATTGCGATTATGGTATTTGATGTGACGACGGTAATTGATGCTGATATTCTTAAAGAGAAAATTTTAAATCAGGTGATGTGACATTGTGCTCATTTGGTGATGTGATGATTGAGATTATTTTAAGCAAAGTAAAAATAAATTACGGATATCGGATTACCTAGTGCGGGGGTTTGTAGACAAATGATGTGCCACTAGGTGAGGTGACATTCTGATCACCAGATGCGCCTGGTGTATAAGATTTAGCTGCAGGAAAATGATACTACAAAATGACGGATGTCGCATCCCCAGGTGTCCTAGATTTGTGGGTAAATTATGTCACATGATTGAGAACATAGGCAATGAAAATGGATCAAGAGGGCATTCCTGTACATGTAAATGGCAAGGTTATATTATACTGCTATCACATGGCTACTCAAAACTATGTAAAGAGGTTTGATGCTAAAACATCACTTATTATAATGGGTAACCCATTCACTTTCTGATTTCCATGTTTATACTATACACAATTGCTATCCTGGCGATTCCTATTCCTCTCATATACATATATACATAGAAGCATGCATCAATTGTGTTTTGTTATAACTTTCCGTGATTTGTTTGCCTTAGTGACATAGATCAGTGAAGCGTTGTTAATGAGTAAAGCCACAACCACCGAAATTGCTCAAAAAGCAACAAAAATTGTGTCTGTGAGAACGGAATAGACGCGTACTCCACTTACCTGATAGTTAGCCGGGGGCAAAGTAGTTGGAACATAAATCTGCATGCATGTTCTTGGTATGTAGCATTCTCCCCTAAAGTAGGTCAGTTCATCGTGTTGAGTTCGAGCAAACCTTACTTTGTGCCTGGTGCTGCCAACGAATCGGCTCCTCGCGCTCTAAAATGCTGGTGTCATGCAACACAAAGCAGACGCTGGCCGCTGTGATGTGCGCTCTTTGTAGAGGAAAACTATAATTAGCGCTGAAGTATACAATATTCTTACTACGAGTTTTTTTTTTAATTTCTAGATAATTTTTAACATAAATTTGCAATGCATGATATTCGGGACGCACCAGGACATTCTTCACGTAGTCAGGCCAAATGCTAAATTTTTGGAAACCACCGAACTGAGCACATTTACTACTTCTATCGAACCTCGCAGCATTTCAAAACATTGAAACCAAACCAAAGTATTAGCCACAGCTTCTTTGTTCACCATTTTTAAAACTAAGTGTCATAAATCAACTAAACTGAAACCAGTCCACATTCGTACCAATTTTGTTTCAATGCAGTTTCAAAGCACTACTTCGATTTACTGTTGCCTCTGACACAATTTTTGCTTTGGGCATTCCCTTCCATTGGATATGTGCTTCATACATTTTCGGCAATGTCAGATTCTAGTGCAGATACGAAATAGGTTTTCAAAGTTTCTTGCGTAGCAAGTCGACCTCCCTTTCGCTACCGTAAGCATTCAGCGGTGCTGCGGCTTGTCATACCGCCGCAAGTAAATTCCTTCTACACGCTCTGTATCAGACAGTTTTTTTGGATTGAAGGTAAAAAGATTTTCGCTGGAAGCAACAGTAGCAACACAAGTGCAACACACAACATACATTCATACTAGGGATGCCAATCCCGGGATGACGGGATTTATTGATTTTTAACCAGTCGCAAGTAAAGGAACGAGGTAAAAACGAAGTACATGCTCTCATCAAGCAAAGAGTCAGCGCATTCGCGCCTTGGCACCCACGCCACTGCTGGCAGCAAAAAGTTCGAAATAGTGAAGGACTTCGTTTACCTTGGATCCAGCATAAACTCCAACAATAATGCCAGCCTAGAAATCCAACGAAGAATTGCTCTTGCAAATAAATGCTACTTTGGACTGAGTAGGCAATTGAAAAGTAAAGTCCTCTCTCGACGCACGAAAATCACACTCTACAAGTCACTCATCGCTCCCGTCCTGCTATATGGTGCAGAGGCGTGGACACTAACAACATCTGACGAGGCTGCATTGGGAGTATTCGAGAGAAAAGTTCTGCGAAAGATTTGTGGGCCTCTACACGTTGGCGACGGCGAGTACCGAAGAAGATTTAATGATGAGTTGTATGAGCTTTACGCAGACGTCGACATAGTACAGCGTATTAAAACACAGGGGCTTCGCTGGCTAGGCCACGTCGTGCGAATGAACGAAGACGCTCCAGCCCAGAAGGTATACTTATCGGCACCCGCCGGTGGAAGCAGATGAAGAGGAAGACCACCACTCCGATGGTAGGACCAAGTGGAGACCGACCTGCGATCTCGCGGGGTCTCCAATTGGCGCAGCGAAGAAATGACTGGCGAGCTATGTTGGACGGTGAAAATCGCTCAGGCGGTTAGATGGCCATTTAAAGAAGAAGAAGTCTTTCAAGATCTAAAATATAAGAGCTAAGTGTGTGTGTTGGACTTATGAAATTTATATTAAATGTTTGTTGGTGTGAAATTTTTTAGAATATTTTTAATTTTCCTAGATTAAAATTCCTTAAATTAATATAAAACTTTCAATTACCTAAATTCCTGTGCCTATACAATGATTCCGGGACTTATAACTAACTCAGTTCCCGAACTGACCCAATTCGCATGCATTCATCCATTTACACCATCTATCACATTACAGTTTTTGTGCTCTCTTTGATGCAGCCCTACGTCAGCCACGTTGATGTGGCTCTTTTGGATTTGCTTTATAGTACTCACTTTGGTGTTGTTTTTGAAAAAATTTGGTTGGAACATTTTTTGTTCTCCTTTCTATTCTTCTCCCTAGGATATGCATGCGGATATATGCCGTTTTTCTTCTGCTTTAGCGCGCAATTTTCCAAATGTGACGTTACAAACCAATTTTGGCAAAGAGACTCCGAGCTAGACATAACCCTACTTTAGTGTGTGTGTGTGCGTGAATGCGTCGGAGTGGTTGCGATAGCAAGTGGTTGAGAAGGGGTTAACCGGAATTTGCATTTGCTTTGAAAATTGAATTGTACCAACAACAAAATATGCGAGTATATACATACATACATACATATAGGGTGGGTGAAAGTCGGAAAGTTCGGATTAGAAAATTTGCTGAACTAAATAAAATATTTAGTGGATTTTTTCGTTTCTACGGGCTGGTACGAGTACCAGAAGGTGCTAGTAACGGATACATTTCTACAAAATGATTGCTCGTATTTCAGGAAGTATTTTATGCTTACCAAAACTGCAACAACAACTAATATCTCCATTATCTAAAACTGAATTAATTAGACGGGCCCAAAAACTGAGCTTTTTCTTGTTTGATCAAACATATGTATTTAAATTTTTTTGTTGAATTATAATTTTTAAACTTTTCTTAAAGTTATTTAAACTGATCAGCACACGTATTTATACAACTCTTAAGTCACAATTCCATTCAAAAATTATTTAACGTTAAATGATGATTTAAAACACGGAAATACCGAGTGTGCTATAGTTATGAAACGCGCTGTATTTACAGAGAGTCATATCCCCAAACCCAAAAAAACACTCTTTTTTTTACTCACCCTAATGTATAGCTACCAAATATGCCTGGGTACATCCCCTGCCCATGCAAGCGGCATCAACGTTCCAATAGTGATTTGTTAGTGCACCGCCGTCACGCCTTGATTGACCCCTCCTAGTCATCGTATACAAATCGTTTTTCGTGCTTTTTAAGCTTGTTTTTTCGCACCCACTATGGTGCCTCTTCTGCTGGAGGCTGTTAGTTAAGGACTTATTTTTTTAAGTTTTTCGCTTACTCAATTGCTAAAATGGCGTGCAATCGATTATTTTTGATATATTTTGGCACTCATCACTAAATTTAAAGTTTTCGGCCTGTTAGAAGAATACAACTTGTATAAGTAAAGAAAATGCAAGCACCAAATTGACATGGTTCCCCGACTTCTCAAGGGTCTTACTTGCCAAAATTTTCGAATCTATAAAAGTGCCAGAAACACAGATGCTTCTCAAACAATCAACAGTATTTTTGAAGCTTTTCTGCCAAACAATTTTTGCATTAACACCTAACCAAAAAATATTTACGATGTTGCCACAAAAAGATAAAAGCACATGTAAATTTCATTCTGATATGCAATCGGATATATATTGAAATATGTATATGCACTACCCTATGTGTTGCTTCAGTAGAAAAAGAATGGAACTGGCTGGTTAAACTGATTTGCATATGAAGAAAAAGTTGTCGTCTCAATACCAATAGAAATGCACTAAAGTAACCAATAAAATGTGATGCCCTTATATAAGGCTTATACCATTTGACAAAAGGCTTATAATATACAGGTGCATGCTATTTTCATGGTGGATATTTCATGTAAAGTAATGCTTAGATAAAGCGCTTGTTATAAGATCTTTGGAGTATGTGTAATTGAGAAAATAAAAGTTTTTTCATTCTTCGACGCATCAGAAACATTATTTCTTACTATCGCTCTCACAATTTTTTGTCGGGTACTTTGTATATGTATGTATCAGAGACCGGATTTTAGTACTAATGATTTGTGTGCACTTAGTCATGAGCCATAAGAATTAGTGCAAATGTGTACTTACTCAAGTACAGAATATAAGTATGACTAACAAAGACACAAATGATAAACACTTTGAAGTGTTTGTGTACATACATATCCCACACACATATAACTATGTTGAGCATGAACCAATAACAAAGACGACAAATAACTAATTTCAATTTCGCTTACACTATGTTTTGTGTGTATACTTTGTTAGCAAACGGGTTTCTTCAGTGATCCTTTGCTGAGATATGCGTTTTAGTTGTGTATTAGTAGCATACGAAAGAGTTCATTATTGTCAGTTTTTTATTTATTTTTCATAACATACAATTTTTTTTACTACTATGCAATCCAACAAAGAAGTGGAAGAAAAAATTTCCACAGGACTTTATACCCTTAGTGGCAAACGTAAGGGTAGAAGTGCGATTTGGGAAATGTTTTCCGAAGTAGTTAAAGATGATGGCAATATTGTCCCCAACGTGGTCTGTTGCCAAAGTTGCAAAAAGGTGTTCGTAGTGCGTGGGATGAACACTTCCAACCTTAATAGACACTCGTGCTACAAAAAAAATAAAACTGAAGGTCCAGAAAAAAAAGTTAGTGAAGATGATAAAAAACTAGCCCTTTTTCATCCGTAGAAGGTTCCGGATTTAAGAAGCTAGTACGGTTTTTGTTAGATATTGGTGCGAAATATGGAAATATGGATTTTTAATTTAATTTAGTTTAAGTATTTTTATATATTCATTTAAGTTATTTAATGCATAAAAATATATTTATTTTCAATGAAATATCTAGTACTAGTTGTTAAAATGAATTCTTTTGAAATAAAATCTTTTAAAAACAAGTTTTTACGTTCATGCATATAAGCAAAAATTGGTGGTTCGCATAACAAAGAAATGACTATAGTCATTCTATTTAACACATAGTGTTTCGCTATAACACAGCTCCACTTACGCGCTCAATAAGTCATTTGAGCACTAACTACTTCGTGCTATGAGAGCGGTTAGTTGTGTTACGAAGCATGACTATGTAAATGCGTATTAGTGGATATTAGTACATTGCGTTTGTGTACTGTGTACATACTAAGACTATTTCTTTGTTATTCAACTAAGTACTTTAAAGTATGAATATTTGCCGGTCACTGGTATGTATATCCTAACAATATTATTGTAAAACAACAAAAAATACTGCCTTGCCAGTTGCCCCAAGTGTGCTAAAAATTCATTTACATATTGTCAAGATTGGTGGAACTATAATTCCTTTTTTCATGTCTGGCTTCAAATGTCCTGCACGTACTTGGAAACGCACGAGCTGCCTGATACGCACACATATGTACATACATACATACCTACACGGCTAAAAATTATTGTCTAAATTTTAAACCTTTTTGGGCTACATATGTGCCCAAAACAAATTTGGTTTAGAATTAAATTCACGCCGGTTGTCATAGAAATGCGCGTAATAAAAATTATTTAAATTTTAAACCGAAAATGTTTTTAAAAAAAATTGATTTTTTCCAAAAATGTTTGGACTCGAACCGACGTCTCCGATATCAGTGCGCAGTAGAGCACCTACTGAGCTACGGCGCACTCATGAATGTTGTGAGAAAAGTACACATATTCGCTGTAAATACGACTTTTGTTGTATTTTTGTTTATCCCAGTTAAGTTTTAAATCTAAACCGCAAAAAATTAAGAATTTATTTCAAAAAAGTTTTAAAAATTTTGTAAACCAATGAATGGTTTAATATTTAGGCTCAAATCCTTAGCCGTGTACATATATTTCTTTCTTTCTTTATCTTAGTCAAAAGCGTGTGATTAAATTCTTTAATGAAAGTCAACACCCTTTTAACCCTATTAACCAGGAATTTATAAGGAGTCATAGAAAAGTTCCTAACTACAAAAATGGAGGTAAGCTCTATTACTACAAATCAATTGGAGCTTTCAGTAGCATCTACTATCTATCGATATATTTTAGTTTGACTTCTGCAGGGGTAATTCTACCATATCTAATTTCTTAGAACTCACCACTCACTTTTGTAATAGGCTCAAAAATGAAGTGTAGTGGGTACTATCTACACCGAGCTTAGAAAAGCTTTTGATAAAGTGTCTCATTTGATTCTACTACTTAAAGACAAATAAGATAAGAAATGAAGAAATAATTTATCGGGTCTAATCGATATTGACTCTGGTGTGTCACAGAAAGTTATCTTCGATCTATTTTGTTTTTGCCTGCCTATTAACGACCTTACTAAAATTCTGAAGCTGAAACTCGTTAATGTATGATAGTGACTTTAAGCCTATTATCCTCATCCGAATGACTTAGGGAAGGTCGGAGAGGGTGTGATGTGAACTATTTGGAGCTCAACCTATTTATATTTCGCTCATGACTGAAGGGAAAACATCCGAAACCAGAAGCCGGAATGTGGTTGTGACTAATGTAATCTGATGCAGATCTGCTTAAGTTACTCAACGAAAGATTTCTGAACACACTGCAACATAATGGGGAGTATACCATTCACTTCCTGCGCAAGTTTTTCTTGGAATAGAGAATCAAAATTTAGAGACAGCCGTCATAACAGATCCACTTCGGATTGCGTTTTCTTTCTGATGAAGTGTTTTAAAATTCCTCTTTGGTAGTTTAGAAAGTATGCATTTGCTTGATATTTCAGGTTACTCATACGCCACGACGCACAGTTTTACCGAAGCGGAACACTATAAAAAAAGCAATGTAAAAAGAAATTTTTTCTGATTAAATATTTGTATGGAGGCTTTGAAAAAATATGTAGGATCATTTGACCATAAATCTTCTACACAACTTTTCGTTAAACTCCGATCAGAAGCAGGTGCAATGATTCTTTATTTATTTAATCTTTATCAAATAATTCGTCTTGCCATCATCATGCCATCATCACTGTGGAGAGAAGTCAAATGCAGATGAAGTTAGAGACTTTCAATGTAAAAGATATGCTAAGCGGTCCTACTTGGTCTCATAAATGTTTCAGTGTCGCAATGTTTTACTTATATCCAACTAGCTATCTTAGACAGTCAAAATCGTTGAAGCAATTAGAGAGGCCTTTTAAAGAAAGAAAAAATAAACTACAAGGAAAGCATCCTCCCTAACAACAACGCTGCTTATCCTTTGTCCATAATATCGTTGAATATTGAATTAAGCTAGAACACATTTAAGCAGTATGTACTTACCACGGAATGAAACCGATTCAAACTAACCTTGAGAGTTCGGTTTCAGGTTTCAAGAATTTCGGGTTCCGGCCAGTTTCGCTGTACAAAATTTATTTAAGGATTAAATAAAATGAATTCGCAAAAAAAGGATTGAAATTCGATACAAAAGAGCTTATTTTTTAGGTCTAAGCTTTAGAGAAGGCGAGTTGTTTTTTAAGTTATTATTATTTTTTATTTTATTTTATTATTTGGCTCAGGTGCTATGTAACCGTTTTGCTCAAATTGTATTTATTCATTTGGATCAGGTTCTGACGACCATGTTTGCCTAAATGTTCAAAATTGTTCTTTGGAGAACGAGAGGGTATGTATGTGTTATTGGTGGCGAGCACTGTTGGCTCTGAGGCATGGCGCGATTAGCTTCCTCATTTTCGCTTGGAAAAACCACACTTTGGCTTTCCAAAATATAAACTATATCTTCGAAATATTTTATAAGCTGATTACGAATTACAATAGCATGCAATGCAAAAAAAACGAATGAAATAACCGTAGCTTATGTATGTATGTCGCTTAAACATTTTATATGGAATAGTTAGATGGACCGGAAATACTCTAAATGGAGCTTGTTGTATTGATGTATAGATACAAGTGTTGGGATTATGTGTTGATTTTTAATTAAGGGATACTATCAACTGCACTTTACAAGAACGACTCTTTCATTTGATACATTTAATATTTAGCCTCACCTCCAATGAGTTAAATATACCCGCGGTAACGTATGCTGTCGTAAGAGGTGTCAGAAGGTTATGATAGCCGATACATATCTGGCAGAGGAGTGACCACATTCTTAAGACTTCCTTACCTCTTCGGGAACAAGCAATAGGAATAATGATATCAACACTCCTCATAATCGAGAGTGGAGGGTTAAAAGAGCCTATTTAGAGTAGTCGCCTAATGAGTCTGTGTGTGCATCTAAAATAGACTAAAAACGAAGTTGGTTGAAGGCATTCTGATCTCCACTTTATTTAAAAATCGATGACATCAAAAACCCACTTGGAACCGGTTCCCTCTCTGACAAAGCAATAGCCGTTCTAATCTCGTTTTTGTATTCGGTTCGTTTTCCAACTTCGGTTTCATTCCTTGGTACAAGCAAGCAATATTCGCTGTCAAAACAATTAATACGTACCAAAGCTTTCCGGCTTAAGCATCCAATAAATACGGCGTGTAGTTAGCGTAATGCGTTGCGTAACATCCTCTTCTCTAAAATCCCATATTGAATGGACGGCGCATAAATTTTCGATGTTAATTAATTTGGCAGATTTGTAAAGGCTAATTGGCAAATAACGATGCCAATGAGCATAAGTACTTGAGAGATAATAAGAAACTTCAACGTACATACGTACATATTTATGTACGAGTATGTGTTTATGTTTGGACCGTATTAGGCAAGGTCAAAGTGGCTCATTTAATATTACTGTATAACAGTTAAGTTGATTAGTTGGCATATCATTTAGAATAAAGAGCATTATGGAGATTATTATTTCCTCATTACAAACAGATGGTTATAACATACAGTACAGAGATACACAATTATTTATTTGTAACGAATTAAAATTATTAAATTCAGAGATATGTATGCATGTAGGTGTGTAACATCACTTGAGATATGTTATCAAATTATACGTAATGAGTTTGCATGGGTAGAAAGTTTTTACTACAGCCATTTATGTAAATTATTTAAAGAGTGCTACCTCCAAGCCTAGCCAGGGCTTCTCTTTCAAATTGTGGTGCGCTGTTTATATTTTTTTTTTTTAATTTTCGTGAGACCTACTAATTTTATGCAAACCCCGAATGCCCAAAAGTCAAATGAGTTTTTAGTAACCTTCTCTATTATAGACTACTACCCTTCGATCATATCGGCCGCTTAGTTATCTATAGCAACATCTAGATATCTGGACTTAACACGTAAAGAAACCTTAGTTCGGGTGAACCGAACATTAGCTAAGTTCCCTATCTCATTCGGAGATATATTGATTAAAATCGGATTCAATCTATTATAATTTCAGAGATAAAATTACTAATATATAAATAAAACTATGAGGATAGGGGTTTAGAATATGCCCGCGGTAGGCATACCGGTCGTGCAAGGCGACTAATGTGCACAAAGGTAATGATTTGCAACTCGATGGTTGATCTACGGGCATGATGCCCCTCACCTCTCACTACCCATCTTCTCTTTCCCGGAAGGAGGGATGACATGACCTAGAAGGTTGCACTGGTCATAACAAATCGCTCCCACGACAGTCGGGCACTATCGCAAGGGAGTACCGGAGGACTGTTAATTCTTTTCTACCACTATTTTCTGCCTCTTTGGTCTTCTTGGTTCTATACCCACAAATACATTTTTCTTATTAGAGAGTAGGAGATCTAATAGTTATTGTTATTTATGCCTATTCCGATATCCGACGGATGCCATTCGCGGGGAGTGTGGATCGATTCGCGAGTTAGAAAACTCTTTTTCTTTAACTTCCGCTTTCTTTACACTGTCCTTTCTCTTTGCCTTTCAATCTCCGTTATCTATCACCCATAACTAATCCATTACCTTCTCACTTTTCCATACATTGGTAGCAGCCCTAGTACCTAGATAGTTCTTAATGCAATTTCATTGGAACGCATTTGGTGTTGTGAAATTGGTATTTGCATGAAAATTAAGAACAAAACGAAGTAAAACTGAGTAAGAAATGAATGCTGAGCGACAAACTTCATACGGAACGATGCTAAAACGTCAACACTGACAGATGTTAACAGCTGACTACATGTGTTGTTGTGTCACATGTGGGCTTGCGAAAATAAGTCATTAGAAAAGCTTTGGAATACGCATGCCACACCTACAGTAACTTCTACATAGCAAACGCATTCTTTAGATCCATGCGAGTAAGGATTTGTGTTATTTTTAGCACAAGGACAATGCAAGAATGCAGCGAAGAAAAGTGCAAACAACCAACATTAAGGTTGAAAGCCTGAACTCCATATCTGTTCACTTGAGCGTTTCTCACATTCTAGGGTGCACCCTCGCTTTGTAGCTGTGTAAATGGTGCGTACAGTTGCAGTCTAGAACGCCTGAAACACCTAAGCGGCTAGTCATGGAGTCATGTACCTCAACACCGACGCTGTCACATTGCCATACCGACGACAACAACGAGTTGAGTGACACTTGCGCGCAATCAACCGGAATAATTGCAATTTGCATTTACAAGCACTCACTCAACACCAACAATACAACAACAAAGTCAAAATTTCCAATGTAATTATAGCTAGAAAGGGCACAAATGAAAACACTCGTCATAGAAAGGTTTGTTGTCAGAAAATAAAAACAAAAAATAAAGGAAAAATTGAGTTAAGCAACATACAACAACAATTAGACATAACATAATAATAAAAGGCCACGAGTTCAAATTAGAAGCCCTTATTTTGGATTCCCTGAATTATTTTCTGAAATAGAAAAAAAACTAAGAAATATGCTGCCAAGAAATCGTGTCCATTTTCGAAATATGTAGTTCTAGAGCCAATATATGATTGTTGTTGTTTCAATTTTGAGGTTAGGTTAGGTTGCGAGGGATGAGCTGAAACGCTGCAAAGATATACGCCCGATACTTAGGTCACCAGAGGGCCCGTTGTGATAGCATGTGCGTCCTTTGGTCCCTACTCTACCTATAGAGAGGATCAAACCTCTTCGTGGAGTCAATGAAATTCTACTGAGTGCTGGACATTGACAGAGTAGGTGCTGGACACTCTGCAACTGTAACAGTAGTCAAAGGACTTTACCTCCATTCTAAGGGCGCGAGTACCTTTTCAACAGTGCCGCTTTAAAACAATTATCAGGGATGCTAAGCCCTCATCTGCGCTTTATCGTAAGACGGTGAAGTGAGCCTGAATTTCTCACACGACGAGATGGCTGACCATAGTTCATTTGACTTCCTTATGGTGCTTTGGTATACCTAGCGGGACACATTATTGTTGTTGTTGTTGTTTTAACAACAAAATCACTCCCCGAAGGTTTTGGGGAGTGTTGTCGAAATAACAGTCCTTGGCCGGATATGAATCCGGTACGCTCCGGTACTCCCTTGAGGAACTGCCCGACTGCCGTGGTAGCGATTTTGTATGGACGGTGGAACCTTCTAGGTCATGTCATACCTCCTTCCGTAAAAAAGGAGAAGATGAGTGATAAGAGGTGAGAGGTGAGAGGCATCATATCCGGAAATCAACCATCAAGTTGCACGTCATTACCGTCGCCTCCTACGGCCGGTATGCCTACCTCTGGCATATTCTTACCCTTTTACCAAAGCGGTTAAGTGGCTAAGCGCGCTTTAATGACTTCAATCTACTAGCTCTTTAATGATCGCATCCGCATCCGCATCGAAATGGAAACTGATCCCGTATTTTAGGATGCTAATTCTTTCCACTTGACTACGTCTTAAATTGTCCACTAAATTTGGGCTCATAGTCTAAAACTTGTGTTTAGCTTTTAAGTCTTCAACATTTTACTGAGACAAAGTTTTTGGAATCCCATTATGTCTGCTTACCTTGCAGCAACGTGCGTTTTGCGGTCATGGCCATGGAGTCAGGTGTGTGTATGTATGTATGTGTGTATGTGTACGTGTGCGACAGTGAAATATGTAGTTGGAATAATTTTAGCATAAGTTAATTTTTGTTCTGACAAAGTTGACGCTGAACGGTGGAATCATAATTTATAAAAATAGGCCGAAAACGTGCTAAAAATGTTGTTGTTGTTGTTGGAAATGTTAACAGTGCTTCGCCCTGCCTAATCGATACGATCACTCTAAAAGTTGTCTAACGGAAGTCCAGGGAAAAGTTGTGTTAGGCTTTAGGTTTTTTTGAATTTAGATTTTGAAATTGATTGATTCGTTTAAGAAAAATCGCCCGCGTGACTGTGTGCCTTTTATGGGTGTGAAAAGTACTCAACAGATCTTTCAGGAAATTTCACGTATGTATACTCTTATGTTTACTCGGTGTAGTACAGGCTATTTATGGTTCGTACAAAGTAGGCGCTGCCACGCCTCAGGCTGTATAAAATTTCAATTCATCCTGATTTTGTTTGTTATCGATTTCTACAGAATTCTAACAGTGGGTTCAGGAGTCCGCTAGGTGCATATATAGTGTTTAGGTTTAATAAAATTGGTATAAGTTAAAGATATTTTTGTGTAGGCGGTTTTAGAGGAAAATGTCGGGGAAGCAAGGAGAAAGAAAATAGGGCTAAATGAAGAGGACGCGTCGAGTGGGTAGGTAAGAGAGTATAAGTTGTTAAATCTATATCCTATAGGCGAAAAAAATTTTAAGCAGGACAACGTCTGCCGAGTCATAAACTTAAAATCGCATAGGATATGGAAATTCATCCACAGAAGCGGAATAGCTTCACTTTCGATATTGATATTCAAGTATTTATATTTACTTAGTAGCAACTCGTTCTAGGCGGGATTTCCCATTCAATCCCCAAAAGCGGCAGCCAACGTGTACAATAGTTTAGCACGACACTTCCTACAATTTATACGAAATAGTTCAATTTGAACATCTGCAACTTAATGATTATCTAATCATATTCTCCCCCAGCCTATTCCGCCGAATAACCCATTGCCTTCATATGTGTAATTACGAACACAGCTCAATCCTTTGAATTTTGCTCTATTGTATAACGGCACAACTTGGCTACAGCAGAGTCAAAAAAAGTTGCTTTGAATTTTGGACAACGCACTCTTAAGGATGGATTTATGTACTCAACTACAAAGCTCCCTCATTACATACGAGTGTGAAGAAGGAATACAAAATAATAAAATATGAGCAATGCATTGCAGGCTTTTTCTTTAATACACCGCAAAAAAGTAGGCCTTAATTTGTAATCATTCATTGGTTTAAGCAGTTTTTTAAACTATTTTGTTATAAATTCCCAGGCTATAAATTACCTACTCAATTTCTCAATTTTTTGCGGTTTAGATTTGAGACTTAACTGAGATAAACGAAAACACAACAAAAGCTAGATACGTAGCGAGTATGTGTATTTTCTCACAACATACATAAGTGCGCCGTAGCGCAACAGCTCCTAAAATAAAAAAAATAAAAAATTAGTTAAAACATTTCCGGTTTAAAATTTAAATAATTTTTATCACGCGCATTTCTTTGAAAAACGACTTTTAATTCGAAACCAAATTTTTATACTCGTCATACTCGTATGTAGTTTAAAATTTAGGCTAACATTTTTAGCCGTGTACCTTACTCATGTTCACTGCAATTTGCAGGATGAAATACAAAAGATTGTCGCAACAAAAGTTATGTCCTTAACCGCTACTTCCTTGCTACTTTAGTTGCTGGCCCGTAGGTGTTGCACTCCTTTGACTCGTGTCATGCAACTTTTACGAGTGAAGCTTCCTTCCGTAAAACATGTTTAACTATATCGTGTTGTAGGTATGCATATGGAAGTGTCTCATTTGCGAAACGGTACAAAAGGCAAACTTTTATGTTCGCGTACTTCGCGCATACAAAGGAACACACACCTGTATGGAAAATGTCTTGTTTTGTACTGGGGTTGTGTCACAGTCTGCCCAATCCTCCCATATTGAGTAAAGGAATCCTAAAGTTATTATCAAAAACTAAAAAACGAGATATGTATGTATGTGTATACATATTTGGTTTTTTGGAGTCGTGGTCCCCTTGAATGTCTCAATCAAAGCAGAGGTATGCACTTTGCGCTGTCGTTCTCTTAATATAAACATCAGTCGATAGTATCTTGCATTTCATATTAAGAGCATTTGTTATGCCGTGGATATTTTAAGGTTGGTCAGAATTTGTCGATCCATACTATATCTTTTTACCTCATCAGAGGACTCTCTATAATCATACATATGTCGGCAGATAAAACCTTTTAGCTGAATTTTTTAGGGAAGGAATCCTCTCGGTCGAGGTTCTCTTAGTTTTTCGTATGCCCTTGAAACGAGGCTCGATAAAGCACATACATACACAGTCACTCACTTTGGCTTCAACAAATTTATTTTAAGGCAATTTCTCACTATCTAACACATACACTTTAAATTATATTTTAATAATATGTGAAAAATTCGAAAAAATTTTACGAATTATTTTTGGAAATTTTCTTAATTTTTCACAATTTTTTTCTGAAATTTTTTTCCATATAAAAAAATTACGTTCATAAATGTATGTATGTATGTATATGGAGGAAAATCCTAAAGTCCAGAGAAAAAAAAATTGTGAAATTTAGCAAAATTTCACACGGACTTACACCTTAAGATACTGAAATTGAACGGGCTACAAATCAGCATATCCAAAAAAATTAAAATTCGTCGAAATTTTGCGAATTTTTCATCTAATTTTAAAACATATTTTAAAGTATATGTATTAGATCGTGAAAAACTTTCTTAAAGAGATTTAGTAAAAATAATGTGAGTGACTGTACGTCGGGCTGTGCCTTTCCTGAAGATATCGACTTTGGATCATAAGGACTCTGCAAAAATGTTATGAGTTAATCTAAAGAGAATAACCATCCAAAAATCTCTTTCGACGATAGTTTCTTGGAACCAAGAACCAGTTGGCATCCTTCAAAAATTAGCATTACTCACATGTTCCTTAGCGTCTCATAACGGATTCATTATAGAATGTTCGCTTTTTTTTAGGGGAGAGTATGAACAAAACTTTCACGTAATTAGGTCTGTTCCACCGACCCCCTTCATTTGAAAGGCTGTTGCTTTAGTTTTTCCACGCCACATTTCAGTTTTTGTCTGTTTCTTAAATTAGCTCACGTCCATGCTCACATACATATGCTTGTTCTGCTTCTCGCTTGCTCGTGCTTGTTTCGTAAAGGATTTATGCTTCAAATAAAAATTTCCACCAAATTTATGGCACGTAAATTCCTCTGGCACAACCATAATGCTGGCTTATTTCGTGCAATTTTTAAAGTCGTCCATCACCAACCTTAAACTCAGCGTATAAATTCAATAGTCAGCTCGTTGACTTCTTTTGTTAGGAAATTGTCTACATTGTGGCCTTGAACTTTGAGCACAACTCATAGCTCGTAACTAACTAATGTTGTTGTTGAAATTGTGAGATTATTATCATTCAATTATAGAAAGAGCAACAGACGACGTACTATTTGAGTAAGGATATCAGGAGTGACTATAATGATGATTAATGTAGTGAACGTGTTGAAGTAGATTCTTCGAGTTCTCTTGGTGGCTGGAGATTCTGGATGTGTTTGACTTTGTCTTATGTGCTGGTTATATGGTTGGATACCAATACAGGGAATACCATCAGCACTATCTTTCCTCCATTTCATCTACAGTTGCAACCCACTTACCGACGTGGACGAAATAACTGATTGCCTTTCGCTTTCTGTGAACTTATCGAGAACTGTAAGGAGAGCCTCGAATAAAGAAGGTTCTGAGAGGCGTCTGGATTTTTTGTACTCAAAGCACCCTAATCATTTTTGGTAGCCTGGCTCTGCTATTTGGCCCCTTCTTTAAAAAGGGTGGGGGTGTAACCACCGAACCTGTGGAGGTGCCAGTAACTGAATGATATCCTGCAAAGTTCTACCGCTTGGACAATAACAAGGTCCGAAGTTGAGTAACCCTATTGGGAAAAATGTGTTTCAACAATTTTATTATACTCCGAGTTGAAGTATACAGCACTTGTCCACCCCTTATAGGAAGACTTCAATCAAAATCGACTACTTTTAGCAGTGAAGTTTTGTGATTGTTTTCCCCCGCAATACCATGCCTACAGAATACTCAACGGAAAGTAAGAAGTGCAAAAAGATCTTAGGATTGCGGTCACATTTCTTTGGTCTAAGATCTAACTTATGTGTGCTGTCCATACGTGTCCACCATCATTTGACCTCATAAATAAATAAATAAATAAAATGCCCCTTTCCCCTTCATAAACACATTTCTCTCTCTACGGAAATGTTAAAAAGTTTTTGTTGCTTAAAAAGTTGCATTTTTGTTGCTGCATAAAACAGACAACTTTTGCTCATTAGAGTTGCCAATTGTAGTTAGTCGGATGAGTGTGTAAGTAGGTAAGCTAGGTAAGACAACAGTGAAATATAACTTGAGCAGATACAAAAGTAGTGGAAATACGGTGACCATGTGATTTAATTTCAAAAAAGGAGCATTCGTTTCTTGTGCGTTCTTTTTTACAATCCGTAGTGCCGTGGTCACCCAAAGTGGCCTTAAATGGGTTTGCGCATAGCGCTAAAATTGAATTTCCACCGCACGCAGAAGATATTGGCACCGTTCACCCAAAATAGTTTATTGGTAAACAAATTAACTGGCTTCAGACCTGAACCAGACCGATTGGGCAAATCCTGGCAAGCCCACAAAGGGACCTAATAAAGTTTAATAATAGATAGATAGATTAATGACGTTGAACCCATGCTAGCAATACGCTATTTCTGGCACCTAGGTCGTTTAGTTTTCCTAAGTTTAATAATACCAACAGCTCCGTTAGGCTCTGAAAGGAAAGTCAGGAGAACATCTATTCGACAGGTAATAGTTACAAAATTTGAAACTGAGGACTTCGTCTATTTGGGAACCCTCATTAAATGCGAAAATAACTCGAGCCGAGAAGTTTGGATGAGAACTTTGTTTGTTAGAAAGTGATATATTGAACTGAGTAGGCAATTGAGAAGTATCTTCTTTTCTCGACGAACGAATATCACGCTCTATAAGTCGTTCATCTTCCCTGGAGTGCTCGAATCAAAAGAGGGTATCACTACATCGGTTCTGAAGCTATGCGCAAAGAACTACCCTTAAAAATAAAGAACGGTTGGTCACCATAAGCGCACCATTGAATAAGCATTTTATTTTTATTTGGCAGGAACAAGTGAAGGTGACATATGCACAAAATAGAAACTGACTGACAGACGTTTAGCACGCAGGTGAAACAATTGAAAAGCTAGTTGGAAATACGCAAGCAAAGTGGCTGGCTGACTGCCAGTATGGCTGGCGGCACAAGTGTAGTCGTGTTTTCTTTTTTGCATATTATTTATGCATTGTTGCATATCCTCCAGCACTTTTTCGGCAACTTGTCCCAAAAATGCTATGTGCAGAAGATATCTGAGTGCCACATGAGCCGACTTCAACTTGGCATGCATGCCCGCCAGCCCAGCACTTGCGTAAGTTCCAAAGATTTCCTTTGACGTTGCAACGCTGTAGTTGGCAACTTTACTTTCGCTCGTTGGGCTGGCTTTTAAGATTTTTGTCGTCTTGCGTTTATTTTGTTATTGCATTTCGCATTATAAGTGAGATAATTCGGTTAAAACTACTGTTTGGAAGATGCGCTCACATGACTATTCGTGTTTAACTAAAAGCATGTAAATATGTTATGTATGTATTATACATATACATATATGCACAACAACAATAGCCACACAAAAACACAGCAAAATAGCACAAAACCCCTAATACAGTGCTTAATAGCCCATCAGCAGGCAAGTTGAAGAAGAAGAAAAACAGGACGTAGGCGAAGAAGAGCGCAAGCCGCAGTTCAGTAAAAGTTATTCTACGAAAGTTAGTAAGTTTAGTGAAAGTTGTTTTTACTTTGCAAAAACCTCGCCACAAATTGACTGCATGCTCCTCTCAAGGCCTCATATCTCAAAAGTGTTTTACCAATTTCTTCGGGCGCTTTGCTTTTAATTGTGCGCATTTGTCTTGTGAGTTGTGTGGAATTCAAGCATAAATATTAACCTTATTTACTTTGTTGGTTAAATTTTCGTTATAAATAATATCAAGTTATTGCATTTTCCTTGGAAGAGTAATGCGGTAAGTATTTTGAGCGATAAATTCGTTTGTTAAGTGTTCTAGTTTTAGTGGAGGTTTTACTGTGGCTGACTTCGGCTGCTCTCTACTAAATCCACCACTTCGACTCATACAAAAAGTCTTTCATGTGTGTTAAAGGCTAAGAAAGCATGATCTTTCCTCGCCAAAAGAGGAATTCCCCTGTACTAACGAACTGTACGAAACTCCGCGTCTCAGCATTAAGACCTGCTAACTAATGTTTGTAGATTCGAATAACGAAGTGATAATTGAAACAGCTCGTAGTGTGTGAACGTCCTAGAGAGCCAATATCGCCGAGAGTCAGCTTTTGGATAACAATTATTCAGAGTAATATTTTACCCTTTTCAAGAGTTGCCAGATGAATAAGAAGAAGTCTACTCAAAGATGAAGACTTAGGACCGCTTTCATAAAAGCCGTTTAATGCTAAACGGCGTTTAATTGAATTATTTCATAGGTGCTCAAATTTCTAGAACCGATCTGTCTGCTTCTGGCGGGGTTTCTGCATGCCAAACTGTCCTTGCATTAATGTATTTACTTCCTTCCCTGTAAAGAGGAATAGATTGGTGCTTCTTTTAAAGTGATAATAAAGATTTCTTTTCAAGCCTCGATCATTTGCATTTTCTGGTTTATCACAGAATATCGATAGCTTCAAGATCCTAACTTCAATGCGCCTGATCATTCCATTTTCTGGAAGCTCAACTTTTACGACTCTGCTTTTCGAATTGGTTTTCTTTCTTGATACCTAGTCCAATTCGTTGCATTAGTTCTTTGGTCTGCCTTTCTGAAATCGTTTCTAACCTCACAAATGATACGGGTTCGTCTCCTTTTGCTAAATACAAATGACTGCAGCACTTGACACAAAAAAAGAAAAGAAAAAAATCCGAACAAAGCATTCACTTAGCTTTTGCAAACCCCACCACGTTTACCTTAGTTCGTGAGTTTGAAATAAAGTTCTCCGAAACTACCTGTGTTTGACTAAAATATTGTGGCCAGCTGGAATTTTAATTTTGTAACGCAAAACTGTTTTTGCCAAACTTTTCGATTTGTACAAACGAGACGATTGCAATTTCAATGGCAGCACGTCACGAAGTGGTGGTGAGCGAGCGAGGGTAAACTTTAGAAATTGCACTAAATCGTCAAAAGTTCTTTGCAAATTCGTATTGTCACCACGGTGAGCCAGCAATAATTCCCTAAACTAAAGTACGACGCATAATAGTTGATTAGTACGCGGCGATGTGTGTAGTGGAGGGTGTGAGAGGTGGGAGGCGTTCCCGCAATACTAGCGCAGGATGACGGACGTATGGTTTCATTCTGACAAAAGTTTTACTTCATTTTCACAAATATTCTTTTTTTCTTCCTTTTCATTTTGCTGCCTTTGTACTCATTGTAGCAGTTGTACTGTTGGAAGCCTGAGAAAGTTTCACAACTTAAAGCGAATTAAGTAGGATTTTTGTCCACTTTTGGTGAATGCGCTAAAGCCTGGAAAAAAATTAGTACGAAGTATGCGGGAGTTTCAAATATCTCGACGTGAATGGCGAAAATGAGTGGACTTAAGTGAAATGATGGAAACTAAATAAGAACAAAACGAAACCCAACAGTGTGAGAGATCGGCTTAAATTGTTTAGTGGACTTAAACAAGCTTATGCAGTGCAAAGTTGGTGCTATTCCAGTTTTTTATTTTAATTCCGCCATAGTTCTGAATAAAATAATGCCTGAGTGTTGAGGTTCAGTTTGAGTAACAGTAAGAATTAGTGCTTAGGATGAAACTTTTATAAAACTAGAAAATTAAAATAAGTTAAAATTTACAAAAAAAATGGAGTTAGAATGTCTAAGAACCTTATACACAACTAAAGGTGAATTAAACAAATATATAAAAAATAAAGTAGAACAAAATAAAATAAAATAAAATAAAATAAAATAAAATAAAATAAAATAAAATAAAATAAAATAAAATAAAATAAAATAAAATAAAATAAAATAAAATAAAATAAAATAAAATAAAATAAAATAAAATAAAATAAAATAAAATAAAATAAAATAAAATAAAATAAAATAAAATAAAATAAAATAAAATAAAATAAAATAAAATAAAATAAAATAAAATAAAATAAAATAAAATAAAATAAAATAAAATAAAATAAAATAAAATAAAATAAAATAAAATAAAATAAAATAAAATAAAATAAAATAAAATAAAATAAAGTAGAATAAAATAAAATAATATAAAATAAAAAAAAATAAAAAAAATAAAATAAAATAAAATAAAATAATATAAAACAAAATAAAATAGAATAAAATAAAATAAAACAAAATGGAATTAAATGAAATGAATAGAAAATATATTTAATTGAAGCAATGGAAGGAACCTATAATATGTAAAACAATTCTAAATTCAAAAAAAAATAATATAAAATAAAATAAAATAAAATAATATAAAGTGAAATAAAATAAAATATAATAAAATAAAATAAAATAAAATAAAATGAAATAAAATAAAATTAAATAAAATAAAACAAAATAAAACTAAATGAAATGAATAGAAAATATATTAAATTGAATCAATAGAAAAGGCAATGGAAGGAACCTATAATATGTAAAACAATTCAAGTAAATGTAGTCGAATTTCACTTTTACTCTGTATCTAAATATAAATGTAGTCCTGTGTATCTCTTAATCTGTTTGCGATGTTTGAGTAAACACCTCACCGTAAATAAAAATCATTATCAATTTCCTACTCGCCTGAAATAAACTCTAATAAATTACAAATTTCCTGAATTGACTATTTAACCATCCGCAGCGCACTGCCATTGGTGAGCCACAAGTAAAAATGAATATCAAGTAAAGATAACCGACCACCTAAATATCTGCCCGCCCGGCCACCAACACCAAACGTTTTCTTAACCGCATTTGACTAAACGTTGTTTTTGTGGTCATTCGCTGCTGTCTACTTAGCTGCCAGCGTTGAAGATGACGACACCGCTGCTTATCGCATAATGGAAATGACATTTTAATTACGTGTTTATTAGCTTTATCAGTTGACGGTGCATTGTACATCCGTAAATACATATATACATACATGCATACAAATATCATTACCACATCTGGAATTGTGAAGCTTCCGTCTAGGGAAAATATTTTTAACTGCACTGGTGGGATTCTTGTGAATTTTTTATGACGATGTTATCGAATTTAGTATGACGATGTTATCGATGTGGTAAATTCCTTCCTACCTTGCGTTTTCTTGAGATCTTAACTATGTATGTAGTTTAAAAAGTCTAAATTTTCTCTTACCAAAAAAGGCCGATATCTTTATTCAATCCAAGAATTTTAACAAATGGGACTCTTTATCTTTTTTTTTCAGGAGAAAGCATCGAAAGCCTTACAGTCAGTGTGGGACCTTAACTTACGTACGTTCCAATTAAGCGATTATTCGTAGAATGTCTTCAATTACAAGGTAATAAATAAATCTACTACTACTATAGTTGGCTATAAAAACTATTATCCTACAACAAACTTAACCTAGAAAAATGCCCGTCACATGCAGAATTTATTTAGTTCTGTTTCGGAAGCAATGAATTAAAACCTATAAAGAAACTAAATCAAACGTGTCGAATATTTAACCAGTTTAGCAACCACTTCAAAGACAGACATTTTCCCTACAGGGTAGTCATTAAGTGTTGTGAATGCTCACTTAAATTGAATTTTCGTTTCATTGATTTATGGCATAATAACAGGCGTTGAGACATAGCAAAACCTCAAACCTGACTGAGCAAAGAGTTTGATGGCGTTTCAATTAAACTAATGCCATGTCTCAAATACAAATTAATAACAATTCGCTTTGCCAAAGTTGGGGTGTGTGAATTGCAGATTAGCATAAGCTTTCTTAAATATGAATATCCCAGTGAGAGTGAGGGAAAGCAATAAATTTGTCTCATGAGATTAGCCTCATGAAAAACCAACATTCATTTGTTTTTATTTTTGCCATCGCCCATGTAAAAATCTGCAAAATTTGAATTAAATGAGACCGTTTAATGTGCTCAAGGGCACACTGGTTATTGGTATGAATTTATCCGAACTGTTATCGGTACTTGGCAAGTCTACTGCATTTGAATTTGGAAATTTTATTAAGTAATCAATTTATTGCATTATAAAGCTTTCTTATCAATCTACGTATCTATGTACATATATCACGTGTTTCAAGCAGTATATATAAATTATGTAATTTCCCTGTAGCGAAGCATCAAACTGGTCAGAAAACATACCATTCTGCTGCTAAACATTTTCTGACTGGTACCAAAGTTGTCCAAAAAGGGTTAACCTTATACATGTAAACAATAATGTTCTTAACTGGAAAATTCGAATAAAGCTCCTTATTTAAATTTTACTTTTCACCTTAATGGGAGCCGAACACGCCGATCTTAATCGAGCACTGATTCCCTGAGCCAGATGGCAATTTTCGATTCCCATGTCTGAAATCTGGCATCTCGAAGGATATCAAATTAGTTGATGGGTTTGTTGTACATACTAGTTTTGAATTAGTTTGCAATTAGTTGGATTGACTGCTGTGGCATTCCATTTTCCGACTGGCTACGTATTCATTACTAATAGAAAATCATTAGTTTACGCTATGTGATTTAAGTTTAAAGCACTTGTGCGCGGTAATTACTTCATATTCACTACTTTTTTTTTACTTAATGGGTTTGGGACTGTCTGTCAATAAAATTTTAAATATTTAATAAGTCAAAGATATATGGAATGAGTAGAGGGGTAATTCTGCTGAAACAATGTATGACATTAGTGGTAACCAGAATGAAAACGGCAAACGACAAGCGGCATCTGTCAAATTATTTTTACACGTGTTCTTATGGGGAGGAATTTTTTGAACACGATCAATCACAGATGCCGCTGTCGCCAGATTAAATCTAATTCTATTTTGACAAGCGGCAGATGGTGGCGTTTGGTTTTTTTGACAATAAAAACGAAAGAAAGAGTAAATAACTTGTAAAATAAGTTCCAATTATTACAGAATATGTCTCTTTCACACTTTTTACAACATTTTTTACTTTTCAAGATGATTCGCACCTGTCGCCCCTGCTCTCATTATAATCATGTCGCCAATGCTTGACTGCAAATATCGTCAAGCTTCAGTTTTTCGTCGTTGCCGTTGTCGTTCGCCGCCGTCGTGTTCATTATGGACGGGCCTATTCGTTTTGAATTAGACGGCATGTTAGAAGATACATACCTGATTTTGCTCCCTTTTTTGTCAAAAGAGAAATAACAAATCTAAGAACTAGCTTTAGTACATACTATTCTTGCAGAAATCATCAATCAATCCCTTTAGCAATCCACATCGGTTTGTCGAGGATTGCTCTCAGTGTACTTGTGGGATAATGAATGAATTAATAACTCCGCTAGGTACTGTTTGAGCATAATTGGTTTTCATAACAACCTATTCCAATACACTGGGTTTTATAGTTTTGTCCACCTAACGAGGTCTTAAACTATGAACAGGAATAGAGATGGGTATAGGGCTTCATAAGTCAAAGTTCTTAAAATTGACACCTCTGTTTTCGATATCGAAAATTTCGAAAAACATATAAAATGAGACGATTCATTGAAAGAAGCAGCTAATTAGCATGTCGAAGTTCCAGTCATCTAAATTAATCCCCGGCTGTTTCTTAGCCCAATCAAATTAGCAATTGTTCAAAAATTTCCCTGGATTTTAAAGAAAATTTTGTTACTGTTAACTACTACATAGAAAAATTCTACAAATTCAGAAAAATGTTAAATTAATTGGTCTACAAAACTATCTAGAAACACTTCCAACAAATTTTGCAGACTTTGACGGTCATTTTTTAGAACTTAATAAACTTCAAATTTTTTTGTTTCGTAGTACGATATACATACATACAATTTAATTTCACTACTATTATATTGAACACAACTGTACACATTTAAAATTCTAAAAACTAGACGGTGATTCCTTTTAAAACGGCTTTATTGCGATTCCTCCAGTGGGTGTTATTTTAATTTTCGAAAAGTCAAATAAATCTTATGCAGTAAAGAAAAGCACAAACCAACAAACAGAATTCTTAAGAAATCTTAATATAATTTTTATTATTTCTCGGTGCACATTTATTCGCCTATTCGAACTTGTTTACAAATATAAGAGTGAGTAAAATCTTTATGTCTGTCCTCTTTTATCTTTGACCCGTGTAGGTGAACATCCGTACTCACATGGAAGGGTTTTAATGTCAAGCTCTCGGTTGCACTTAAAAAGTGCATTAAACATTTATTGGGAGTTCAAGTGCAACATAAATTTTCCGTATTATCTAACCGCACAAGCAATGAGCAAAGACGATGCTCTGCAATAGGAGAGGAAAGGAAAGAAATATCAAACTCAGCACCAAAATCGAACAAGTGATTGAAAGAGATGTAAACAGAAACGAATCCACTCCGAAGAACTCCTTTAAAACAGTTTTGATCTCTACAATCCTATTTGAAAGTGAAATGCCTTTAACGAATAGGAATATGGCACACAACGACATCCATTGGTGTCTCCAGGACTTTTGATAAATATTTCTGGATAAAAGGAAAGCTATGCAAGTCGATCCAAAGGTTATGTTTATGTTAGATTTATACTGGAACGATTTTCCGTCATCCCTTGTCAATTTTTGTTTGTTTACAAACCAGTTTCGGCGATCCGCCATCTTCAGTGTAAGTTTTAGTTCTGATCTGTGTCTATCTGTTGTCCTGTATTTATAGTTCGAATGCTGTAGGTAAAGTTAGTATGCGTGTATATAGTTCGTGTGTTAGGTTTGTGTTTTACGAATGTTCCCGAGAGGCAAGCTGCAATAGGGTTGTTTTGACACTCGTTTATTAGTTTGTTTGTCAGGTAATGCTGAACGCTATGTTATGTCAGGTAATTCTGAATGTTCTCGAGCGGCAACTCGTTAATTAGTTTGTTTGTCAGGTAATGTTAATCTTGTGCTAGAAGTCGGTAATTGTTGTCCTTTGGTTTGTTTTGTGTGTTCGCTCGCTTATCGTTACTTGTCTGGTTATTGTACCTGCTGCGTTGTTTTGTTTTTTGTAGACTAGTTTTAGAGGTTCGAATATTGCATCAGAATTGGTGCTAGTTTGTTCGTTTATTATTCTTCCTGTCAAATGTCTTTAGTTTGTATATTTCCATGTTCTCAAGCACATTTAAGCGTCGCCCTTTATTTTGCACGTGAAGTGTTCTGGCTGTGTTTTTCATTTTAGCCGGGGTGCATTTGTTTTCGTACATGTGGTTAGCAAAGTTTGATTCTGTTTTGAGGGGGGGTTTCCATGCCTTTCTGTTGTAGTCCCTGATAAGTGCCCGAAATCGTGTACTTATTTTCCGTCCTGTTTGTCCTATGTAGCTGTGCTGGCATTCGCGAGTAAGTTTGTATACACCATGTTCGCTGAACGGCTCCGTTGAGTTGGTGTTAGTTGTTAGTTTTCGTTCCAAGTTGTTCGATGTTCTGAATGCTGTGCGGATGTTGTGATCCAAGTAACCTCACAGAAATTCCCTACATCCATGTTGGACTAAGTGCTCTAAACATTCAAGCTAATTTTGAAATGGATCGACTGCGACTACATAATGTGCATTAGCGCTTCCCCGTCTTAAATGTACGAACTCCATACAAGTGGAAAGCTACTAAAATATATGTACATATATACATACATTCAATTAAAAAATGCATCAAACATGTATTTTAGTGTTTGGTTCATGTTTTCTTTCTAATCTACAACATCGTTCCTCTCGAACGGAAAACCTGTAGCCCAAACTGCTAATATCCCTTATTTTGTTATTGTTGTAGTTGTTTTTATTAACTTTCCACTCATCAACATCAATATACACATTTCATGGCTGTCTCACACTCCACTCCATTTTACTCGCCCCACCGTTTGCGAGATGGCAAGGCAATGCCCTGATTTATATGTATATAGTATATGTGTATATGTATGTATGTCAGTACTCTCCTAGTATATAATTACCTACTGGTATACATTTGCAGGAGTATACACATAATCCCAACGGAATCGATTGACCATCGATGGCAGCTGGTTGCAACTTTAAACAATTTCCTCGAGCTGAGCTTCCATTTTAACTTCATTTTTTGTTATTTCCACTTTTTGCTGTTTTTATTATTGTTTTTTGTGGTGGCTCTTGTTGTAACATTAAATTTTAATGGCTCCCATAAGTGTATGCGGAGTGAAGAAGGCTACATATTTATTTGAGGACATTAGACTGTACCAGAAAAAAATTTGTTTTGAATGGTTTATTCGCCTAAAGTTGCTCAAAAGCTTTTCTTCAAAAGCATGTTTGTATTAATTTATTCTGTTTTTGTTTTAAGCGCAGTTTTGCCGTGTGTATGACCATATCCATGCTTGAACAACTCTCCGGTTCTCAATTCGAAATAGTCAGGTGAGTAGCATTCCTTACATACTTTCCTCTTTATGAATGAAGTAGAATGGGGAAGATTGTGGCCCTGATCATTAGGACCGTTTTAAAATCCGTTTACTAGTTGCACAGAAATTTCCGCCATTATTGAAACCTTCAGTTAATCGCCAGCTTTTTTGGTATTATTGTTTAGTTTTGTCAGCCAACATCACAAGTTCCTTGCTATTATGTATTTAGAGGTCACTTTTGCGTTTCTCTTAGACCTTCCTGTTTCAATATGCAGTTATAGATAACGATTTCAATCAGCTACCATGGTTTCGAGATTAAGTATCGTCGAAACAGAACCTCCCGCAATAGCAGTGTGGAATAAAAAAAAAAAACATTTTTTCTAAAGCAGTCTAATGCACAGAAATGCATTGTCCTTCTTTTCGCAGGTCCTGAAATCGACACTAAATCCAAGCGATTTCATTATCCATACTGTCTGAAATGCTAGAAATCTAAATTTTCTGCAAAAGTCAAGCCTGAAAGCATTCAATATCTTAGAACGTGGACCCGTTTATGTTGATAACTCAGGGTTATACTGAATTAACAGAGCTTGATTTAGTAAAACCCGGTTCATTATCACACTCCAAATTGAGTGATTCTCTTTAAGATGCTCTGAACGGTATCTACAAAGCCAGATACATGTTTGGAGAGAAGCATTTTTTCACGCCATAAATGCATCCGACCACTACCGAAGGGCGACCCCGTTTTTGAAAAACGTTTTGATGTTGTGTGTCTTGGCACTTGAACAAGGGAGCTTTGGTATAGTAGGCCAGCAACATCACCACCATGCCACAGCGGTGACTGTTAGTACTCCCTGAAGAGCATCTTTTTGGCTGAAGTCTTTGGTATTCAACAGCTCATCGCTGACATGCAAATATTCAGCAATCGAAAAACTCAAGAATTGCATCATTGCTGACGGCTTCTTAAAGATTAACACACTGTTTATAGAATTGTTGTGTAGACGTTCTTCTGGCAAAAGTTCACATGCTCATTTATAGTTTGCAATTGTTTTGATCCATCTCCCTGTTCCCTCCGCTTCTTTTCTATGTCATCTCTCTGTTTTCTTCCCCTTTCCTATATGTATCCCTATCCCTTAATCCGTATATACATTATATAGCTCGTAGCAGTGGCGGATCCAGGATTTTGGGAAGGGATTTTTTATGGATCTTTATGAAATATCGAGGACATCTCTTATCCGCAGCTCCTAAGAAAAGCGAATTTTTGAATGCCGAAGGGGGGAATGGTTCGGCTTGGCCGTTAACATTGTCACTTTCAAACAAAGGTCGGCAAAGCATACTCAATTGAGCCTTACGCTCTTCACACGTATACTTACGCTTTTCATTTTAGTTACTGTTGAGAGCGAAAAACCAGTTTCACCACAGTGGTGCTAGAACAGAATTTTCATGCCAGTCGCTTCCCAAACAGCAAAGGGGTAACACGTATCGTCGCTTTGCGGATTGCTTTATGGATTTGAAATGAATGAAAATATTAAATCTTTTCATAGAGATTTTGACAAATAATGGAAAGGGACAAAATTTTTTTGGGAAAAAAAGAATATGCTTTTACAAAAGTATAAGCAGTGGGTTTTCCAAAATGAAAATTGTAGAAATGCGGAAACTTTTTTTCCCAAAAAATATTGTCTCTTTCCACATCCTCATATTTATCAAAATCTTTATGAAAAGAGTTATAATGTCTCCTAATATTATATTCCTCGTTTTCCATGGAAGCGTAACATAAGATACATTGCATTTGCCCAAAGGCATCTGGAATCATAAAAAAATACTTAGCCGTAATTTTTAGTCGCGCATAAATATTGTCATAATTTAGTCTTCAACACGATTACGTTGTTACTTCCTTGCTGTCGGTTAAGGAACTGACGCAAACAAATTTTTCTTAGCACCACTGTAGCGAAATTACTCTCCCGTTTACCAATACACTCTCACATTTCATTTTGCCGACCTCTGTTTTAAAACCTAACTTCAAGCAATCGTTCCAGTTTTAAATTTAGATATGATTACTTAAAAGAACACCCATTGTCTGGAAATAATAACAGAAGTCAAGTCGTCTTCCACCTGTGGACATATCCTCTTTCCAGTCAATAAAGACCAAATAAGTATTTCTATTGAAAACATTGAAGTAGAGATTCAACCCCCATAAGGACGAGTAAGCCCTTTAACCTAACACAACTTACAAAAAAAACTTATTTCGGAATGACCAATACTCTGCCGTTATGAGCAGCTTTTCAAAAAGTCATTCATCATTTTAATCTCCAGCATGTTTATCACTTTTGCCTAAAACATATTCGCTTTCAAAAGTTGCCTAAAATTCCTAACTCATAAGCATCTTCATTGTCACCCAATAGCTCATAGTCCAACACGACCAGACTGCATTTCATACATCCAATGACATTTTAGCAGGTGTAAATTATCCATATACAGAATAATTAAGCAATTCATTTGTTGTTCAACAACTGTTGCCGGATAGCTTTACGGATGCATGTTTGTCCGTGTGTGTGTGTGTGTGTAGTCGACCTCAGCTCGTCACATGTGGCATCAGACAAACTGATTTAATTCAATAGGTTTATGTCCGTATAGGGTAAGTACTACATCTGCCTAAACTGCCATGTAGCGGCGTGTGTGCAAGTAGGTTTGGGTGTGCAGATACTTAGTTAGAAGCTCAGTATGGTTTATGGCTATTCGAGCTACATTTGCATTAAGTAGACAAGGTTATTGTCGGCTTTTAGTAATACCAATGCTTTGAATTAAGCCAATAGCAATAAAACCAACTCGACCCTCAATGCTCGTTTCGACTTATTTTATATTAGAGATGAGCGCGGAGTACCGGACGCCTTATTCTAGTTTCTTTAAAGTAGCGAGATAAACACTCACGGAATCTTCTACCTTCAACATACCCCACTAAATCTCCATCCCGACACCCGTTGCTAATTAGTCGTTCAGTCTCTCCAGCTTCTCTATAGTGTGAGACCGTATCACTTTACCTGTTCCAGATCCCTCGCTTGCCGTTGGCACAATCAAATCGCTAAAAAAAAATCCAGACACGCCCTCCACATACTTTTATATGTCTGATTATCATAACCTTGACTCCCAGGCACGTAATTTCGGGAAGACACTTCAGCATAACCCCATGTGGGGATATTGCTATCATACGATGAGCCCATGCGTGGCCATATCAAAAACAATTAATACTCAGATGTTCTATTTGGATTGCATCACTAGTGATGCTTTCAACTTTTTCTTGCAAAAATTACAATAAAAACAAAGTAAAGCATCTATTCACAGGCTTAGGAGCCGTCTTGGTTAGCTTTACGAAGAAATAAAACACCAAATAACAAGGCCGCATGATTCCACGTTGTGCCGGTAGGCCCTCAACAACGCTCACACGCAGTCGGCAAAGTTCTTTGAACGCCATCCACTTCGACTCTAATCTCTCCATGACAGCCACCATATTTTTAACTGGACAACGGAGCAGACTCTCCAACAGCAAACTCAGTATGATCGTCCAACACCTACTTGAACGGGAGTCCAGTTTACAGAGATTAATGACAACTCTGGATAATTCACATGCTTAGGTAGTGTCCTAGAATCAGATCAACTATGTAAGTCCAAGCCCACATTTTAGCTAATATTGGTTCCAACCTCTTTGAGACTAAAACGTTATAATGTTCAGATTCGGGATTGAATATTTAATCCTGTGCCCATCTCTGATCTATATACCTACATATATTTCGTTTGATGGCAAACCTAACACACACATACACTAATTCATACCTATAAATATTTTTTTCTGAAACTCCATCCCTTTCACCCATTCACAGCCATTGAAAATTTTATTGGGTTGCAATTCATTTAGGAATGACAACAACAACAACAACAACAACAACAACATAAAATGGAAAATGCATATTTACGTCTGATATGATGAGTATTTTGTGGCATGCAACATCGATTTACCAAAATGCCAAAAACAAAAAAAACAGCTAGTATAGCGAATAGAAAGTTGAAAGTTATTAAATGCACTTTGGCAGCACTGAAAAATGATGCCCATAAAATTCTTTGAAAAGTTTGCCAATGCCCTACACAAAACTCGGTAGCCAGTTCTAGAGGCACTGACAGCAGCAACAACAACGTTCACAACAATATCATAAAACGTGGAAAACTACCGTTATAGCGTTATACAAACATATTTAGTAAACCTCAGCCAACAACTCAAAATCGAATAGTAAATAAAATAGATATTTTCGGTGCAAATTGGGAAACCACAGCGAAGTATGATATGCTGCCAATGAGTACGAACGGTGCTTTCACTGGCAGAGCCGCAACGCCCACGCCAGCACTAATTTGGCGACGAAAAAATTATACCTACAGGGGAGGGTGCAGGTGCAGGTAACTTTAGCAGTTGAATTTCCCAAACAGACAAGGAACTAGCATTGCAGGTATGCACTTGAAACCTGATGAAGGAATAAAAGAGCTTTCGATCAAGTACCCAAATAGCACAAATAGGCGCTGAAATGAGGAGCGAGCACTTGTGGTTCTGAGTTATAAGTGCGGTGTTTAGCTGTGAAAACCACGGCTTTGGGATTTCAAGAAATAAACCATATCTTTCATAAGCTGGTTGCGAATTACAATAGCATGTTTTGGAAATGAAGTAAGAGAAAGGAATAAACACAACTATTATGGAGTCTTTCAGAGAGCCCTAACTGTCTTCTACTAGTATATTTTGCTCTGGACTCTCTCTCTCGCGTTGAGGAGAAAAACATTCAACTTTGGTGTCTGAGAACGGCCGCCGACTTCTGCCTCACCTTACTCGGATTTACGTGCCACAGCCAAACGTTTGCTTGCACGCCATTGAACCACTCACAGGAGTGTCAATATTTTATTATTGAAAATGGTTTTCACCATAAAGTTTTTCCGTGGCTTGCAGCATTGTGGCTTGACAGGCATTGCATTTGCATTTTACATTTCATAATTTTTTGTTGTTGCTTTTGCTTACTGATGTAGCTATTGTAAAAGTATAACACTGCAAAACCCTGAAAGTGCAGGCGGAAAGTGAAGCCGGAAGTTGTTGCTGCATTACTGTGTTGGCTCTGCAGAGATACATATCTTCCGCTCTCTCTCTCTTTGTCGGCAGCTAACTTTGTATTATTGATATTTGTTTTATTTCTGTTGCCATTGGAGCTGCTCTTATTATTTTAGTACGACTGACTAGCAACACAGTTGTTCAGCTGAATGGGTCCAAAAATGTGGAGCCTCAAGACATTGAATGGCATTGAGGACGGGAGGACTATATATGTACGTACATACATCGTCTCGGCATACTCTGTTGTAGAAGGTAAGATCCACGCCTCCTTCTACAAGAAGCTGCAATCTTAGCAATCCGCCTTTGATTTAGACTTACATACCTTCAAGGTGCCAGAGGGCACACTGGTCAAAGTTTGGTAAAGTTCACTTACCCCGGCACCAATAGACACGAGCCCTGAGTACACCAATTGCTTGGCATGGGATAGAAAGCTCTTCCGCATTTCAATGCGAATTACAGGCACCATAAAGCTTCCCGGAAGCCTTCTGCAGGTTGGAGCGAGCGAGTTCCAAAAGGCCCCTTTAATCACTTTTTAAATCTGCAGCTGTACTTCGCCGTTGAAATGGAAATCCAAGTACATCGGGGATTCACACATCATATTTACTCAGTTGGCACTCACAGCACCACACACACAGCTTTCGATTTTGCCCGGCTTCTTGTTAGCAGCGAGTCGCACCTAAAGGTAGGATTTTCTACCACAAACGAGACGACGACGAGCATAGGGGCACTTAGCGGTCGGGTTCGACGCCAGCCCTTAGACTTTCGGTTGGCTCCCTCAAGCAAGGTGGGATGAATATTAATTTCCGCTGGGTAAGTTCGCCAGTCCATATTATGTGGATGAATAGAGATGAGAGGTATTCCGGAACTTAGAGGTGATTTGAATCAGCGTTGCGAAGGTTCGACGGTTCGGTTTTAACAAATCGCTGCTGTGAGAGTCGGGCTTGTATGAGATGGTGTTAGTACACGAAAACCACATACACGTTTTGCTCCAAGTGGTATTTTCTTGTTACGACTATATATATATATATATGGCGCGATATACAACAGTTATATCATCAACCTCCTAGGAGATTTTTGCGCCAAGCTTCTCTTCCAATTTGTGGTGTGCCGCTTTGAAATTTTTCCTACAAATTGGCGGGACCTACTGTTTTTCGCCGACTCCGAACGGCATCTACAAAGCAGATGAATTTTTGCTGAGAAGCCTTTCATGGCAGAAATACACTCGGAGAGTTTGCCAAACCACTGCCGAGGGGCGACCCCGTTTTGAAAAACTTTTTCAAACCACTTTTTGATGTAACCTGTACCAGGGCTTGAACCCGGACCTTCGGTGTGGTAGGCCGACAACACTACCTCCACACCACGGTGGCCGCCTTGTTACGACTATTTTAAACTTATTCATATGACCGGCAGTGTCTTTTACAGTTTGTTGTTGTTGTGAACAACTGGGAGTCATTTGTAGCCGGTAATTTACGAAGTTTAACTTGGGATTTCAATTTTAAAAAAGTTCACGGTTATTGTTTTACGTAACCAAAGAAAAAATATAAACACAAAAACAACAAACAACAATAACATCAATATATTTATTGCTTTACAACAACAATAAAATCAATTGTAATAGCTTGTTCTGCATGGCGGAAATATACATTTTATTTGTTTGCAACAAAAACAATAACAACATGCAATATTTGTTCAAAAATTTAACGGTACACACCACACCAACAAAATCAATAAAAAGCAAACTTTTTCGCACAAAATTTTTAGTCATCAATATTATTACTGGTACTTGTTGTTGTTGTTGTTGTTGTTGTATTTTTTTGGTTAATGTGCGTCCGTGGTACACCACACACAAACACTCGCCATGCGCCATGCTGTACTATCATCGGTCAACTTTGGCTTGTTTACTAGGTCACGAGCACAATTCATGGCACTTTGTCCAGCAAAGCGTTAAAAAATAACAAAAACAAATTTAGGCAATTGTTGAAAAAGTTTTGCTGCAGTGCAGCGTATAAAGTACGCAAAGTAAAGTGAATTCGACAGCTGTGTTGTATGAACTAGGAAGCGTGACTGCATCGCCAACCTATTCCCGTACAAAGTTTGAGTGCCTATTGGACGGCTTAAGAATTTATTGTACTCGTATTGAAGTTTTCAGCACCTACCCTTCGAGCTCATCGCCTTTTTTTTTTTGTTGGGCATAAAATATTGCAGATTTTATGAATTCATCCGAAAATGTTATTCAATAAAAATTGTACTCGTATCCATAAAAAAGCGGAAATAAGTACATAGCGCAAAAGAAGATCTGAAGGTTGATAAATCAAAAATTTAAATGGAGTAAATATGTACTCACAGGTCACTCTTTGCTTCACAGGCCTCCACACACAGATGCACATCCTCACACCCTACCATCCACCAATGATAAAAATCTGGATAAACCAACCTACCAATTTCTCTATGGAGAGACTGATTGAGTTCGGGTATAAACGTTTACCAAGGAACTAATAAACTTACCACCTAAATGGGTATTTTAACTCCTATAAATATGCTCCAAAAACTTAAATTTACTCACAGCCCCTATGAGCAAGCTACACATTGAATTATATCCAACTGTTGACTAAAGGGATCGATCCCGGAACGCTCTCTTTAGAGATTAGTCACACGACTTTTTGCAGAGTAAATGATTAAAAAGTAAACCTCTTCGAGTAAAATTGTTGAAATTGCCTCTCCATGTGAGACCTGAGAGCCTGCCTACTTTTAGGCACTCTTTGTTTGCCATCCATAAACATGCGTTGGTGTTGGTAATCACAAAGAAAAATGTTTCATCCCCTGCCAACCATGATCGGATAAAAATCTGGATAATCATTGAGTCGCGCTTACCAAAAAAGAGGCTAAAAAAGTGGGTAATTTTGTTCAGAGAAGTTCACTTTTTACCCATGTTGAAAAGATTTTTGCGTGTAAGTGTGAGAGCATACTTTTAGGCACTTGTCGTTTTCCATACAAATTCTAAAAATATGCGTTGGTGTTAGTAAAAATTTGTGAATTTTTGGAATCAGAGTTTCACCATGGTTAGCCATGGTTGGTAGGGATGTTGTAATTCAAACTTTTACCTCAGCAGAAGGGGTTAGCCATGGTGGAATGCACTCATATTTACATTACCTACATCGGTTGGTCCAAACTATAAATCCAAATTTGACAGAATTTGACGGAAAATCGCTCCCATTATAAGGATATATCGGAATTAGACTTGAAAGGAAGCTTTCTTTGAAACTCTATCGTCGAGTACAAAACGGAGGGAATTTCTTCTGCGAAGAGCTTGAGGTAAACCGCAAATTCAAGCTGATCAGTGCTGTGTATGGAGTCGCACCAATGAAGGATGCTATCCAGATCTCCCTTGTCTGGAAATGCCTTAACTTCCACAGATTTACTCAAACTATTTTAAATTAATATAATATGTTTCGGAGGCTGTTTGGGAACACAGAGTTTCGCTGGCCGTGTGTGGTTTGCTCCTGCAGTCAAGATAGATCTTTCTGATATCGGGTTTACTACTTGCGGTCTATGGAGCTTGCTACATGCACTGGTAACTGGAGTTCTGACAATACACATTGGAGTAGATGCGGTGCGACTTGAAGCATTAGACGACTTTTTTGGTGCAGTTGCAATGATGACATCATCTACTAGCTTTACACTTAGCTTGTTTGCGCTTACAAGAAGTTTGGATACTACGGAGGTAATAATTTAAAAAGTCGACTTTATTGCATGGAATGCCACAACAGATATTTATATTGTCCAGGAGAGCTTCTTCGAGGTGGACTCCTATCACTCAACCGAACCAAACCGAGCCTAGCCTCCAAACTAAAGTATCTAACAAAAGTTTCAACCGCTTGCAATTTCCTATGTCAATCCCTCATATGTATAAAGAGCTCACATCAACCGCGTCACATACTCGTACGTCCATATGTACATAACTTAATAAAGTGTTTACCAAATTAGTGTCTTCTGGCACCTGACCAACTCAACCGAGTGTACTGATTGCTGCACCACCTTACCACATGCACCCGATGACTATTCATTTCGCTGCCTTTTGCACCTCTTGCTGGCATTTTACTTTTTGCAAGACTTCAACAACGTTACGGATATCTTGAAAAGGGAGCAAGCCCGCAACGGTCTTGGAAGCGTCATTGTAACTGTTGTTTGGTGTAAACTATGCAAGTACGTTTGAAAACTTCCTGCATTTCATCTTCATTACAATTAAAATACAAGCGTTGTTGAAAACTTTTTCACATTCACAACCACACAATCCCATAATCCCTGTGTGCCAGCCAAACGCAGCTCGCCAGCCCAACGGCACAATGGCATTTCTTTTATTGTATTGAGTTTGCCTTTACTACGTCGTCGGTGAAAGAATGCTCATCCACCAAAAAGGAGCTACATACATACATACATACTCATAAGTGTGGAGGGTGCTAAAGTGAAAACGGGTCGGTGCCGTCACATTAAGGCATTTGCTGCATTTCCGCACCCACTTTGGTTGATGCCTCTAAGACAATGTCGATATTTCATTGCTTTTCCTGTGACGCATTCCAAGATGCCTACGATTTGTGGGTATGTGCGTAGTTATCCTTTACAATAACTATAAATAAGAGGGTGTAGAATACTCGTAAATGTAGACCTGAGATAGTGTTTGATCAAAGAGAAGCAGAAGAAAAAGAAGAACAACAAAAGCGAATGCTTTGAATTTCAGTGAAAAAGTATACAGAGATACGAGATTTTAAAAATGAAGTACAAAAGTTGATGTTTTTGGTGTGAAACTTCAGTTGGAGGTGACCTCAATATTAACTATAAAAATATATGTACATTAGGGTGCTTGTAAGGTATAGCAAGAATAAGCGATGGACCCATCAAAAACACAGCACGGAAATGATCTGGACGATGAGCAGAGTATAAATACGAGACATTTCTATATACTTCAAAGCAAACTACTCCCTCAGTTGCAGGGTTGTAAAAGAATGCATTCATATGCGAATGCAATCAGTTGAATTCTGATTCAATGACATCAAATTTGGAATGCACTCATTGACTCGCTTTTTGACTAAAGAATGAAAAAATGAAGTTTAAAGTCGTTTTTCAAGTCACGACTTTGAAGTCATTTAGAGAAGTCACTTACTGAATTCATTTTATGAGTGAAGTCACTAACTATTTGCAACAAAAATAGTTTACGATCATGTCTCGTATGCCACTGGTAAATTGACTTCAAATGACTTCAATTGACTTCATGAGACTTTTTATTCAATGAATGCAATACATGAATAACCAAAAAATTTATGAAAAAAAGAATTCGAAGTCGCAGAATGAAGTCTGAATGGCGACTTAATTTTTTAAGTCCCAGTCAAAAAATGGCTGCAATCATTTTGCAGCAAAAGAATGCATTCTTTTACATCTCTGCTCAGTTGTAGGGATATTTGCCTTAAACTTTTTACACGGTAGTCATTTTGTGGCACATCAATCATCTTTAGTAACCAACAACTTCAGATCATTAGGCCATATAACTCCCATACACATATCTGATTGTTTGAGATGGTGAAAATCATAAAGGATTGGTGGAGTATTCGGAAGAATTATGTATTCTCGGTGCGCGAATGACCGTTAGACCGTTTAGACTTAGTTCAGCTTCTAAGCTGGGTAAGCCATTTTATGTTATTGAATAAAGATGTTCCGTGGAATTCTTTAGTCTCTTCAAGTCGATGACCATTGCCGTGCAAATGCAACAACAAAATGTGTTCCAGATATTCGTTGTTGTTTCATTTGCATGTCAAATATCACCAAAAAATTAAACACCCTAATGTTTGAGCATACATGAAAAGAAAAGAAAAAAGAAAATTGGACTACTTTGTGAGTAACAGAAAGAAGGTGGATATATAGGTATATTATGTAACTGGATAAATGTAATTATGTCATATTATACTTTAGCTTTTCCTCAAGTTTTCTTCAAAGGATCTACTTACACGTGTGCTTACCTCGTTATGTTGGGTATTGAAGATGTAGAAAGTGAGACAAGAGCAAGTGAGCAAGAAACCCAAAATTAAATACTGGCCTACCTCATCGAACTTAACAGTTTCATGTGCCAATACATAAACATTTTTGGAAAGAGTTTTCTTTTAAGATCGATACAACCTGCCAGTTGGTCAGTAAAACCTTACTTAGTCCGTCATGTTCCATTTCATAAATGAATAATTGAGGAGGCAATACCCAGTGTTCTTAAATGTTGGAACCCGAAACAATCTTCTCTTTTTAAATACTTCTTTGGTTCTTTTATAGAACCATTAGGAGCTGGGCCTATATCTGAATGCTTATAAAATATAGTGACGAATTGGCGCTGGGTTTGTTGCTGAAATTATGCTAGATGAAAGAGTGCTCTGTTGTTGAGAAGCAAGACAGTCTCCGGTGTCTGAGATATTTTTAAAAGAAGGAGCGACATTTAGGACTAACATATATGTACATATGTACTAGCCACTCGAGGGGAAAAGAAGACTCAAACAGTTATTGTTGTTGTTGTTTTTAGCGGAAAACACTTGCCGAAGATTTGGGGGATGTTGTGGGAAGTGACAGGCCTTTGCCGGATATGAACCGGGTACGATCAGATACTAACTTGCCAGTGAAGCCTTCTGATCATTTGCTGCCTCCTTCCGTAATTTTCCTTACTTCTACACCGTCCATGATTGCGAGCCAATAATCAAGACCGATTTGACTCTTTGATTTATTCGTGCCACAAAAAGCTTCACAAGAAAATTGTGTCCAACTTTCAGAGTTGGCATGAAACTTGCAGGTCTAATTGTGTGTAAATGTAAAAATAATATACCAAAAACAGGAAGAGAAACATTGCTTTAATCGGAGCTACCCTCGTTTAAAATATTTTTCCCTTCGTTCAACTTTCTTTTGCGTTGGCGTTCAGCACTCTCTTTGTATTCTTAAATTCTAACAAACAAAAACTTTCGCCACTAAAAAACATACTAAAAAAGTTGGAAGAGGCTTTAAATCAAAACTGCTGAATAGACATTTTTAAAATAGGTTTATGAATACTTTTTCTGCTACTTTAATTGTTACTAATTGTAAGAGCACTTTTGTATTTCTTTGAGCAGCTTTGCATTTTTGAGCATGGAAAAAAATAGTTGGAGATTAGTAAGGTTTATGCATTTCCAACAAAATGAGAAAAAGAAACTCAAAACAGCAAAGAGTAAAATCACATAAATGGTAGGAAAAGTGTACATAAGTAACCTACGAAGCATGCCGAAAATTACAAATAAAACTCCCACAAAAACTATACCTGTGTAGTACTTAAAGCATAAAAAAGTAGTAGAACCTAGTTCGGGCTATCGATTGTACCCTTAGGCGATTGCAAAACGTCCTCGGGGTGGCGGCAAGACGAACGAATGACACAACAAGAATGAAACGAAGCAATAGAAAATGCATAAAACAACAAGACCAGTTGTGATGCGAGCGAGAGTGATAGCAGGTAAGTAAGACCGTTACAGTTACTTACTTTCTGGCGATAAAAACAAAATACGACTGCAAAATAGTACTTTTATACTCTTAACGGTATCGTACTTGTTGTAGCGTTATTGAAGTGCTTTAGCGACTATGTACAATGTAAGTACAAATATATACACTTTAGGGTGGATGCGCGTTTTTAGGTGCCCAAAATCCCGGAAGGGTACGCAGGAAGTCACACATACATATGTACATATAAAGGTGTGTAACGCTGCGCGTCTTCACAAAATTGCGTTGATAGTGGCGTTGGACTTACTGGCACAGATACTTTTATTTGTGATACCGTTACGCTATGACACTAACACGGGCGTTTCTAGCAACGACATTTTTCCTTTAAATATTTTTTTT
This sequence comes from Sphenella marginata, assembly GCA_951509765.1. Classification (NCBI taxonomy): domain Eukaryota; kingdom Metazoa; phylum Arthropoda; class Insecta; order Diptera; family Tephritidae; genus Sphenella; species Sphenella marginata. Next base: position 48,757,833 of record OX608083.1, read on the forward strand.
ATTTGTTTATTGCACTCAGCAGACGATATGTATTTGTATTTAAATTGCTATTAAGAAATAACTTTCGCTTTAAATAAAAAAGAAACATTTTCAAAGTGCTATTAATTGTTTCATATTTTAACTGGTTCCCCCCCTTAATTCAGAAACACATTTTTTCAGAAAGTTAAAATTCAAAAGTCAAAATTCAAAAGTCAAAATTCAAAAGTCAAAATTCAGAAAGTGAAATTCAGATCTAAAAACTCAGAAAGTAATGAGAATTTCACTTTCTGAATGTTTAGATAGGAGATAATGGCTTTGAAATAAGTGAAAAACACGTTTCATGATGCATAATTAGTTACTTATAATAATAATTTATTTCAGAATTTAAAAAATAAATAAAGGCATAAAGGGTTTAATATATGACCCAAATATGGGTTAATAATGTAAACATTTAATTTTTAAATGTGCAGTAATAGATCAAACATAAAAAAAATTTTAGAGTTTATAAAATAATGAAATGCTGCTCTGAGGTGAAATATTTTGTTTCGTTATTAATAAAATTGTTAAGGCCGTCAATGGGTTAATACATGCATTTAAAACTTCAAATAATTACTATTGAAGTGTATACCTATTTATTTCTTTTTATATAAAAAATTAGTTAATTTAGTTAATTAGTTAGTCAATGAGTTAAGTCATGGCGTTTAAAGGTAGTACTTAAGCCTATGTCAAACAATTTTGATGTGAAAATTTAGAATGATTTCTGAAAAAAAAAATTCCGAAAAATTGTATTTCTGATTTTTTTCTGTCTGAATTTATGGGGGGCACCATTTTAACCCCATTATTCATAAAAAGTGAAAAAGGTTTTTAAAGATTATAGTTAATTCAAAAGTTGTATGAAAATGTCATTTTAAAAAGTTCAATTTTTTATGAATATGGCTGTAAGACTAGATAGTATCTGCAACTTGTTTAACGTTATCTGTTAGAGCAGGGCGAACACCCAAATCCCGATATTGTTAAAATCCAAAGAATTGACATCTCCAATATACATACATATATTACAGTGCTTCGGACATTATGTAAACGTTAGTTTTAGTTGTTGCAGTTGTTGTTGCTTTTTGAGTTAGTCCATTATTTTTTTAAAGTTGTCTCAGTAAACGTTTCAGCTACCTTAGAAGTGTGTTAAGTTGACCAAAAAAGCGCTTTTGTCCAGTATAAATGCCAACAAAAAGCAGAAGAAGAAGCAGCAAAATCAAAAGCCAAAACCAAACTAACAACAACTGTGCAGAACTTTGCTTGGCGTATAAAAAGCATTGCTTAGCTCAAAGCATCAATGTACAACAAGAAACAATCATTTCTGTGAAAAACCACAAAAACAAAAACATTAAGAAAAGTATCTAAACCATTGGTAGGCATGAAAAGAGGACTGAATATGTGAATGTTTCTGTTTCTTAGAAAAAAGGTGAATATTACGGGATTACGTGCTTTTGTAGGATTTTTTTCTTACAATCCCGTGAATTTCGGGATGTTACTTGCTTGAAAAAAATTGGTTAAAAGTTTAAGTTCATGTAATTTTTTTTTTTATTTAACTTTCATTTTTAATAAAAAACATATTCGAAATCTAATTATTTGTTATTTATTTTGACGTCAGTTTCGACTGATAGTCTCACAGCTAAGTAAATGAATGTGCTAGTCCGCTGATGTTAGGTAAAAACAAGAGGAAAAATCATAGAGAGTTCTGCCTCTTAAAAATTAGTAGTGGACTGCACCTCCAGTACAATTTTCCAATTATCTCAGGAATGCGTTTAATAGGCAAGTAGAATAGAGTTACCTGATCGTGAGTCAGGTAAATTCTAGGAATAACCGCAAGTCAATTATGAGACGGAATGCTCTGAATCATTTTAACCTTTCGCGACACGTCGGCATAAGCCGACGCTATAAACGGGACATGTCGGTATATACCGACATGGAAAAAATCGAATATAAACACGTCGGATATAGCTGACGTCAACTGCATTGGTCTTATATAGAGTAGCATATTGTAAGCTTTAAGTTAGTGACCGAATTCGACTTTTAAAATATTCAGGCATGCTCTGAATTTCGACTCGAAATGAAATTGAAATTAACTTTGAAATGAAGTCGCTTTGTTAATGGTGCTCTGCAAACCACATATTATTTTGCGTTTTTGTTTTGTTCGAATGCGAAGTTCGAAAACAGCTAATCTTTGTTATTATGTTGTGTCCATTGTAAAATGAAAATTGTAGAAGTAAGCAAAGGTTTCTTACAGCTCAACCTAATATAAACGCACAGCGTTTTTTGTGCGTAACGTTTTGAATTGAGGTTATGGTCATTTTACAAATTATTGTTTGATCATTTTTGTTATTTTAGAGAACTGTTTTAGACAAATATCTTAATTTAAAACGTCAACCAAATGTTGTAAACACAAGTTTGACCTTCTATATACAATAAAACAATTCATATTTAGACCAATAAAAGCAACGTTACTCAAATAATTGCGTATAGACTTCTGTGCGTCCGCAAACGCTGTGCGTTTATATTAGGTTGAGCTGTTACGGCAAAAAGTGTGAAAATTTATAAACAAAAGTTTTAAATTTAATAAGTAAAATGGCTTTGCTAGCTTTAGTTGGAAATGCAAATGCTGAGTACAATACTGAAGCTATTAGGAGACGAATTTTAAGAGACAACTCTAATCCTTTCGACCTGAATGAAGTGGCGTAAGTTAAAAAGTGTGATATGAAATGAGTTAAATGCTTATCTACAAGCAATATTTAGCTTTGTGTCCTATTATAGACTTAACAAAGATGTATTTCGGATGTTACTGGAAATTATTATTTCACGAATAAAACCGTCGTCAATACCGCTTTGTGTTGATTTTTTAAATATTAAAATTTTCGTGAGTGGGAAAAAAATATAAGTTACTTAGTAGCTAAAAATATTGTGTAAATCAACAGAAATTCAATTCAGATCACCAAATTCAAGTTTGGCTTTGCTTTCACCAATTTCTATTGAATTGTATCTACATTCAAAGGACAATCCAACATTACGAAATATGTATGTATGTGTGTACATAGTTAAACCACATCAAAGAGAATAATTTTAGAGCTAAGCCTATCAAAAGAAATAATCATTTTGTATTAATATTCGCAAGCTAACTATTCATATGTTGACCGTTTCATTCATTTTGCATATAATCACACTTATTTATGAATATGGTTGTATGGAAAAACCAGGACCTACATAATTAATTCGATATTTTCGAAATTTCAATCCAAAAAGTCTATTTTATATGTATTCTATGTTTTCAGATTGACCTCCAGCTACACATCGGCGTATCCTAGATGATGCGCGTACAAACAGACCTCTAGACAAGGAATTTGAAGTAAGAGTAAACAAACACCAAGTAGGCTACACATTTTTTGAAATCATAGCCGTTACAGTCCCTGTTATAAACTAAATGTTGAAGACCCGAATACATAAAGCCAAAGTGAAAACCCTGCAAAAAATGCGATTAGTCCGGGATGCATCCGGGATCAATCGCAGAGGAACAGTAGACTACTACTTTTTCTAGTCTCTTTGTATGGAGAGTTTTGATCGCATTTGTTCGAGCATGTCCTATGGAGAGACTAATTGTACCCCTTTCATACTAGAACGGGTATGAATGTAGATTCGTCGCTTGTATACCCTTATGGGTATACTTGTAGATTGATCGCCTATTATACCCGAAAAGGATCGAAAGTAGATTAGTCGCTTATATACCCTTGTGGGTATACTTGTAGATTGGTCGACCATTATACCCGAAAAGGATCAAAAGTAGATAGGTCGCTTTTTTTATCAACCCACACCCACCCTGCCCCCTCCTCTTCCTCCCCGTTATAGAAAAAGAACATATCCGCAGACTTTTGAAATAACAACTTGGCTATCTGTTATTTAATCATACGCTGGTATAACATACGCTGCTTTGTTAAAAGTCCATATAAATATTATAAAAGATTTCAATTTCATCGAATTTAATAAGTAATTAGCAAATTACATTAATGTAGTATCACTAATAATTTTTTTGAAGCTCCTTACGCTAAAAACTATATTTTTGTAATCAGAAAAGCCTTCTCTGCCCCCCTGAAAACCGTTTTTTTCTAGTCGTGCGAGTGTAAACTAAAGTTTTCCCCATTCATATTTGTAACAGCTCCTAGAAGCTTTCACGGGTAAGTGTGGTTGAAATTATAGTGTCCTATTGGATTGGATAGGATATAACCCTCCAAATCCCCAAGATATCAGTCTGATTAATCCCCAACTCTATCCGTAAGGCATGTGTTGGGCACAATTGTAGACCAGTTGTACCCGAAAGGGATTAATCGAGGACAACTCTCTTTACGGATTAATCGCACAATTTTTTGCAGGGAACAGTCAAATGTAAATGTTTTATTGTATACACTCGTACATACTAATAATAGTCTCCCAGTAAACCAAACAGCAAGGAATATCTTTCAGCAGCTAGCTATAGATAAGTTAATAGCTTGACCGAATTGACCTTTTAGCATAACTCTGTTTGGTGTGTCAGGTTCCGTCAATAAGTAAGCCCACGAAGCCTGGACTAGATAAATCTACTGTACTGACGATACTTAAAAAAAGATTAAGAATATAATTAAAAATAATTCTAATGTAATGGTAGTGGATTCCTTAAATGCATGCTTAATTCATACTTAAGTAACTCGAATCTAATTACTATATATCTGTATTGATATTTTTTTATAAAGTACAATCCAAATACAATTGACTTCAAGGCAAATTCTTCCTTATAACTCGGTAATGCAATTGATTTTTTTTTATTATTATTGTTATGTGGTTTTAATGTAGTGTTTATATAGGCTTAGTGTAATTTAAATACAGTTACATTGCCCTTTCCATGCACTTGTGATTTAAGATCTGTCATTAGTGTGTAAATAGTATGTTATTGTTATTCAATTATAATGCTATGATGATGCAAATTTTATTAAATTGTAATGTATATGTAATGCTATACAAATTGTTATTCAAATTTGGTAATGTTCAACTGTAATTACATTCCAATTCACATCTATTGTAATGCTATTTTAATGCATTTAATCTCAATGCAATTCTACTTTTTAGTAGGCTAGGGGGCATAGAATATACCCACGGTAAGGTAGGCGCAGAGTTTAAAACACAAAGTCTCCCCTGTCCCTCTGCTGATCGGTTGGGGAAAATGTTTTGTGAAATCGAAAACTACTTCTCGACACTCGCGTTTTCAATACTAACTTTTTTATAGAGAATCTTCCAAATGTTTTATGTGTCTAAAAGTTCGTGCGTGTGTACTCTACTAGGTTACAACATACATATACTATAGCTACAATATTTCGTCCTCTTATATGCCAATTGACCACAGAACTGCCTGCCAATGGGCATATTAAAGTACATCTCGAATTGAATGGGCAGACAAACACAAAATAGCAATGACAGAGCAATTCGTTGGCCCCACTTAGCGCTCGCATATGTACATACATACATAGATACAATGAGAGTAACGTGGATAGCACGCCAAAATGTACCCCAATAACTTTCAAACGGTATGTGTGTCCTTGTAGTACATACATATGTACATATATGATCAATTTGATGTTGGTAGCGCCTGCACTTAAATAAATCCCGTAAATGAGAGTGCAATACAGTGACTTGCATGGCATGTCTGTGTGTGAGAGTGGAGATCTATTGAAATATTACCATCAGTTGCTATGCTGCATTAAGGATAACAATGAAAATTTGCACAACCATTGAAGCTTCTACATGTGGGTGGCACGCGTTCGTTTTGCAAAAACTTAGTAAGCCATGGCAAAAATAAAAACCGGTTTTAAAATTTTTCTTCAAACTGGCAAATGGAACAAAAGGTTCACGTATTTCAAAGGCGAATAAGCCCCACAACTCTTCCTCCTTCTCCGACTCTTTCTATTTACTTCTTTGCATATCCCTTTCTCCCTCTTCCTATGCCTTTCTATCTCTTTTATTTTCTTCCTATCATTTCTTGTCACATTCTTCCTATTGCGGTCTCGTTTTAATATTTAGTAGTATAAGCCACCCTAATGTTTTATGCATATATTTTACATATATATATTCTTAGCCACAATAGTTTCTAACTCTGGGCGTACTCATTTCAAATTTAGTTCAGGGAACTTTTTAAAGTTAAGCCCGCACATTGGATAATCTGCTTAAAACTTTGACACAACCCACTCCGTTGGCCCAGGAAACGGGGTCGATGTAGATTTTAGCCCTATCTTACGACAGTTAAACGTGCCTCTGCCATAATTCAACCCGCTCAACCGCAACTGCTAAGTCTACTCATCTTGGATCATCGAAGAATGGATATCGATTCGAAGCACGGGCAAGATACGCTCACTCCTAAGTATAGCGGAGATAGAACATGCATGGTCACAAGGAAAACTTATTAGTGAACAGTTGCTCAACCCAGCAGACGGCTGTTGTATCTCTTCAGTTAAGAGAAATCCTAGATCCAAAAGAAGAAACCAAGGCGAGGAAGCCACAGCCACACCCCACAGCTAAAACGGAAGTCAAGAAAGAAGAAAATTGTTATTAAAGTGCGTCGATATGGGCGTGAAGCTAATTCAGAAGTGGATAATAGGAGGTCTTGAAACTGGGGCAGCTGCTACAAGAACAGTAGAGGCCATTTGGTAAGCGGACTGTACTTAAACTTGATTGATCAAAATAAAATTTAAGAAACTTGCCTTCTCTGGACTGGGAAAATCTACAACGGAAATTTACGCTTGCCGACAAGAGCTTCTTTGGCCTTAGTCCGCAATTCAGAAGTAAAGGCCCCTCTCTCTCTCTTTCTTTGATCAAAGATCACTTTCTAAAAGTCTCTTATCTTAGTGTCCTTATATATGACACTAAAACGTGTATGAGAACAACATTAGATAGACCAACCCTTTGCTAACTCCAGAAAACGGCGAAAGGAGAGGCGGACTCGAGTCAACACATATCCATTGCAACATATCGGCCGCCCTCGTCTACCTTTCACTAAATTTTCACTTATTTTTATTGCTCTTCATGTGCATACATTCATAGCTCGTATATGTTGCTGTTATACAACGAATATTGCACTTTTGCTACATTTTTGTTGTTGCCGCATATTGTCCTTGTGGCAATAATTTAGCAAATGATACCATTACAGCAAATTCATCAATGGGGACCCATATAGATGCTTTACAGCGCATAATATTTATGTACGTCCATACGAACGCATGCATATGTACGAGTACATACATACAAAACCTGTAACAAGCGCGATTAGCCTAGGATGCGTTCGGAATGAGTCGCAAAGGAGCCGGTTTTGCGCACTTTATATGAGTGGAAGTGATCCATTTAGCTTGAGCATGTCCTATGAGATACTAATTGGTCCCGTTTATGCCTAAAAGGGTATTGTCGGACAGATTCTCTTTGTTCCCCATCGGCTACGGTAGGACCAAATTACTTTTGAACCCCTAAAAGTAGGCTACGAAAAGTAAAATCGTCTTTAACGGAATATTTGAGATCAATTATAGCCAACTGCAGACGAAATGTATTGATCCCGAATAACTCATTTTAGAGATCAGTCGCACAATTTTTTGCAGGAAAGCGTGACTTCAGGTCATGTACATTATCCACCAACGCACACATGCTCTCAAACACACACAAACACACATATTCATTAAAAAGCTTTGGCTTCAAATACACAAAAAGTTTGTGCTCATGAATAGAGCGCCTTTGAACAATGGCGGACAGTTTCAAATTTTTCATACAGAAATTCAATACAACAATCAACCGCTAGCCGCATGACTTCTTCCTTTCCATACCCCTCGTCTACTATTTTCATGAATGAAATCTGTGCCGCCTCACAAAAGCTGCGGTTTCACAAGTCCAAACATTTCAGAGTATTGAGGACTTTTTTGGTTTCATCGCTGGATTTATCCTTAAATAAATGACAGTCATGGTGCTCTTTATTGTTGAGCATGCGATATTATTAAATGTAGATGCAGATGTACTTGAATACACATATGTATGTGTGTGTGTGTGTATTGTGTTCTGTTGAAAGCTTTTATGTAATTTAATGTGACAATGTGAAAATCTGACTTCAATAATTCGTAGAACAAATTTTGCTGAAAATAAAATTAAACACCCATCGAAAATAAAATAATCTAACTAATTTTGTTAGCAGGGATTTAATAGATATCAACAAAGATACACTCTTGCACATCAAGCTTAACTTATTCCCAGCTTACCAAAGTCGGAGCGCTCCGAAAAAAGCATCCAAAAAGAGTCCGTAATTGGAGCCTTTTCGGAGTAAACACCGAAGAACTACTTTTTTATGAAGATTTACGGAGCGTTGAGAGAAGAAATGAATATTGCAGAGCGAATGAACTGCAAGGCTCAATTATATGAGCAATTTCGAGCGTTTTATGACCCTTTTTGTTGTAGGCGTACAGAGAATTGTGAGAAAATAAACGTTGGAGAGCAGATGAGCGGCAACGTTCAAATATGTGAATGTTTGCGAACATTTTCTGAGGTTTTTTTTGCTTTACCTAACAGAAGGTAAAGATCACATATTACATGACGCTTATTAGTAGGCGACTGAACAAACATTTTAACATAGCATTTTTTATAATTTCAGAATTGTGTCAATAAATCTGCATAAAACTTTAAAAGGTGTATTTCCTTTTCATTATTTATAAAGCTTCATAAAAATGCCATTAGGAACCTCCAAAATGACCCAAAAGGAGTAAAAAATGACCCCAAATGAGCTTCAGAAATTCATCAATAAAAGGGTCCGAAAAGAGTCCAAAAAGGCTCCAAAAACCCTCCGAATGGACGAATAAAAGGCTCCGAAAAGAGTCCAAAAAGGCTCCGAAGTTCATTTAAAAAGAGTCATAAAACGCTCCAAATTCATCGGAATCGGACTCATTTCGGACTCTTTTTTATGACTCCGTTTGGAGTGCCCGCGTAGAACGATTTATCGCTCCATTTGGGCTCCGAAAGGAGCTCATTTCGGAGGGTAAAGCTCTGAGAAATGTGCGTTTTATGGCTCCGAAAGGAGTATTTTTTTGCACTTTTGGTTAGCTGGGTTGCTTCAAAACTCATGAAAGAATTGTGTATAAGCTTTGAGGGAGCGAGTAGTTTTTTTTAATTTTTATTTTTATTTTTATTTGAGATTTTTATTGTTCTATTTATTAAGAGTAGATTGGGGGTTTGCGGAGCACATTTTACTGGGAACGATCTTTGGAAAATTATTATTTTATTTTATTTATTTGTTCCATATAGAACTTGGAGGGTGCACCTTGTATGTATTTATTGGGCGTGAGCACTGTGGGCTCTGAGGTAAAAGCGCGGTGTGGCCTCCTCATTTTCGCTTGGAAAAACCCTATTTGGGCTATTCAGCCATAAACTATATCTTCAGAATATTTCATAAGCTGGTTGCGAATTATAAACGGGTGCGCAAATGAAAAAAAACGAAAGAAATTTCTAAAGTCGCTTAAACAGATTGATACGTTGGGTGTTTGATATTTACATTTAAGAACATGGAATGGTATACAAATTTAGTTAGCAAGTTTGAAAGTGCGTAGAGAAACGAGGCCGACCCACGAATAAGTGTAAAGATATGAGAAACATGGCGAGCTGAGTCTGTGGGACTTGCTGTTATCGGCAGATGCAAACTGATACTTTAAGGGGTTTTGCCTAGTTGGGAACTAGTGTTAACGGCAAACATAAGTTCAGCCAGAAAATAGTTCTTTCTCGACCAACAAAGAGCACCCTCCGTAACCCTCTTTTAATTCTCACTACCTCATCGGCAGGTCCATTTTAGATTAATATCATAAGACTTAAGGACGCAGTGCACTTCCTCCCATTATTATCATTTGTACCTTCTAAGGGAAGTCCAAGAAATTTAATAGCAAGTTTCTTGGTTGGCATCATAGGAAAATAGAAATTATTAGGTTTGTCTGTGCTTAGTCTGGATAAGTGGATACTTCTTGCTGATACTTTTTTGAAATCTATGTCTTAGATAAAGAAGAGAATATATGTACCTCGAAGTTTCGCGTGACTGAAGCATTAAACATGTCCTGATGTACATACATATGCCGATGTCGAAAGAAGATGATATGGCCCTTAAAGTACTCGAGAGTTCTACGAAAAGTGCTTTATAACTTCGATGCGGTAGGCCAGCTGCTCTACTGCCACACCACAGCGGCAGTATAAGGAGGTTAATACTTCACTTCCAAAATCATGTTGATGAAGGCAACAAACAACTCTCCTTAGTTAAAAAATGAAATTGAAGAGATACCAACTTCGGAGGTTTGCATCTTAAAGGAGTATTCTCCCCTTTTTACTACATCAGTCTGTCTCAAGGTCAGACTGTTAATATAGCGTAGTACATCGAGTACTATTTGCCACATGCTATTGAAAAAAAATTTTCCTTTTTAACATCCAACCCAGCTTTCTTTGTGCGACCCTTTTAAGTGCAGAAAAGGTCAAGGTGTTCATGCCCATAGCAAAGCTCAAGCAATAAATATTACATGAGCCACTTTCAAGAGCAACAACATCCTAGCATTTAATAAAAATCAATGATTTGGAAATAACATAAACATGTTCTACTTGGAAATAATCAAATAAGCAATAAATTACCAATTTTACAGAAACGACTTTTAAAACGCAACTTCTTGCTTTGCCCCTCAAATCATCAATTTAAACGCTCTGCTGCTTACGACGCGCATTGAATTGCAATTTCGCATTTGGTAATCTATAAATCAAGCAAAACATCAAAAATTTCCCAGCAATTTCCAGTATCTCGTCGACCAATAAATTCCATCAATGCACCTGAAAGCTAGTGAAGCATACATTTAGGCTACATAGGAGGGATCTAACAAAAGTTCGCAAGAAAGTGCGATGACTACCGACAATTTATGTATTTGCATCCCTCAACAATGATAAATTCAGACAGAAGAAATTCAGAAATACATTTCCGGTCATGCATTAACCCACTCGTTATCTACATTTTGATTTTTATAACGATATTATTAACGATTTTTTGGTTAGGTTTGAATAGGTGCAGCACATAATTGGTAAATATTTAAAATTATAACTTATGAGCGGCCATACGTTAACCCATTAACGACCTCAATTTTCTTTCAACTCTGAAATCAAATGCTTAAGAAGTTGATTTTAAACGCTATAACACAAGTAATTATGCATTAACCTCTAGGTGACTAATTTTTGTTTTTTTAGATTTGAAAATCAAATTCTTTAAATAGAAGTTGCTAAAACTATTTGTAAGGTTATTTGGCAAAGTAGCAAAACCAACCAACCAATGCTTCGTGAAACGTGTTTTTTACTTATTTCAAAGCCATTATTATCTCCTATCTAAACATTAAGAAAGTGAAATTCAGATCTAAAAATTCAGAAAGTAATGAGACGGCAGAAAAAAATTCAATTTTCTGAATTTTTAGATCTGAATTTCACTTTCTGAATTTTTACTTCTGAAAAAATGTGTTTCTGAATTTCTGTATTCCGGAAACCGGCTTACCCAACGGAATAGGAGCTTAGAATATACCCACGAAAAGTAAGTCTGGATTTCTAATGAGAGCTAACAATATTAAAAGATCCTTTTAGGAATTAGGCGTAGAAGTTTACTTTTTTTTGATACCAAGTCACGCCAACTGAGCGAACTTTTGTTAGTACCTCCCTCCAATATGGGTACCTAAACGTTCTATGCATTATTGTTATCATAAACCACAGAGTGAAACACCAAACAAGCCAAAAAGTGACCAAACTTGTGCTTACTAGTCGTCACGTTTCATAGAAAAAAACATGTGATTGAGACCGGAATAGAAGAAACCAGACTGTATGCCGTGCCTACCCCCAAGAAGGAAGAGGGGACTGAAAAGTATTGGAAGTATTGGCTTTTGGAATAAATTATAGAACCAATACCTAAGTTCTTCGACTCATAGCCAATCTTTTTAGTATCCTACGAGTTGGAAATTGTCAGATATCGGACAGAAATATACCAGTCCCAAAATAAATGAAAATTATTGAAACGCCTCCAGTCATGGTCCAAATGGGCGCTCTGGCACTGGAAATGTCTAATTTTGAAAATAGCTTCTAGTGGGATTTTCCAACTATGGCCACTTTTGTCAATTCAGATTTCGTATTTTTCGGACCAGTTTGATATGAGTTAAACCATTCTAGTGCTGAACTTGTGTGTTTTGCTGACTAGCTTGGTGTTTCACTGAGGAATATTAATATTGAACCCATAAACCATTCCACACTCGTACATATTGACCGAATTACGAGCGTGTGTACAAGCTAACAACACGCATACCAAAATTTTATTTCCGTTATTAATCCTTAAATGATATATTTTACATTATTGGTATTACTCTTTAAGCAGATTGTACTCATACGAGTATTGGTACATTAGACTGATTCGAAAAAAATAAATTTTATTTCATTTAGGGAAAAGTTTTCGTTGAATTTTCGACTCAGCTAACACATGTTTATTCTCTTTTCGCATTTCGGTGACAGTTGTTTGTTATGGTGTAGCCGATCTGCCCCTTTGAAGCTTTGTCGTTTTTAAGGTTAGTTACTTTTAACAACACTTTTTTTTATACTTAAAACGACTTAGGTCTAGTGGCGGAAACTCCCCCACAGATTTTTTATAGTCCTTTTTGTTTGTTTTATAATCGTACATTAAGTAATGGTCACGTTAGAGTTACCCTTTGTAGGTAGTTATTTCAGTGTTGCCTAAACTCTTTAGTTTCAACGTTACAGTTGTTGTTTCTTACCTGTCCCTTCAGGTTATGGACGATAAAATGATTGATGTAGATATTTTTGGCGGGGTAGAAAATTTAATTTTATTTGAACAATTTTCCGTCGATTGTCAATTTTGCTTTCGAGATAAGTCGGTTCCCGCGATGTTCTGTCCGATGTGTCAATATTGGAGAAAAGATCATTTCAAAACAATCGTGCTAAATCATTTTGTATCCAGACAATTTTTTCTGGCCGGTCTAATTTGTACTTACGAATATTTAGAATTAAATATGTATGTTCCGACATAAGTTTGTTCGTGTAAGGATGAAGCACGTGTATCCTTTACGGAACAAGTATTTCCGGAAAATACATACAAACAGATTATTTATTTCGATTTTAGATTTCTATTTGCAATTTAATCATTACTGGCGTGCTCGTTTGCAATATCCTTAACCAAACTAAATTCAATATTTATCAATTCGTTTAAACCTAAGGGATCTTAAGTATTCGTTTCTAAACACAATAGACGCCTGCTGACTTATATAATAGGCGCAAGACCGTTTTAGAGGGGAGGTAGGGTTGTATCTAGTATATCATTCAGTGTTAAAGGGTTTCAACAAATCCAGAACTCATACGAGGATTTGAAAGGATGTGTCAATAGTTCCATAACCTCCCAATATGAGGTGAGCTTCCCATTTGGCGCGTTCATGAGTTTCTTCTTCAAACAAATGAGACATCACTCGGTTAAAGTTCTGGACATTTCTTAGCTCTTGCGGACTTTTGAAATTATTTCTCAGCCTCAGGTTATTCATTGCTGAAAAATTTCAAATATGTTTTATTTTTATTTATGCATCATTTGTTTATTAATAAGTTTAAACAAATTTATAATAAAAACACTCCAAGCAAACGCTCTAAGAAGTAATAAATATTTAAGGGCGTGGACACTCTTTTTCATTTTGCACACACCAATCTGGTTGCAATGCCTCTGCTCTAAAACCATGAGCTACTAAGCGTTCACGATGGTACAATATACGAGCTTCAGCGCCGCGATAACCTTGATTAGGGTTAGACCACAAACGTTCTGCTAATGCGCTGGAACGTGGCCATAGTCGATAGTCTAGCGTCAATTCGTCGATTTGTTCTGACCAAACTACTGCCTCAGCACCCAAAACCAAAGACTTATTTGTACCAGCAATCGTTTCCAAGTTGTTTTCGTAAACTTTCTGCCAACCAATAAATGGCGAACACCAATTATTACCATCTCTTACCCAACTCGGACCACCACAATCCAAATATAGGCCATCACTATTTGAAATAATAGCACGATAGCCGCGATTTATAATTGCTTTAATATCGGGACTTGTACTAGCTGACCAAATTTGTATGATATATCTCGATTTATCTACATACTGATCAATATACGGTTCACGCGTTAAAGGACTTGTCCACAATATAATGGGTATTTTACGATTATTGGCTGCTAGATCCACTTTTGCTAGCGCTTTGCTTTGAAATTCACCCCAAAGTCGATAGAAGGCATCCCTTTGTAGACCCCAACCTTGTGACACCATCCAATCACGTATACTTGCACTGGAATTCCAACAACTAAATCCCACCTCATCACTTCCCATATGGAAGATGTTTGGTTTGAAGGCATCAAACATTTCACGATAAATATCTTCTAAAATGGGATATAATTCATCCGCGGTGACATCAAGTTGTCCGGATGGTGGGTAATTGCAAGCAACCACCAACTTCGTGCGTTGCCATCCTTCGCCGACATGTGCGGGAGCATCAAATTCGGGCACAACTCGTATGCCACGAACTAGTCCATATTGAACAATTTCTGAAATTTGTTGTTGTTTATAAAATTTACGAGGCGAGTATGTGCCGAGCTTATGAAATTCTGGATGTGATTTGAGTTCAAATGGAAAACTTTGAGCATCTGTGATGTGCCAATGCAATGTATTGAGTTTAACCATAGCCAAGCCATCTAGAAAATATATAGAATAAGAAGTTAATTTCCATTTGACGTTAAAGGTAAAGCTAAATGTAATGTGTGGGTGCGAGAGTAAGAGTGTAATGGAGGAGGCAGATGCTTGATGAAGCAACAAAGCCATGTACTGGGTGCTGGGGTTGGCCATGCTCGACTTAAAAGCTCACTGAGGCTTAGTTCCTCTAGAAGTGTGACTTTGGGTGGACGTTTGAAGACTCCGTGTAAAAGTGGATTTCGATGGAAACCCATAAACCCGAAAGCTTCGAGTGAGAGATCCTGTACTACAAACGTTTCCAGAGCTATGATTTTAGAAGTTTAATCTGTTATCACACCAACCTTTATGTGGAAGGTACTGTAAGGTTTGTTAATGTTTCGAAAAAAATAAAAAAATGTCAATAGACGAACACGACACAATTATGACCTAGAATATCCACCAAGCGCTATGACTTTCGACCGGGTAATTAAATAAATGCATTTGGCCCTGAGCCAGAAAAACTAAGCTTCATTGAGGTGCCATCTATAAAGAGATTCAACAAGGTGATCGACAGATCCTCAACTGCGAAACAAAATGTATGTATCTGCTCCTATCTCGCTAAGCCTGAATTTAGTTTCCCGATAGCCAAATACTTGCAATAAATTCTTATTTGGGCGGAGTAGGCGATGGAGTACACTCTCGCATAACCAAAATTAAAATCATGCTCTTAATAACTGGCTGGGCCTGATTACAGTCGAGATTAGAAGCGCTTCACCCACTTTTGGCAGTTATAAAGACGCTGAGTAGACGACTCTGTAGAAATTAATTAGTTTCTGCTAACTATGTACTTAATCTAGATGACTTACCCAGAGTATGTTTAATAGACTTAACAGAAAAGAAATGTCGTGCTGTATCTAATAGTAGGCCACGCCATTTATATACTGGCGCATCCTCAATTTCAACTGCATCCAACATGAGGTATTGCTTTCGTATATCATCATAAACGATCAGCTGTGAGAGTGTCTCTAAACCGTGACGAGCACCGAAATATGAATTTGCTGTTATTTTAGCCACAGCGCCATCTTTTTCCGTATTAGACACTGTGAGCTTATAGCTTTCATCCGTATCAAGAGTTAGACTGGGAAGCTCGTTTATAGCTCCGATTATTTCAATTATAACCTTTAACTTGAAACCGCCAGCTTGTATTTTGCTTAGCTCTGTATTATCTTTTCTTAGTTGTTGTACGAATCTTGCCCTACTCTCTTCCCATAACGTTTGTTGTTTGTTGAGTTTATCAGGAAATTTAAACGTTATTCTTTTTATATCAACTTTCACCAAATCATTTCCAACGATTACTTTGCCATTTGGTTGGGGCCAAACAGTGCCCACTTTTGTATCCCCACAAAGCAAACGACATACCGATGAGCTAAGCGCCGTCTTATTGTTCGCCTCTGTGAGTTCAACCTTCTTGCATAAATTCAGCTGACATTCATAACCGTACACTTCACTGTAAATGAAATGTGAAATTTTATTAGAAAGAAGACTGCAGATGGCGGAAAGATGAAACCAATTTTGAGATAAGACGAAGTTTGACAAGAAATGGCGAAAAACCGTTCCCATATACATTAACTTTTTACACCATCGGAAAATCTGTTTGGTCGAATGTTTTATTATCAACCCAATCCTACATAATTTACAGCAGTGGGGATCTCTCCTAGGGTTCTAACTTTTATGTTAGTGTTTTACATAATAAAAAAATGCATTAAAAGAAATCAGCTTATTAGAAAAGGGTACAGCTTTCTTAAATTCAAATGTCAATTTTTGTTTTTTACAAGCCGGTTTCGGCGATCCGCCATCTTCAGTGTAAGTTTTCGTTCTCAAACAAGTTTGCAAAAAAAAACAAGAAATTTTACAAGAGATAACGAAAAATCGTTCCAGTATAAATCTAGCCACCCTATCGGAAAAACAGAAAAACAAAATAACTCAATTACATTTTGGTTTTTCGCTTACGATAAGTATACGACTATAGCGATACACCAATGGGGCAATGTTTTGAACTTTAACTTTTTACTCGTTGGCTTGCTTTAAAACAACATCTTGTTGAAATTTTGCCCACGCGTCTTATCTTATAAAAAATAACACTTTCCGACTGGGGCTGTAATTGCACATATATACATATGTACAAATGCATATACACATACATACATATAACACTTTTAAATTTATATGGGAACCCCATAACGGTTTTTTTATGTTGGATGTGATGCACCCTGATAAAAGTAAAATATGTATGTATTAGGGCCGGTCGATTTAAAAATCGCTCATTGCTCTGTGAAAATCGTATTCTAGGGATCAAAATAAGAAACTTTGCCGAAGGAACCATACCTCTAAAACGAATTCTGATGTCCCCCAATTTGGGTTGAACTTTTGGGTAGATATCATTTGTAGTCCATGTAATGTCACTCATACGCCATGGCCCCCTACCCAAAAGTTACTACCGGTACCGTAAATGTTTGCAATATTTTCCTCCCATTCCAAATTGGATTTTTAAAAATGTTTGGTTAATACTTGCCAACTAAAAATGTGATAAATTTTTACCAACTTGCAAAATTGAACTAGTTAAGTAAATATTTTGTAAAAAAAAAAGACACGAATGGTTTAAATTACCAGTTTAAATAGTTCACAAACATAATGTTGACGAATTGTGTAAAATTCTCTCCAAGGCCTTATTCTTAGGCAATAATTCAGAACCGGTGTAAAAAACGCTTACTTACTGTCTAAACTCTTTCGCAGAACATTAACTTGTTAAAATTTGTAGGCAAAACATCTGTTACTTTTTCATTAGTTGATTACTCATGCTTTGAGTAGTTTATTGTTTTGCTATGAAGATGTTTTTTACCAGACATTTGTAAATTTTGAAACAAAATAAATTATTGACAGTTGACAAATAACTTTACAGCAATCTGGCAGCTTACACTCAACTTCGCCGTTAGGGTTTCTCCGATAGGGTGGAAGTAATAGCTATGGTCGGTGAGGATGAAGTTTTTAAAATATTTTTACCGAATGACTCAAAACATTTGCAGGCAGAGCGCATTTTGACATTTCGTGGGAAATAGAGTCGCAAGTTTCTACTGGGTGGCTTTCACTCAGTACAAGTTGCAAGTGGAAAACAGCATTGGAAAACAACAACTATAACTAAATTGAACTGTTAACCAATCAAAAAAGCAACAGCTGTTTTGCCTGCCCGTTTTTACTGCTTCCTGTTCTGTGGAAAATTTTTATCTTTTGCGTGTCGAGAGTTTTATGTCATTCTCACTTTACTGGGACTTTCTTGCAAGTTTTATCACCGAACACAGCTAATATAACATTTGATTTCAAGAGAACTTTTAAATTCTAACTGAATAAATTCTGGATCGTGTAAGTGGTCATCTGAAATCAAATAACAAAAACTAGGTTGTTGGAAAATTGCTTAAACAAGATTTTAAGGTTTTTCTGTCAATAGTTTTGAAATAACCTAATTATTTATTAAAGAGTAATAAAATGCGCATTCTCCCTTGGCTTAATACGGGATTTACAAAATAAGTAATATTCTTGTGCATCTACGTATGTATGTATGTATGTATATTTTCACTTACTCGTACTCTTCGCTCTTCGCCAATGCACAAAAATTCTGATAAGCTATCAATAGAAATATCACTACACAAAGTCTTCGTTCCATTTCAAGTATACTTTTCTGACATGCTTTTACTCCAAACGATCACTGTGTTGTGTGCCTTTTGACTAAATTTTTATCCATTTATAACAAAGTTTTATTACAGCCAAAATCACGATACATATTTGTCTACTTTTATTATCATATCCCAGCAATTAAAGTTTGCAAGATCGGGTAAATAACAAAAGTTGCAAAATTATGTCAGCTTGACTTGTAAGGCATTAAGGTCTCAGTTAATTGCAAAATATTGTAAAATTATTAGGTAATTAGTATGTTTGGGTGACACAAAACATTTTACGGGAGACGGCGAGTTTTGATATTTCATTGAGAGAGAGTTGCTAGTTTCTGCTGGGGGAATTTCCCTCAGTAAAACTTGCAAGTGAAAACAGCTGATCACGACATGGGAAAGCAACAACAAAAATTTAGAAATTTGCAATGTTAACAAATTAAAAAAAGAACAAGCTGTTTAGATAAAAGTTTTCTCTTTCTCAATATACAATAGATAACCTTATGAGCTCTAACCCGAGGTTAACTACCCAATGTTGAGCAGTTAAATTCTAGTTAACTCAACTTGAAAGTTGAAAGGCTAGAGTTAACTGTGGAACGTAAGTTAACTCGCCACTGTGAAAATGGCCCTTAGTCTTTATGTAATCATAAAGTAATACATATTTTCAATTTCTTTAGATATTTTTTTGGTAATTGAGGGAAAAGCATAAAAGGTAATATCATACATAACCATCACACACATAAACCATGTGGTATCGACAAATATTTCTTTTACAGATGTTGTTTGGCTTCTTTTTTTGCTGGATATAGTTTGCAACTTCTACTACGGGCTTCTGATATACTAGCCCCATTAGAGTGATCATCTAATTTCAAATAATCTCTTATATTCCTTTTTAGCGCGCGTACTCTTTTTGGCGATCATAGGAAACTGAGGTAAATGCTTGATATATCTACATGTGTCGTTCGAAAATAGTGAAAAAAAAAACAAATTTCAAGATATTAGAGATGTCATACATCTAGGATTATATACAGTCATATTATAAAAATCTAATCACCTCGACCGCTGGAAGGTTAACGGAAGACAACACATTTTTCAACAGATCTGCGAATGTTGTACATACATACGAGTACATATATACTTAGTTGTTAAATTTTTATATGTACATATATGTAGATAAAGAGTATTTGTTTAGTATAAATTAATTAAGATGCTATAAATTGATTAATTTTTGTTATAGTTTTACCGCTAAACATATTTACCGATGACTCTAAGCTTGACGGGAAGGTGGGAGCGGGCATCTTCGCATTGGATTTGGGTCTGGAGGTCTCCTTCCGCCTTCCGGAGCACTGCAGTGTATACCAAGCAGAAATGCTGGCAATACATAGAGCCGTAAGCCATATGGCTACTGTACCTAGTTATGGAAAACGTGTTTTCATCTTCTCGGACAGCCAGGCTGCACTAAACTCATTCGTCTGCCCTGGACTCATTCGTCGACAATTTAAAGTCGGTCACTGAATGCAGCAGATCTCTTAACGAGATGGCACAGCACTTCAGTATCAACCTTTAATCGGTACCTGGATACAGGGATATTGTGGGCAATTGCAGAGCGGATGAGCTGGCCAGAAGAGGCACCACCGACCACATGCTTCCTGGAAATGACTCGGTAGGTATACCTATGGCCACTTTCAAGCTCCGTGTAAGCACGAGCACTATAAGATCTGCAAATGAAAAATGGTCAGCAATCTCAACATGCGGGATATCCAGGCAAACTTGGCCCTCATACGATAGGGGGCGCACTAAGGAGCTTCTTAGCGTAAGCAAATCTGCAGTATCATCCCTAATAAGTGTTGTAACAGGTTACTGCCTAATAGGCAATCACGGTGTCAGATTGGGGGGGCGACGACGTACGATTGCTGTCGCAGTTGTAGATGTATCGAAGAGGAGGAGAGTGTCTAGCACCTCCTATGCCAATGTCCAGCACTTGGCAGACGTCGGTTGGCCTTTTTAGGGGAACCGTTTTAATTCGACCTTTCTGAGGTATCCAGATGTAAGGTCAAGGCGCTAGCTAAATTCATTATTTCCACTAAATGGTTCGATTCCCGGTTTTAGGTATGGAAGGGATTCTCTTGCTTGAGTCCGTATAGGGTATCACAACGGGCCTATCGGTGGCCTATGTGTCGGGCTGTCACCTTGGGGTTTCGGCCTAGCCCTCGCAACCTAACCTAACCGCTTGTTTTGCTGGCTTTGCCTTGTAGCTGTCACAGAAAATAGCTTATTTTGTTCCTCTAGAAACCGGGGTCTCAAATTGTGGTTCTTTTTGTTCTTGACGTTCCCTTGTACATATTAGCGGTGTTCGGGTATTCACATTTTTAAAAATGTTAAACAATTTTACTGAGAAAGTGTTCGTTTACACAAAACACTTGCAGCGAGAGAACTCTTGACATTTCATTGACAGAGAGAGCTACAAGTTTTTACTGTGAGAATTTCACTCCGTAAGACTTATAGGTAAAAAAACGACAAGGGAAAACAACAACAAACAGGTTTAAATCCGAACAATTAACCAATCAAAATGACAACAGCTGTTTTGGTTGCAAGTTTTTACTGTTTCCTGTTCTGTGGGAAGTTTATGCCTTTTCCGCTTCGAGAGAGTCTTACATCATTTTCACTATTCTTACACTTTTTGCAAGTTTTTTACTCAAATACACCTAGCTATTATCTCTACATCGCCATCAGCTCTAGTTTTTTTTTTTAAATATTGAATTCTATTAAGTTGTATGTCCTGTGAGAAACCCTCTTGGAGACATACTATATCAATTTCGTATTTATGGTTTAAAATAAATTTGTCCCCACATTATATTTGAGTACTTTCATTGAGATCATCATCACAGCAAAGATCAAAGAATAATTATATAGAATAATAGCAGGATGCCCGGCGTTGCTCGGGATGTAAGTAGTTCATAAAATTCTGCTACCCTCACTTGAGAAGACAATTTACATGCAGAGAAGGTTCAAAACAATATTTATTTTCCCACATTCTATCCCGTTTATGTCTACGGCAACCAACTGAACCGTTTCTTAATAGTCCAACTTC
The DNA here is from genome assembly GCA_951509765.1 of Sphenella marginata. Classification (NCBI taxonomy): domain Eukaryota; kingdom Metazoa; phylum Arthropoda; class Insecta; order Diptera; family Tephritidae; genus Sphenella; species Sphenella marginata. The sequence goes on from OX608083.1 coordinate 48,779,411, forward strand.
GACCTTTTGTCATCTCCTTTCCATTTGACTCTTTAGCTGCGCCTAAACATTTCCCAAGTCATCCCCAGTCATTTTTCAAGGAAATTTTCAATATACAGACACAACTTATCTAGAGTTTTATTAAAGATATGCTGATACCCACATAGGGCGGCAGTGTTCCTATGCAATTGAAATAAAAATTTGGGTGATTCGTTTGGCATTGGCAGCAATGGGCCTGCTTTATGATAAATTTGGCCTTTAATTTTGAAATTTGAGTTGAATTGCTGACCATTTATAGTTCCTAATTAGTTCTGTTGCTCCGAATGATGTCATTTGAAAACATGAATTAAATGTACCAATGGACTTTAGGAACATTAAAAATAGATAGCAACCATCTCGCAGACCTAACGAATATACATACAAATTTTATTTAATTTCATATTCTAACTTGGCCATAGCGATAACCACATACCAAATTTCAACCAAGTCACGTCACATATGAAATAGTTTTGAATAGGTCGGTCCCGGGTCCACTTCCCGAAAGAAAAATTATCCCATATTTTAACTTGGGCATAGCGCTACCCACATACTAAATTTCAACCAAATCGGGCCACATTTGAAATAGTTTTCGATAGGTCGGTCCCGGGTCCACTTCCCGGAAGAAAAATTATCCCATATTTGAACTTGGGCATAGCGCTACCCACATACTAAGTTTCAACCAAATCGCGTCACATATGAAATAGATTTGAATAGGTCGGTCCCGGGTCCACTTCCCGCAAGAAAAATTATCCCATATTTGAACTTGGGCATAGCGCTGCCCACATACCAAATTTCAACCAAATCGCGTCACATATGAATTAGTTTTGAAAAGGTCGGTCCCGGGTCCACTTCCCGGAAGAAAAATTATCCCATATTTCAACTTGGGCATAGCGCAGCCCACATATCAAATTTCAACCAAATCGCGTCACATATGAATTAGTTTTGAATAGGTCGGTCCCGGGTCCACTTCCCGGAAGAAAAATTATCCCAGATATCAACTTGGGCACAGCGCTGCCCACATACCAAATTTCAACCAAATCGAGCCACATTTGAAATAGTCTTGAATAGGTCGGTCCCGAGTCCACTTCCCGGAAGAAAAATTATCCCATATTTTAACGTGGGCATACCGCTACCCACATACCAAATTTCAAGCTAATCGGGCCACATATGAAATAGTTTTGAATAGGTCGGTCCCGGTAGCACTTAGGAACGTAAAAAATAGATAACAACCATCGCGCAGACCTAAAGAATATACATACAAAATTTAATTAAAATCGGTCAAGCCGTTTCGGAGGAGTATGGCCTCGTACACCGTGACAGGAGAATTTTATATATATAGAGATTATTCTATGCTCTTTGACTGTAGCTACGTTTAAATTTTTCAAATTTACCGTGTTTTAATTAAATATTTACACAAAAATTTTTTGTTGGAGTTACGAAAACGACTAAATGTTTATTTTACATTTCCTTAGTGGTGAATTACCCACCCTCGAATTGATGGTTTAATGTTTCCCGCTATTCGTTGCGTTGGACCTTCTTTGTGTTTCACGTTCTTTGGTGTCTGTATGTTTGTCGAGCTGCGACCTGTTATTTGGACCATGGAGCACTATTTTACAACTGGTTTTTTGCTTTTCAAATAAAACTTTTACACCAGTTTTACAACAAAATTTGATTAACCTTGATCCACCACCGTAGCCGTTGACAAGTTGGGTCAACAATTTGAAAATGGAGATCCAAATCATTTATAAATGCTATTTTACCGTGGGCAATGATCCAGAACGAATATACGACTCACAATTTGTTGTTGCATGAAAAATGTAATTGATTTCGCTGTAACACTCCGCTAAATTTCGAAGGTGTTTGGTAAGGAGTGTATATAAAATACGATGCAAACCACAAATTATTCGAGTTAACGCATTTTTTTATTACCAAAGAGTGTTGCTGTACCGGCTGATGGGAGCAACCTATTAGACGACAGATGGCGCTTTTGGTTACTGGGAAATTATTTGCTACACGGCAGCCCTATCTCTGCTGTCAAAATCAGCTGCATTTATGACTTCTTTGTTTACAAAACAATTTCAATTTTGCTTGGCAGGGTTTTTGTTTTATTACAACGTCTTGGATTTGCGCAATGGAGGGCCAAACAAAATGGAAATACAACAAAACAGAGCACGACTGAATTTATGTATATATTATCAGTGTATATGAACGAAATAATAGCAAAGGGCATTAAGTACTTTACGTACATATGTATACAAAGGACCTAGCATACTCAGTGTACTCCCAGTGCCGAGTTCCATGGATCTTGTTTAAATATTTGCCAAATTCAGCTGGAGTGTGCTAGCGGTCTGCAGAAAAACGCAGAGGAGGCGGATGCAGTATAAATGTATACATGCACATACTTTAAATACAAATAAATCCATATGTATGTAAGTAACTAAATTGGTTAACTGACTCGACGTTGGGCTGCGTTCGTGAAGTCAAGCTAGAAGCGAAATATTAGCAGACGGTTCGGTTTAGTTCAACGAGGACGGACTTTCGATTTCTATCATCTCTTTTTGCAACTTTTTCACTACATGTTTTTAGTGCATTTTGTAATTAAATAGAAAAAAGAAATATGGAATTTAATAAAACAATTTTTATAAAGAACTTTAGCAAGCAAATTTGATAAAACGAAAAAAGAAGCGTTGCATATAAGCATATCGTGCTAAAGTGAAGAAATTCCCGATAAAAAACCCCCTCTCTATTTCATCAGAACATTCAATAAGCAACGTAATATCGCTGTTGGATTATTAAACAAACAAAGAAAACAGAAAATTTATACAATTATAAGGCAATATGTCATTAGCCAGCGCTGCAGGCATTTTGCTGAAACCACAGACTCCATTGCAACAGCTGCTCGAGGATATAAATTTTCAGCGCACCAAAGAAATGCGTCAATTGCTCAAGGATGGTAAGTTGTATATCATTGATTTGCTAAATACGTACTTTTAACTATTAAAAAAAAAACCTCTTTAAACTAATACATAATTTTCACAGTTTTTATATCGACCTACGCATTTGGAAAATTATCTCTACATTTGGACTTTATCGATTTATCAAATAAGTCTTTATCCTGTGTCGCATGTTGTGTATTTTTGTATATTTCTTTTGTTGTTGCCCCCACGGTTTGGTGCAAAGTACCTGCCGAATGAATAATACATAGATACCTATGTATGTATATCTATACCAAGAGTTCATTTTTATAGATTTTCTGATAAAATACAAAACATCTTAACAGGTTCTTAAAGTATATGTATACATATAACCGTCTGTATGTAAATTTGTCATTTATTGTCAGTTATTAGGGGTGGATAGGGTGTCTACCTTCTGCGTATAACCGGCTTTTTGCTTTCTCTTCGTGCGCTGATTCATAATATTTGAATTCTCTGCTTTCTTTACCTTTTATTGTTTACTGATTGTATACACATGTGCATATATAATTTCATCTGTATGTATATACGTATGAATGTACATAGTTAATTCTATTGTTTATTAATGTTTACTTAGTAAATGCGTTGATGCCGTTATACAAACAATTTAATAGATTTGTGAGTGGAAAACTAAGTTTGAACGTCTGAGTGAAAGATTTTGCTGTAGAGTTAAATATATTTGAAGTGCCGGGACAGGTCGCATCAAAATGAATCACTCACTTGAGCTTAAAAACGGTTCGCTTTCAGTAAATTCTAATTTTCAATTGTACCCATGGCATAGTTAAGTTTACCATGATTGTATCTAAGGGAATGGAGTAACTGCAATCTTTAAAACCCCGAATTCCATTATATAGAGTAAGCCTTTCAGATCTGCTTTGGTTTTAGGCCGGTCATGATAAAGGCTAATATTTGAAAACCACTATAACACTTGAAATACGCATAGGTATTGACTTAAACTTCTTAATCTCTTTCAGATAGCGGTTTCGTGGTACTTCAAGGCACGACTTATTGGACAGATTTGTTTGTAAGACATTTTCTGTTTCAAACTGAATCTGTGAGCAGCATCGATTCCGATGATTTGTTATTTTTTGTGCGCAAAAAACACGTTAAAAGTTCTTCCCGACATATGCCAAAATATGAGGTAATTCAAAACATATAACGCGATCGTTTACTCATGGTAATACTAACATTCACTTACCTTACTTATTGCAGACCGAAGTTGATGTATTTCGCAAGGATTCACGTAAACTACCAATCGGCGATCCGGACGTTGACTGGGAGGAGACTGTCTATTTAAATATGGTTATACATCAATTCGATTATACGCTTACATTAGCTATTTGTACACGCACATCGCCAAAGGAATTGCAGGTGCTCAGGCGCCATTCACAACGCGTATACGCAAGTCCAAGTCGACGGAAAATGGATACCAAAGGAGAAGGTGAAGAGATAACTTACCCGCATATTTGCTTTATGGTTGATAATTTCGATGAGGTGAATACAAAGTGGCAATAATGAAATGCATTATTAATTGTGGTTATATGTATTTCTATGTTGCAGGTCTTTAGCGACATATTAGTGCGTGATGGTGAAATGGTGTGCGTTGAATTAGTGGCCAACGACAAAGATGGCTCCGTGCAAGGTGTTATTTTTCTAGGCTCAATACGTTATGATGCGCTTAAAAAAGTTTATGATGCAAGGGTATGTTGTTAATAAATATATTTTGATAGAAGTAAAAGCATTTGATTTTAAATATTCAATAGCAATCTAGTCTCAGTTCGAAAGTTGCGCAACGCATGTCCTTTGGCCTTTTCAGCAGTGGCGCAGGTGTACAAACCCGTTGTGAATTTGTACGCATGAAGGGTCCACAAGGCAAGGGCCATGCAGAAATGGCTGTTACTAAACCCAAAGGTTCTGGCGTGGAGACACCAACAAGCGAACCAGGGTATGTAAATTAAGATGAAATAAACTTTTTCCACTATAGCAGCGCCGATTTAAACTCTTAGTATTTGTGATAAAAAAGTTCACTCCTTGGTAAAAATTATAGATACCGTATCCGCCAGAACACGTAAAAGAGATAGCAAAATGGCGTCGTTGACGTTCTGAAAAAGAGCCTTATAAAAAGCATAATTTTTTAAACTACAAAGCATGCGGTGTTAACAATCCACCAAATGCATAAATAGACAGTACCGAATAAAAAATTAGCAGCACTAAGGCAATTGAGATTTACAGGCGAAGATTTTGGTTTAGTAGACACCTCTCAATAGTAGTTTCTAATCAAAATGCACTATATACGAGCATAAATATTTACATGCATATTCTACAACCAATTTTCTTATTGTAGTTTTTGTGCTACAGACATGTGGGATGATTGGGAGGAAGAAAATGATGATTATTGCACATATCGTCATCAGCGTCGCTTGAGTGACCCCAGCGCTAATTTGAATAACTTTTCAAGATATGCTTGGCGTACTAAGGGCACTGCCGATGCGGTTGGTGGAACTGCGGGAGCGAAGGCGCGTTCTGAAAATGAAGGACTCGATTCGCTGGCGAATGAAGTGTCGGAAATTGAAGCTGGCGATTTGCGTGATGGTAAATACAATAGTAGTTTTACATTCGAATATTTTTCCTAATCGTTTAGTTTTTCATATTGATAAAAATAGTTTTTACTTTTTTAATACTCGTATCTACTTATTATAAAATAAGCTTTCTAACATATTGCTCCTGTAAGTTCTTTTTGTGCTTTTGTAATTTTACTATAAACACGATAGTTCATTTTTCATTATCATTCGCTGCAACACTTTTACCACACAATATTTGTATTGCATGCTTTAAATATCGACAGCCTCATTGCAAAACCCCGTAAGCCACTATTTTTCCAAAATTAAGGTTCTGAGCCTTTGTCATAGATCGTGATATTTCGCACATTAAAATCCAGTCAAAATCGGGTTACAAATTCCCGTTTGTTTTCAGTGGTGAAATGTAATAAATAATAAATGTAGAAAGTCCGGTTCATATGATAAAATTATCACAGTTTTTTCCTACTTCTAAAAACTGTTTGGTTTTGCAGTGTGGCTGTCGATATGTATGTAAATATATAAGAAACTCACATATCCTTAAAGTATTTTTGTACATATGTATTTATTAAAGAGTTGCATGCGTTAACTCTGCTACGAATAAACCAAATAACTTTCTAGTTCAACGCATAACTCGAGTTCTGCGCTGACGCCGATTGCGTTTGTTCGAATACACATACAGGCAATTTATTGTTGGTTGTAGTTTTTCGCTAGCGGTGAACTCGACTCGTTCGTAACATAAACACAAATAAACCACCCCTTCAACTTCAAGTACAATCGATTACAAGAAGTATTTGCACACATTTTTATGTGCACTCATTGTTCGGATATTTCTTTAAACTGGATTTAGTTAACTAGTATGTATCTTAGGCAATTATTGTTGTTTTCGGCTAATGCTAGCCTGTATTGTTGATTTGATGTTGATTGATGTCATCTAATTTTTGAAAAAAAAAAAAACAATTTTTTTTATTTGGCCTAGTCTAATGCTCATACTAGAGTAGGAGCTAAAAGTACCCGTTTGGGCGAAAAGTGGATTAGTCCTTTTGTACCCGTTCGGGTGTAAATATGTATGTATAAATATATACATATGTATGTATGTCAAACGAATGTGAGCTGACATTAACCGCATATTCCCTTGCAACTGATCCCTAACGCATCCTAAACTAATCGCATTTTTTGCCAGGTTAGGACGCGCACATATGTACATATGTATGTATGTGTATGTACACATCTGCTTTGCTTTGTTTTCGAACTTGCATATGTACATACATACAATTTATGTACAGATTTTCTTGCCTAACTAAAAACTATGAGTTAACTGAGTTCACTAGTGCAACTTCATTTACTCGCACCACAATTTCTTGAACAGTGTTTACTCACAGCAAACGAGTTTGTTGCGTACTTGTGCGAGTATTTTTAGGTAAACGTACCAGTTAGAACAACAACTAACAATATTTGCTCCATATTTTATCCGAACATGCGAGTACATATTTTTGTTGTTTGTGTGAGTTGAAGTTCAAATTTTGTATGAGTTATGAAAAGTTAACTTTTTTAGGACTTATGCAGCTCTTTAGTATTTATCTATTAATTCAGTCGAGATAGTTTTTATTTTTTGCGCCTCGAAGTCTTTTACTTATAAGTATGAAATGGTGAATTTTGTGACAGACATACTATAGAAGAACATTAAATTTTCCACTGCGTATGAGCAATATAAGATTGCAACAAGAAAAGTAGCGCATACGCAAAGTACTCCTATTATGATGTCCTTTAATTTACTATCCGATGTGATCTGGCACCACATTACGTTGCGTTTGTTCTGCTTAACCATAGGTGGCCTCTAAATGACGTCCACACCAAGTCGGTGGACATATCCCTTAAATCCCGACCTGTGAATTCCGTTATTGATATCTAACCATCTGAAATAGCTTAAGCTGGGGGAGTCATACTAGCACAATTTTGTTCTGGGTATTGTAACAGGTTTAACTCTTCCTATCCAGACTGAACCACACCATACCAAACACTTGAGCTGCCTCATGTAACTAAACATCTCTACTCCTGTGCAACTGAACCCACTCTTCTAACACTAATATCTCTCTGGTCTATTCCAGTTGCAAGTGCGTTTTCCTTGTTCTCAGAGTGATCGTGCCCATTAGGCAGGTATTTTGACACGTTGTATATACATATGTACGTAGATGAAGATCTTTAAAAACATTTCTTTGGAAACCTGGAGTATAAAACAAAAAATTCTAATTCTTTAATTTTAACATCAGTTGTCCAATTTTCAAGTTTTTCCATAAATGAGTGACACTTTACCTTGCAAACTCGGAGACTTCAGTAGAAAAGAGCATCATGAATTGTTTGATGTGTATAGGTGAGTTCCAGTTTGAACCTCAGGCAAGTAAGGCGGTTGCCAATGGTTTGAATATCCACTGTTCTGAATATTTAATTTAGGGAAAGACATGGGAGTGATGGACCTAAGCACCAGCCCCATTACCCTACCTGCGGGTTAGCGTAATAACGTGCAACTCAATGGTTGATCTCCACAGTACCACAAGGGAGCACCGGAACGTACCCGGTTCCGGTTCCTTCGGGGAATGTTTTTGCTGTCAAAATAACAAGAACAACCCTACCGGGAACCCCATTCTATTTATTTTATTTTCTTTTAGTATTATAATAAAATTTTAGCTTGCTTTTACACTTTAATTTCCTACAACCCTTTCTACTAATTCTTGTTATTGTAATGTGTTGCTAATCCATTCAAGCATTTTATTTTCATTTGAGAGAACAAAATAATGTAAAATCTATCACAAATCAAAGATCTACTATGTAATAGAAACATAGCATTCAACGACTATACAAACACATACCCTAAAATAAAAAAAGAAACCACAAATTAAGTGTTTCGCAAGAAATATCTAGATTGCCGAGAAAGCAGGACTTGGATTACACACATTTATATTTCATTTGTACAAATTTTTACCAAATTCATTATCAGTCATTTAAAAAGAATTTCAAAACTAGCATATTTGGAAATGTTTTTAATTTTTTTTTTTTAATTTATGTTTCTCTTTTGAATTTAAATATAGTTCCCCGGATGTGTGCAGTCCCAAGTTTTATTATGTTATTGCAACATTTTGTAGTACGTACGATACAACAACATACTACATTTTCACTTACATACTATACATATGCCTTTCAGTACTAAAACAGTCCTTTTCTTGTGAATGTTAAAACAATAAAATAGATCACCCTATTTCAAAATATTTTTAAAGGGCGCCATATATCATAATTTTTTTCCAAAACACCCTAACTAGGAATTCGGACAATATAAACCGCCAAATCAACAACAAAATACATGGAGCCTAGGACAGAGCTTTGTGCAAAAATGCCCCACCCCAGCTGAAAATCTGTAAATCTAATATTTCTGCGTTAGGATGTTCTTGGCTCGAACTATGAAACAGACCGTTATTTGAAAAAATGCAGAGACAGGGCGTTCTTCAAACAAATTTTACAACAGTGGGTTTTTGTAAAACATGTTGAAATAGGGTTGAGACATTGCCAAAGCTGAAACAAACAATTTTTTTTAAAATACTGATGAAAGGAGAATTTTAGAAACCCAAAGAACACGCACTTCCAATGCAGCCCAGCAAACCTTCGGAAGCATATAAAATGTAAAGAATTGAGAGTTGTATAGGAAGATGGGAATACGAGTATAAATAAAAAAAATCGGGAATGCTACTTCTTGATGTCAAAATAAGTTTTATTGAAAATACTACACGGGGAGGCAGTTGGCCAGCGCAGCTTTAACGGTGGAACTCCATGACTAAAATCTTTGGCACTCCAAACCATGCTGTCAAGTCACTAGCCGCTTTACTTTTTTTGATGCTGTTGGCAAAACATGTCCGAAATTTTTGGGGAGGGTTTGCTTCATTGGAATCCGATATGCTCTGGTACTAGAATCTTGTGCGATTAGCTCGAACGAGACCTAACTAGAAGGCTGAAGAGATCTTCCTTAATTTTAGCATTTATATTTTCATTCTTGTTTAGACTAAGAAAGATTTATGGACACCTATGCGTTGGCGACAGTGAGAACCGAAGAAGACGGACTCGTAATGATTACCTAGATGGGCTTTACCCAATCGTAGGCATAGTTCACCGACTAAAACACAACGCCTTCGCTGGCTATACCATGTTTTGCGAAAGAATGTATATGCTCCGGGCCAGAAGGTGTTTTTCGTTGTCAGTGTGGCGTTCCATATTTTCCACTATTCCGCCCAATTGTTTTGGTTCGTTCAATACTTCATTGGAGCACTTGACCCTCCACGCTCCATCTAGCACTTGAAAAATCTGTGTTCGGCATCGCCTTCGTCTACATCTACATGCACGCGCTTCGTATTTCGTCCAGAGTTAGTTAACCTCGCAAAAGTTTCCAGTGATGCATGCCTTAATGGCCAGGCTTGATGTCGATCTGCCTTGGTGTTCAGTATTATAAGGATGCCGCATTTACAAGAAATGTATACATTTGCTCTTGACAAATGACCTCTTAACCCAAAGACGTCTAATTAGGATAGAGAACTTAATAGCAAGTATGTATGTTTAGTTTCTTAGGAAAAGGGTAGGGTAGCTAGCCGCAGATCAGCTTAGTGCTCATCAGAATTCTTTGAATAATAATGAAATGAAATGATTATTTGTTTGAAACTACAATTTCAATTTGATTCACCTTTGCATATAACACACAACCCTTACATCGAATTCTTCGATACTTCCTCTCCTTTTGCTTCACCACAATGAAACCAATGCCATCCTCCTATATCTTCCATTGCTCAGCTCATTAAACACAAATTTTTTATCTGATTTCTCTGCGATATTATTTCTGCTTATTTATTCTTCTTCTTGTTTTTTTATATAAAGAATGACTATTTTATATTATTTTTACTGCTAAAGACTTTTATTATGATTTTGTTACTTATTTAAAACGATGCCAACGATCTATATTTCATTGTAGATCTACGTCCTGCTTTCTCGGCATCCGAGGCAAAACTTCATCTCAATCCAAATTGTGAAGCAGCTAATGCAGCTGCCGTGAAACTACCGATTTCACCTGAAAATGAAATGAAACATAGCATTGAGCAACACAAACCCACAAATGTTGTTGACGATGATGACACCGTACCCGTTGCTGAAGCAGTAGAAGCCACGCCAGTAACAATCAATTCACCAACCTCGAACACAAGCACAACTGGTTGCAGCAATTGTTTCGGTGGTAAAAAGTGTAAACGTTGGGTTAGTTCGTCGTCGAACGATAAGAATACACCTGAAATGTCTGAAATCTATTGTCCAACATGCGAATATGCGGCCAATGAGACGCCAGCATGTCTTAGTAAAATGCCCGATAAAAAGTTGAAACCAAAGCACAAAACTATATTGAGTGTGGAGAGTGAGCTAATTGTGAGTAAGAGAGGAAGTCTGAAATTGGCTGCAAGAGGCAGCAACGAGAAAAAAGTGATCATGCGCAGCGCATCACTCAGTGCAGCCGATCGTAAAGTAAAACGTACTCCCAGTCCAGCTAAGAAAATAGAAAAGGAAAAGGACAAATCTAAAATAAAGGATAAAGAGAAAGATGGCAAAGATAAAGCCAAAAGTAAAGCTACGAATTTACTCGCCAAGGTTTCACCCAAACGCATCAGGTCCAAGGCCGGCACAATTGCCACAACTAAAACCAAGAACAATAATGAAACGTCATACACTAAAAAAACAAATTCACCGCCGCCCAAAGAACACAATAGCAATAATAATAGCATGGATGAGCAGGAGAGCATATCATCGCTAAAAGCCGAAGAATATGAAATAGCCGATGATGCAACTTCATTGAATGGCGCCCCTAACGCTGAATCATGTGAAGCTAAAATGGCAATACTGAGCGAAAGCGACACCAAACTCATGATAAATGTGCGTGGACGTGAAGAGCTGCCAGTTGTAGAACAACGCTCACCACCAAATACAGCCGAATTGAATGCCACAAGCAACAGCAGCAGTAGCAGCGCCATAAGCAACAATTTAAAAAGCAATCCATACAATTTCGAAAAGTGTATACTTGTACCTGTTAAATCAGAATGCCATCCATTACAGGCGCAACAGTTGAGCGAAGAGTCGGTCAGCGCCGCCGATAATACCGCTCATAAGCAAACCGAAAGTATTACAGCTGCAGCGCAAACGACAGCTTTTGAAGCAGCAACAAATACACCAAATGAGCGTCAAGGCAGCGATATTTCCATTACCCGAACAAATGAAGCTAGTGACTGCAATGGTAATTGCCAACACATGGCGTCGCCACCATCGTCGTCGAGTGCACCACGTTCACCGATTTCGCCACCACCAGCGGTTTCGGCTTCGGGCAGCATTGATAATGGCAGTGTAAGCGATGGCGGTGGTGGTAGCGCTAGAGAAAATGGTCACCCGAATGCAACTTTGCCACGCGCCAAACGCAGTGCCGCACAACATGCGTTCTGCCAACGTGCTATGAGTCTAGTGCCAAAACGACGTACGCCCGATGGCACCAACATATATTACTGGTGTGATTTGCCACGTAAAGCTCTTAAAGGTGTGTTGCATGTACTTTATGTTCATAAAGATGGAAAGGATTATTCGATATTTAGTAATATGCTTTAAACCCTTCCTACTTTTTTGAGTTTTTAAAAAATTGGTTATTAGTCACTGAACTCAGCACATGGCAATATCATTAGCCTCACAGCTAGATTATACAGCACGATTTATTAAGGGTTTCTTTATAAACACGTCTAAGTAAATTTTTAGTTTGTCATTGCTTTCTTACTCTCGTACTTGGAACAGACCACTTAAGCACTTATACGATTTTCTTATAAAATCATTTTCTTTTATTGGTGCCCGCCAGTTGTCACCTTTTAGTGATAACTCGGCCCAATTGGAAACGTCAAGGGAAGTCCTGGAGGCTGTCTTCCCTACAAAGTTCATACAAAGAGGGATGACCTATAACGACCACGAACTGTCATGATTTAAATAATAAAAATTGATTTAGCCTTGCTTCTAAATAACAATTAGGGCTCGATACCTCGTGCATATTACGTAATTTTTATTGAATTTTTCATTTCAGAGCTAGATGACGGTGCATATAATCCACTATGGGCAAGTCGCGGCTTCACACAAACATTCCACTTTTGGAAGGAGAATCGGCGGCAACAATCCACACCGCTCAATGCATTCCTCACTTATGTGACACTGCCTTGGTGGAGCATTGCCAAAGGTAGAGAAGTATAAAATTCCAAATTTATTAAAGCAAAAAATCTGATAACAAAAAATTTAATTTCAGATCTCCTGGATCATCGTGAAACGCCTATACTGACATTTTAGTATTAAATTACGTTTTTATTTCGATTTATTTATTTTTAGCGGTAGATTTATATACAAGTAATTTGTGTATAAATTCATTGCGAAGCTACTTTTATATTTATTTACTTACATATGTATGCATATTCAATTAATTATATTTTTAATAGTTTAAAATGTGATTAGTTTATTCGTCGAATGGCGCTACATTGTTGTGAAATACATTTTAGTCATTTAAATGTGATTCATACATATTTCAGTTTCAGTCGATATGTAATTTAATATTATTCTTAAAATATGGGCAGAACCAGGGAGGAGTGGGCAGGTGAATAAAATATACATGCGGTAGGCATGCCTCTCGTAAGGACACCCAGACGGTTGCACTCGTTGTTCAGATTGTTCGTAGGTAAAGTTTTGATTTCAAAATGCCATAAAACAGGCTGTCAAAGATGTCTTGACCAGTAAGACCTTCTGCGAGGTGAGAGGCATCATACCTGTTGATTAATAATAGAGATGCACTTCATTACCTTTGTGCATATTAGTCACCTCTTACGACCAGTATGCCTACCTCGGTTATGTATATATGAAGCACCTAACCCGAAGGAGTGAGCCTGTCAAAGTCGAATGTGTCAGCGCCGCCGATCCTTGGCTATGCTCTAGAGGTTATTTATCCAAAATAGAAATTCACGCATTATTTTCATACAAACAAACTTAGATAAATAAATCTAACAAATGGGAAAACTCATACTGATTCCTACACGAAAACACTATACGAAAGGATAACTAAAATAGTCGAAGATATAGCATATATATATATACTTACATACATATGTAAGTTCATGACGTAGCCAAAACACATTTCATAATTCCATATGCTGTATAGGGAAATGAGGCAGTCACTGTGTATTAGGATACATATTAGTATTAGGATACATATATGTAATACATAGTAGCATATAACTATACCTCCAAACTCATTTAAAAACTATAAAAAGGTTTATAAAGCTTTGTTAAGTGTCATTTCAATACAAATATCCAATTATGAGATAAAAATTTGTCAACATTTTTATATAGATATGTTTTTTAAATTTAGTTCAGCATATTGCATACTATCTTTTATAAGCACATTACATTCCAATTCAAAAGTACACTGTGCAACAGCATTTTTGGAGCGGAAATGATTTTAACGCAGAGTCAAAGACCCAGATATGTAAAGTAAAACCTCAAATCGTTTGGCGGAGTGAAATATTTAACTATTTACCTAGATCTAAAAAGTGATCAACCAAAAAAATCGTTAGTATATATTATTTTGCGATATATAAGTGCATTGGGGATATATTTTTCTCCTATATGTAGCATCAAAAATATTTCGAAGTTTTACTAAATAGTGTTTTGTCCTGTATGTAATTATGCATGGTTGCACAGTGTTTTTTAAAACTGTAAGTAGTTGTATACAGAAATAAACTGTAAACGGCATTTGAAACATTGCCAGAGAACTTTTATTTAGTTTCAGTTGACGGATGTCTGTAATGGAATCTTTCAAGTTAAATTTGATACACTTCCCGGTGTCCGATTGAGCTGAAAGTCTGCACCGATGTCTAACCCCGATGACAATGCAATATTACGAAAAAAAATTCCGATAGGTGGCGCGTAGGTCGCTATATTTTCAAAAATCGCATGTATGGTCCGATTTGGCTGAAATTCGGAACATGTATGTGGGATTGACCGACGGACCAAGGACGACTAGGAGTGGACACACCTTCTAAATACTGATGCGCTAAAACGCATCCCTGCTCATTTGACAACGACAACCTAGACAAAGAGAGCCTTGAGCGACACGACTGAGAGACCGGCGACAGATTCAAGTTTGAAGTGCGGAACTAGACGGACGTCAATAAATCCTTTATACTGTAATTAAATAAAGTCTTTGTAAATATTGTATTTGCCGTGTTATTTATTCATTGCGAAGAACAAAATCCCACATGTATTACTACCATGAAAAGAAATATTTCCCTAAAAAAAAATTCCGTTAGGTGGAGCTGAGATCGCGGTTATAAATACTAAAAATCCTAATTATGGACCGATTTGGCTGATATTTTACGTGTGTGGTACTTAATTAATTTCCATATGTATAAAAAACAAGTAAGGAAGTCTAAGTTCGGGTGAACCGAACATTAAATACCCAGAGTTAGTTTTCAGAACGAGATACAAATACCATGACTTGGCAATGATATAGGCCCTAGAATCTTATTTGAAATTTTCTATATCAAAAAAGGGGGCGTGGTTATCATCCGATTTCGTCCATTTTAAACACCAACCAGCCTTGGCCAGAAAGTAACCTGTGTACCAATTTAATGCGAATATCTCAAGTTTTAATCAACTTATGTTAATTTATTTGATTTTCGATATCGGAAAAGTGGCATGGTTATCATCCGATTTCGAAAATTTTCACAGCAGCTCACCTTGGCCAGAAAGTAGCCTGCATAACAAATTCCATGCAAATATCTCAGTTTTTACGCATGTTATGTTAATTTATGTGATTTTCGAAGTTTTCGATATCGAAAAAGGGGGCGTGGTTATAATTCGATTGCGACAATTTTCAACAGCAGCCTACCTTGGCCAGAAAGTAACCTGTATAACAAATTTCATGCAAATATCTCATTTTTTAGGAAAGTTATGTCAATTTATGTGATTTTCGAAATTTTCGATATCGAAAAAGGGGGCGTGGTTATCATCCGATTTCGCCCATTTTCAATAGCAACCTACCTTGGCCAGACCTGTATAACAAATTTCATTCAAATATCTCATTTTTTAGGAAAGTTATGTCAATTTATGTGATTTTCGAAATTTTCGAAATCGAAAAAGGGGCGTGGTTATCATCCGATTTCGCCCATTTTCACTAGCAACCTACCTTCGCCAGAAAGTAACCTGTATGCAAAATTGCATGCAAATATCTCAATTTTTACTCAAGTTATCGTGTACACGGACGGAGAGACGTTATTTGGATCACCAAGTGATGCGATATTTGCCATTTTCTCCCACAATTTGCCTAAAAATGGTTTATGACTACTAGGCAAACATGAAAAATAGCAGGCGGCGCATCACTTGGTGAGAAAAATGTCACATCGCCAGGATATGAAGTCATTTGAATCACCAAGTGATGCGAAATTTGTCATTTTCTCCCACAATTTGCCTAAAAATGGTTTATGATTACCAGGCAAACATGAAAAATAGCAGGCGGCGCATCACCTGGTGAGAAAAATGTCACATCACCTGCATATGAAGTCATTTGACAAACCAGGTGATGCGAAATTTGTCATTTTCTCCCACAATTTGCTTATTTTAGAACTTTTTTGTTTATCTCGCGA